>JANQBM010000001.1:3778167-3799697 GCA_025594535.1 Erythroxylum domingense | reverse complement strand
TACTTAAGTGAAGTATTTCCTAAATCAATCCACGTTACAATTTTATTTTTAGTGTCCAATCCAATTGAAATCTAATATCTTAACCGAATTTTGTCATTTGATTAAATCTAGTTTTTTTTATAACTTGCTTTCTTCATATTTTCTTAATTTGCTTACTTTATTTTATTTTATTTTATTTTATTTTTAAAATCAATTAATTTTAGATCGTTTGAGTAATTTTTCATCGTTTAATTTAATTGTCTTACGTGTTGGAAAATTTTCCTTTGGGTACGATATCCGGTTCTTACCGATTTATATTACTTGTTGACAGGGTGCGCTTGCCTCTAATTGGTCTACATAGAATTTAATTTATGTTGTTCTATTTAGACCGCAACAAGTTCCAATTTTATACCCTTAAGTTTATGAACTTACCTACGTTGCTTGGTTCCTCATGCCTCCACCACAGACCCCTGTCGACATACCTCAATAAACCTAGGATCACGAGCTAAATAATTGTTGAAACGGAAGGGATACTTTTATGATACAGCCTAGAAAATCTTGGTGATGACAATAGGGGTATGGTCCAAAAATAATAGCTCAGTGAAGTGAGCAAAGCTGTCAGGAAACTTTTGCAACCAAGTAGCATTTACAAAGGCTCTGACGAGTTTTTTCTGAATGAACCATCGGGAAGTTTGTTTAGTTGTCCATGAGAAGGTATAGCCCATTTATTTCAGGTCAGATATGCCAAATTTATCTACACATTCCTTGAGGTCAGGAGAGAAATTTATGAGTTGGCAATTGCCTTGAGTTTCAGAGCGATACATTGTGGTATTGAAATCCCCCCAGATCAACCCAAGTGAAGTAATGCCAAGTCCAAGCTGCAGTAGATCCGTCCATAAAGCTCTACATTGAAAGCCAGGGTTACTAGCATAAATGAAAGAAATAATAGCGGTTACCTACTGATGAAGAGAAGAAAAGAAACTCGAAGGTGTATAAGCTAATTAGATATGTGAAGGGTGTCCATGCGAACCACATCTTCATTGTAACGAACAATGATTCTACCCAAAATATGATGAGAATGGTTGGAGATAAATTTCCATTGTGGGATAAGGAGCTTCAGTTTGTCTACCTTGTCTAGCTTTATTTTGGTTTCCAAAAGACCGATTATGTAAGGCTTTTCCCTCATGGCAAAATCTCATAAAGCTGCTTGCTTTGTTAGGCAGTTTAATCCTCTTACGTTCCATACGACGATGGACATCAATGAGTAAATCTGGAAGTTTTTTTCTTGCTCTGTTGGGAGCGTTTTCTCGCCACAGTCTTGAACGGTTTAGGTGTGGTAGAGGCATGGGCAGCAACCATTTCGAGTTCCTTAACAGCCAAGGAGCAAGGATGGTCAACAGATGGAGGTGGAGGAATTTGAGGAAGGGGTATCACACTATTATCATCAAAAACCGGATCAACAGGGATAATCTTCAGAGTTAGTGGTTCCGCTCGAGATAGGTCTGCCACTGGAGGGATGTCTATAGCAAAGGGAGCCTCAACATCCTAACTAGGAGGGTACATTGCCATTAAGTCTTAGTAAGACCCTATTCAGAAGACCCTCCCTGTTGCTTTCCATATTTGTCCTTGGGTCGTCTTCATGGGTTTCCAATGGTATTTTATATCCATAGTATCCTCCCGAAGGTTGTCATCCTCATCCAAACGCACGATGGGAATGGCATTTGGCAGCTCCTGGGATAACTCCACACTCACGCATATTCACGTATAGCCAATACGCTTCTTCATGGTTGTGGTTTCATCAAAACAAATCGGCTTCCCAATGTAGCTAGCAAGAGAACTAAGGCCCTGGGTTGTCTAATATTCAAGGGGCACATTATGAAAGTTGATCCAAAGAGGGACATGGTGCAACTTGATAATGTTGAGGTTAAGATTAGGTTGTCATTTCTGGATGAAAAGAGATTGATGGCCATAATGCTAGGGTCCTTCCTCAAGTATTTTGTGTGCTTCAGCCTTGGAGGAAAATTTGAATAAAATGAGATGGTCTTCAGATAGGAGGACGTCTATAAGTTCCTTACCTTTCCACTATCGATGTGCCCATTAGTGAATGAGTGGGAAAGGGGGTCGATGATAAAAAAAAGCCCACAAGCATCGTCTCCCAGCTTCTGGCATCTTCCTTCAAAATGTCAACTCTAGGCAAACAATGCGCTTTCCTTCGAGTTCCTTAGGAGGCAGATAAGAAAGATGGATATCAATGTGATCTCCAACTATCTGTCTCAAGCTTTTCATCAGGGGAGCATGAGAGTGATCGCTGGGGGCAGGGGGAGGTGAGGTTCGGGGAGCAGGAGAGGGGAATAGTGTGGAGGATGGGGGAGCTTGGGTGAGTAAGGCTGGGAATTCCATGCTGACAAGGTGACTGGATGTCAACATCTGTAAGGGATTAGAGCTAGAATAGGAAGGAAAAATAGTTCCCCAGATGGAGCTGTCAAAAGTGAGGTAGAGAAAGTAGAAATGTTTTTAGGCGGACGGATAAGGAGGGAAGACAAAGGCAAAAATGCCCTCAGATGAAGGTGTCGCACTCTCTCTCACATATTCTCACTCCAAATATTTGCCAAGAAAATGGTAGGGAAAAACTTGCAGTTATAATGTGGGAACACTCTGAGCATCCAATGAAAGGAAAAATGAAGGAATTGACGCTTGAGCGAGAGGTAGTCAAGGGCCAAAGTTCCAATCTCAGACAAATTCAAAGAAGAAACCGAAATAGCTTGAATAGCCATCAAACAATTATACTCTATAATGACATTATCAACCTGCTTTTCTTTTAACCAAAAAGAGCTTCTCTTATAGAAATAAGCTCAGCAACAATTGGATCAAAAAGAGTAGGAAAGTGATCGGAAAGACCAACAACAAACTGACCTCTATCATTCCGAAGTACAACAGCAAAACCTGAAACATTTTTATCTCTAAACACAGATGCGTCAACATTGCATTTAAGAAAACCGTCATATAGTTTGACCCAAGATGAACTAGAAAAACATGAAACTTCAGATCTGACAGTAACACAAGCGAAGGCCCATTGAGAATCCTACCAATCTTTGATAAAATTATCAACAAATGCAACCACCGTGAAAAAGGAACATCATTACGTTGCCAAAGTCTAATATTTCGGTGGTACCAGATACTCCAAAGCGTTGCCAATCTACGTTCCATACTAGTTGCTAAGGAGTTATTTAATAATTGCATAATAAAGTTCTCAACCATACTCACTGAAGAGCTCAACCCAGCCAAAGACTAGATTTCTTTAGCTTTAGGACATTCCATCAACACGTGATTAATATCTTCTCCAATGTTGCAATAATCACAGGCAGTATCAAGCATAATGAAAAACTGTAAGGGGTAGTAGTTTCGTAAACTTTCTAACTTTTATTGTGGACGTATCTAGCACAAACGAACACAAAAGCAATCTAAACGAAATAATAAAAAGCACCAGAAATTTGATAACGTAGTTCGGCACTCCTTGTCTACTTCTGCGGGGCCTTCACGCAGCTTAATCACTTTCACTAAAGTACAATAGATTTACCCAAGGCTTTACTGAGTCGACACCACTCAATCCTTGACACTATCTCTCAACCTCACTTCCCATGAAAGCTTTTCACACCCAATAACACAACCGACTCGTGTTAACCTCGTCAGAGGAATTTTCTCTACTACTCTTAATAAAAGACAATTAATAAAAATAATTAACGAACAACTCAAGTGATTAAAATAACTAGAAACCAAAACAAAAATACATAAGACCAAAGAAAAAGAACAACTCCCCAAAAAGTTAAGCTCTACTGAAATAAATCTGGAAGTCGTCACAACAACAATAGGAAAGCAGTCTACCCAAAAGCCACTCCACAAATCTTCCTCAATTTAAACTCCAACAAATTAAATGGATATCACGCACACCTTCAGCTAATTTTCAGAAATTCAAAACAAGCATATTGCCCTTTCAATGCAAAAACTGCAGATTCACTTACCTTGACGACCCCCACATACATACGCAAATACTCACTTACCTTTAAGAGCCACACACGCATATCTCAACATAAACCACAATCATAAACATAGTCGTGAGTCTCATCAAAGCCAGGAATTCCAAAAATCACTTCAACTAATTTTCTTTTCACACACACGTATATGCATTGAGCCAGAATCCTTCCAGCTGTCTGTTCATTCAACATTTACTATTAAACACAAAAACCAATGCCAAACCACGCATCCACCAAATTACACATGCACACTACACCACACATAACTTGTAGGTCTTTTTCTCACCAACCAACACTAAAACATCGTATCTTTTTTCTGAAGTTCACTTAATTCACCAACGAAATTTTACATCTATGGAACATTAATTAGCCTTCAAGTGGGTTTTTATTATTATGCATACCTCTAAAACGCAACGTATATATCTTTTTCAATTCAATTTAACTCTTCACCTTCGTTATGCCACCTTTATATAATACTCACACACCATGTATATCTCACGCACAAACCTTGAAGACCAAGTCTGGAAAATAGAAGCTAACCTATAATGTTTTTCACTCACAACACTCACACAACTTTTGCCATAAATCACATATAATCCTTCACCAATTCAACTTGTGTACATGATAGAATTCTATTTTATCTATAATATTATCCAACTAGTATTTGAATTAAAGATGATAAGAAAAATATGTCAATTGAAAAATATGACAAAATAAAAATAAAATAGATATATTTATCATATATCTAACAATCTCCCCCTTTTTGGCATATTTGTCACAAATCCGAAGCTCCCCCTAAGCCACATAAATGGGCATATAGAAATTGAATTCATAATTGATATGAAAAATACTATCCCTCAATTCAAGGTCAAGTTCCAAAAAATATCCATCAAATATCCAATCATCCAAATTTCTCCCCTTTGGGATAAAAGATGCCAAAAAGTAAGACAAATAATCACACATATACCTTGAAATCTCCTCTTGAATGGAACAGTCATCGTAAACAATCTAATAACTCCCCTTTGGGACAACAGTGTCAAAATGAAGAATGTCTTCAACACAATCAATCTCAACAAATAAAGAAACATAAAAATCAACAGTAATTGTAGCAGAAGAATCATACACACGCCAAGATAATAATTTATCACCATTCAAAACATCGAGAGATATACTCAAAAGAGAGAGAGATACCTAAGAGAGAGACCCGTACTGATAAGGGAGCTAAAAAGTCTTCGATGGAGCCAAATAGAAGTCACAATGTAGACTACTAAAAAGATGAGACGACAATGGCAACATAAAAAGTAAGGAAGAACTAAAGAAAACTATTTTTTGACATTTCTTTTCATTTTTTTCTTCTTTTTTATAAAATAACATCAAACCACACTTCAAAAATGTAAAGCACACAGTCCCTGTGTCCCTTGAAGAAATTCAGACCTAGGTTTATTCCTCGTCACATTATCTCGGTCATCAACTGTTTGATTGATTTCTTCGTCTGAAGTAACTGACTTATCCTTAGTCTAAACAGTTGCTTCATAAGTAGTATCTAACTGTGAATCTGGACACTTTCTTATTTTTCCTTTACTATTTTTTTGTACTTGTACTTGACCCTTTCTAATCCAAGTGTGCTTCGATACCATAGGCTGTTGCTGGAAATTTAATGAGGAGTGTCTAGATTTTCGATTTTGACACCTTGGAAACATAATTTGTAACATCTAGTAGCATCTCGGCCTTATGTGCCCGATAACTCCTCAAAAATGACATGTGGGTATAAATCTTCGATTCTTTTTCAATGCTTCTACCTCTTGGGCTGATTTGGACATATTAATTTTTTTCTTCATTCACTTTTGAGCACTCACCTTTATAGCCAATGCCTTGAAGATCTCCTTTAAGCTTACCAATTTCGATCAACTTTTCTAACTTTTCTATGTCTCCATTCAGCATTCTCAAACACCCTTTTTAGTACTTTCTATTCTCATTCTAGCTTCACCAAGCTCATCTAATGTCAACTCCAATTTTTTTTCTAACCTTTGGATAATGTTCTTCATGGAGAGATTTTCTTCCTTCAATCTTTCATTCTTTTTACATGTATTCACCCATTTTCATACATTGCTTTGTAAACCTAGTAAATATTCTCCTTTCTCTCATCTAGACAACTTTCAACACTGTCATAATATGATATTAGGTCTTGAACTAAATTATTTGTATTTTTTTCAAAATTTTTCATTTTCCCCTTTTTAGTTCTTCAGTTACTTCCTTCTCGGTTACTATTAAACAAGTAACTGGACTTTTTCCATACAAAGTAACTAACGCATCACTAATCACAACTTCTTCTTCTCTTCCGGATTTGTTATCACTCCAAACGCTCATATAAGATTTTCCTTTTCTTGTCTTCATGGTAGTAACACACTCCGCTTGAATATGTCCGAAGCCTTGACTCTCATGGCATTGAATTCTCTTTACCTTATTTTCTCCCTTTTGAGTTTTGGCTTGTTTGAAGTTGTTGTTCGATGAGCTCCCACCGTTTTACCTAAACTCAGGTCTATCCTTTTTCACTCTCTTCAGCCACTTACTGAACTCTTGTGTTAACAACTCCATATCCTCATTCTCGTTGAATTCAACTTCTATATCATTTATACCTTTTCCAGTTTCAGCCTATAGTGCCAATCCTTTACTCCTTTCTTGTTTACCTTTTAATAAATTCATCTTAAAATTAGTCATGTTCCCAAAACTAGGATCTGTACCAACTTGCTAACAAGTTCTAAAACGGTGACCCTCTTTGATACCAATTGAAAAATAGTAGGGGGTAGTAGTTTCGCAAACTTTCCAACTTTTATCGTGGACGTCTACAGTATAAATGAACACAAAAACAATCAAAAATAATAATAATAATCATTAGAAATTTTGCTAACACAGTTCGACACTCCTTGTCTACATCTGCGGGGCCCTCACCCAGCTTAATCACTTTCATCGAAGTACAATAGATTTACCCAAGGCTTTACTGAGATGACACCACTCATTCCTTAACACTATCTCTCAATCTCACTTCCCGTGAAATATTTTCACACCCAATAACACGACTGGCTCGTTTTAACCTTGTCAGAGGGTTTTTCTCTACTACTTTTAGCGAAAGACAACTAATAAAAAGAATTAACGAACAACTCATGTCACTAAAATAACTAGAAACAAAAACGAAAACACTTGAGACAAAATAAAAGAACAACTTCCTGAAAAGTTAAGATCCACTTAAAGAAATCTGGAAGTCGTCGCAACAACAATAGGAAAGCAGTCCACCCAAGAGCCACTCCACAAATCTTCCTTAATTCAGCTGCCAACAAATTAAATGGATATCAAGCGCACCTTCATCTAATTTTCAAAAATTCAAAACACGCATATTGCCCTTTCAATGCGAAAATTTGCATATTCACTTTCCTTGAAGACCCACACACACATACACAAAAACCCACTTGCCTTTAAGAGCCACACATGCAAATGTCAACACAAACCACAATCATAAACATAACCGTGAGTCTCATCAAAACTTGGAATTCCAAAAATCACTTCAACTAATTTTCTTTTCACACACACATATATGCATTGAGCAAGAATCCTTCCAGCTATGTGTTCATTCAACATTTAATATTAAACACAAAAACCAATGACAAACCACGCATCCACCAAATCACACATGCACACTGCACCGCACATAAGTTGTAGTTCTTTTTCTCACCAACTAACACTAAAACATCGTATCTTTCTTTTGAAGTTGACTTAATTCACTAACAAAATTTTATAGCCATGGAGCATGCACGTACGCCTAACAGTAATCAGCCTTCAAGTGGGTTTTATTATTATGCATGCCTCCAAGATGCAGCATATATATCTTTTTTAATTCAATTTAACTCTTCACTTTTGTTATGCCACCTTTACATAATACTCACAATCTTACGATGGTAACAGTATGAAAAGGCTAGAAATCATTTCCATTTTTTATATTGATTTAATCACTGTTTATAGTCACTACTCTTATAGTATTACATCTCCTCTAACTATGGTAATAATCGTACAATAATTACATTTAACTGTGGAAATACTCTCTCCTGATTTAACTCCTGATTTGTAGTGATTTTGGTTTGACTGTGGAAACTTCTAACACTCCCCCTTAAGTTGAGTAGTGGGATCACCAATACCCAACTTGCATAACACAGAGCTGAATATCTGTCTTGTTACTGCTTTCGTGAGAACGTCTGCCAACTGATCTTCTGATCTAACAAATGGAAGCCCAACCACCCCATCTTCAATCTTCTCCTTTATGAAGTGTCTGTCTACTTCCATATGTTTTGTCCTATCATGTTGCACAAGATTTTTAGAGATGTTGATTACTGCCTTATTGTCACATCTGAGCTAACATGGAAATCGTGGTGCAAATTTGATCTCAGTCATTAACTTTCTTACCTACAAAATCTCTGCTAGTCCTTTTGTAACTCCTCAAAATTCTGCTTCAGCACTAGAGAGTGCTACCACCTTCTGTTTCTTGCTTCTCTAAATCACCAAGTTTCCACCAACCAAGGTGAAATATCCTAAAGTTGATCTTCTATCAACAGGATTGCCCGCCCAGTCTATATCAGCATAATCTTCAATATCCAAATGATCATTCTTCTTGAACAAAATCCCTCTCCCTGGTGATCCCTTCAAGTACCGTATTATTCTCATCACCGCCTCCATATGGTCTTCCTATGGTTGGTGCATGAATTGAGTCACAACTCCAATGATATAAGCTATGTCCAGCCTAGTGTGTCATAGGTAGATTAGCTTTCTAACTAGCCTCTGATATCGTTCTCTGTCTGCTAGCTGTGGACCTTCCACTATCTGAGGTCCATGGTTCACTATCATCGGAGTCTCAAAAGGCTTACAATCCATCATCCCAGTTTCAACAAATAGGCCCAGACTATACTTCCTTTATGATATAAAGATCCCTTTGTTTGATCTCAAGACCTCAATACCAATAAAGTACTTAAGTCCACCCAAGTCTTTCATTTCAAACTCTGTGAATAGATTCTTCCATAGGCATGCAATTTCTTCAGTATCACTTCCTGTTATTATCATGTCATCCATATATATTATTAGACATGTTATCAGTTCTCCTTGTCTTTTGAGAAAGAGAGTGTGATTGGAGTTACTCTGTCTGTATCCATACCGCTTCATTGCCACTGTAAATCTCCCAAACCATGCTCGTGGAGATTATTTAAGCCCATATAGTGCTTTCTTGAGCTGATATACTTCATTCCTTCAAAACTCATCAGAGAAACCAGGAGGAGCTTCCATGTATACTTCCTCCTTAAGGTCTCCATGAAGGAAGGCGTTGTTTACGATTTATCCTTATTTGCTGCCACAGAGAACAGGATCCTGATTGTATCTATTTTTGCCACCGGTGAGAACATTTTGAAGTAATCGATGCCATAGGTCTGTGTATATCTTTTTGCTACCAAGTGAGCCCTGTACCTTTCTACAGTTCCATCAGCTTTATGCTTTATTGTGTAGACCCATCTGCAGCCTACTGGTCATTTTCCTGGTGGGAGTTGACACCTCTCCCAAGTTCCATTCTTTGCCAGTGCATCCATTTCTACCTTCATTGCTTGTGACCATTCTTCCTTCTGTCGTGCCTCATGTACTGTTCTCGGGATTTCTTTTAAAAACAATGTTGTGGAAAACACCTTTGTTGCATCTGAGATACTCCCCCTGACCATATTCCCCACTGGATATCTTGAGGATCGAGGCACATGTTCTGGAGAATACCGTTTAGGAGGTATTCCTCTAGTACTCCTTAGAGGTAAGACATATCTTTCGATTTCTTCGTCAATTAATTCAGGAATCATATTGTCATGAGTAGCAGCATCATCATCTAAAGTGGAAGCGACTAGAGTTTGTGTTTCACTTACCTCTTATTGGACATTCACTGAGGGAGCATCACTGGTTGAAGTATCTAGTTTGGTAGTCTATTCCATGTTTTCGAAGGAAGGCTCGGTGGTTCCACTTGTGTGCTCTATTGGGACAACATTTGACAGAATCGTGGTCTGTGACCAACGTTGTGGATCACTGCTAATCTCCCCCTGAGCACTAGGTTGGTGACTATAGTAATACTCAGACTCAAGAAATTCACAGTCCAAAGTGACATGGATGTGATAGGTGACTGGACTGTAACAGTGATACCCCTTTTGATGAATAACATGTCCCACAAAGACACATTTAATGATACAAAGGTCAAGTTTTGAGCATTGCATTTTTGGGATGTGGA
Organism: Erythroxylum domingense; assembly: GCA_025594535.1. Lineage (NCBI taxonomy): Eukaryota > Viridiplantae > Streptophyta > Magnoliopsida > Malpighiales > Erythroxylaceae > Erythroxylum > Erythroxylum domingense. Next base: position 3,789,395 of record JANQBM010000001.1, on the reverse strand, counting down.
CAAAGACAAAGCATCCAAAGATGCCTGGTGTTAAGGTTAAAGTGGATGGAACTCTAACCTGGGTGGCTAGGGCTTGTAAGGGTGTTTTGTGGTTAAGGATTTGGGTAGGTAATCGATTGAGTATGTAGGCTGAAGTGGCCACTGCTTCTGGCCAGAAGGATTTAGGAACATTTAATTCAAGTATTAAAGCTCTGGTCATTTCAAGAAGGATGCAGTTCTTATGTTCCACAACCCCGTTCTATTGAGGTGTATTTGGGCAACTAGTTTGGTAGATCAGGCCATGTCGCTGAAAGAAAATTTTCATGGATTGGTTAACATATTCTCCCCCATTATCTGAGTGTAAAATCTGGATTTTTTATTGAACTAGGTTTGAATCATGTTAAAAAGGCAATAAATTTATCACGCACCTTAGATTTATGTTTCAAAAAATAAAACCAAGTCATACGAGAATAATCATCCATAAATAACATAAAATATTGGAATTGACTATGAGAAAACAGAGTCTACTCGAGTGTTATTAGGTCGAAAAGGCACTCGATGATTTTTTGCCAAAATGTAAGTTTTACAAGTCATATGACTATTATTACTTTTAAATAATGCAGGAAATAAGAATTAGAGATAACTAAAGGATGGGTGACCTAGATGTCGGTGCCATAGCCAAATCTACCTATCAGTCGTCCCATGAGCCAACATGGCAATACCATAATGAGCCACCTCACCAACATAATAGAGGCCACCGCGCTCAGTACCACGCCCAATTATCTCCTAAGTTTGAATGTCCTGTAAAAGGCAAAATTTTGGATATATTAGAACCACACAATTTAGTTCTTTGGTGACATGACTCAAAGATAATAGCTTGCACGATAATGACGGAACATAAAGGCAGTTGGACAATTTTAATTTCAGAGATATTGCAATAGATCTGGCCCCTTTGACTTCTGATAACCCCCTATTGGTAGTTTGAATATAGGCTTTATTGGATACTGTTGGAACAATAATATCTAAAGGGTCATGGTTCATAGTGTCTGTAGCATTGCAGTCAAAAATCCACTCGATGGTTTTTTTTAGGTTTGGGTTCATTATAAAGGCCTTAGATATTTTTGGCCCAGTTTGGTTTAAAGTTTTGGTTGCTGTGATTTTTTCTGGTGTAGGCTTATTAGGGAAATAGGCCTTCTCGGGAATTGGGGCTAATTTGGCTATTTTGGGCTTTACAGATTCTAATTGGACTTTAGGCCATGAGGGTGGGTGCTATTTTTGGGTCTAGTTTGCTGGGGTACTCACTTGTAATTTTTCAAAGCTGCAGGGTTTAGATTGCTCATCACATAAATCACCTATACTCAAATCATAATCACCGAAACACCCTGGTTTTAACATGAAGGGTTTAGGACAAATTTCCCAAACCCTTTACCTCTTTGTTCTACGTCATTAGGGTTTGTCTTCGTTCCATTCGCAATTGATGCAAAAAAATTTTGACCTCCACCGCCTCCTTCAATCTCTGCTTTATAGCTACCGCCGTTGTTGTTGGCGACCCCCGAGATGCCCATAGCGGCGGCAGCTTTACTGCTGGTGGTGCGATTTCTAGTAGGCTATTTGTGGTTGTCCTCCCACCACTTCGGGTAACCCACGATTTTGAAGGAATTCTCTTTAGTGTGTTTGTACATACCATAATGGGTGCAAAAAAGCTTTGATTTATCCTCCCGTGGTGATGATCTCCACTATTTTCCAGTGGATTCTGAACGGGCACGCCCCTTTGTCATTTGGTTTGCTGGCTTTGATTTGGGCTTTTCCCCTAGTGTTCTTATGATTAACCCTGCACCAATCCCTGATGATGAAGAATCCCCGTCACCACTGATTGCTGGCTTCATGATTTGAAACCTGGCGGCCTCTCTCCTCACAGTGGCGTAGGTAGAGTCCACTATGGGGAGAGGATTTCCCTTCAAAATGTCTCTGCGAATGGCATCAAACTTCCCATCAATCCTAGCGAGAAATTTAAAGTGCCTGTATTCTTGTATGATTTTGTTGTAGATCGTAATTTTCGTAGTGCAACCCATTGGGTTTGGTTGCCTTTGATCGATGCTACTTCATAAGCCTTGCATAGTGTTCCAGAACCGCTCTAATGTATTACCTCCTTATTGTTGTTTATTAGCTTACATATGCAGATCAAATATCTGCAAAGTGTCTACTCCACTGCCATATATAATGGCCAGCCCATCCCATAATTCCTTCACTGAAGGATATTTTGCCACATTGTTTACCAAGTTTGGTTCTATATTCTGAATGATCCAGGACAAGACATTCAGGTCGGATTGCTCCCATCTCAAGAATCATGGATCATTTCTTGGTGGTGCAGGTGGTTCTCCAGTGATGTGTTGCATTTTACCTCTACCCCCAATGGTAACTCTCATCAGACGTGCCCGTAATAAGTAGTTGCCTCTGTCCAGTTTAAGCCCAATTGTCAGGTTGTCAGAATTGGATTGGCTTGGTTGATTACTGAGACTGTTTCTCAGCAAGTTTGCAATTTGGATTGTTATGTCATCAGGAACTATTTGGTTTATAGGACGTTTTTGATTGTTTTGGTTGGTTTGATTACTGGAAGAGCCATCTAACATTGTTTCGGGTTTGCAGGTTTCGAAGGAGGGGGTTTGGAAAGAAAACGGTGTGTGGCTTCAAACTGGTAAGGATATGGCTGATGATGAGCAATTGAATAATAGGTCCAAGACCATAACTTTGCTTTGATACCATCTTACGATGGTACCAGTCTGAAAAGGATGGAAATCATTTCCATGTTTTATATTGATTTAATCACTGTTTATAGTCACTACTTATAGTATTGCATCTCTTCTAACTATGGTAATAACCGTACAATAATTACATTTAATTGTGGAAATATTCTCTCCTGATTTAACTCCTGATTTGCAGTGATTTGGTTTGATTGTGGAAGCTTCTAATACACACAACGTATATCTCATGCACAAACCCAGAAGACCAAATCTGGAAAATAGAAGCTAACCCACGTTGTTTTTCACTCAACATTCACGCAACTTCTGCCATAAATCTCATATAATCCTTCACCAATTCAACTTGTGTACAAAATAGAATTCTATTCTATTTATAATATTATCCAACTAGTGTTTGAATTCAAGATGGTAAGAAAAATATGCCAATTTAAAAATATGCCAAAATAAAAATAAAAAAGATATATTTAACATATATCTAACACATAATACCCTTCTTATGAAGCCGATTTTTACAGGGGATGAAATCCTGAAGACAACGCCAAGAAAAATCCTTTATTTTCGGAGGGATAGAAGAGTTCCAAATCCGGGACCATGGGCCATCCAAAAATAAGTTGACAATATCAGTAAAAGAATTGAGGGCCAGCTTGTAACCTGTTTTAACTAAATAAATGCCATTCTGACTATAGTGCCAAATCAATTTATCTGGGTGTTTAGATTTAGCAATAGGGATTTTAGTAACTCTCGTCACATCATAAGGAGCTAGCAACCCATCCAACAAGTTGACATCCCAATAGAAACCATACTCACTAAATAAATCACTCACCTTCAGATTGCCCAAATTGGGAAGAGGAGAAGAATTGATGCAAACATTATTATCTTCATTAATCCAAGGATCTTTGAAAACATTAATTGAAGAACCATCACCTAATCTCCATCGAGTGCCTTTAATCAATAAATCCTTAGCTGAAAAAATGCTCTTCCAAATAAAACTAGAATTTTTCCCTTCCTTAGCATTAAAGAAACTACAAGAAGAAAAATATCTGGCTTTAAATATTTTGCTCAGGAGAGAGTCGGGATAGGCAATAAAACGCCAAGCTTGCTTGCATAGCATAGCTAAATTGAGTAAATGAAGATCCCGAAATCCCATACCGCCATATATTTTTGGAACACAGAGACGCTCCTAACTCGCCTAACAAATTTCTTTAATATTATTACTCCCAAATCCCCACTAAAAAGAGTTCATCATTTTATGCAGGGAATCCGTAGCTCATCAAGGATTCCCTAAGGAATAAGAAATATGCTCATACAATAAGCAGGAAGAGCTTAAGCAACTATTTTAATGACAATATCTTTGCCCGGCTTTGAAACCATCTTATTTTTCTAGCAAGAAATCCTTTTACTAAGACTATCCCTTATAAACGCAAAAACTTGCCTTTTCTTTTGCCCAATTAATGAAGGAAGACTTAAGTAACACCCGTGATCAATAGGGGTGCTGACCTCCAAGATAGTTTCCACAGCATGCTTATCAACAGGTTTTGTATTAGAGCTAAACATAATGCCAGATTTCTAAAAATTGATCACTTGATCCGAAGCTTTTTCATAAATAGCAAGCAAGAAAGCTTTAGTTAAGTTTCTTATATCAAGACTTCTTAAAATAATGTTCACTATGATCTCTAACATATCCTGCAATTATAATATATAATTAAGCTCATTATAGCAATATAAGAATAGTATGTTTTTTCAACTCTCTGCTCACCACCTTCATTTGGCCATTAGTTTGGGGGTAAGGGGTAGCTACTCTATGATAGATATTGCATCTTCCTAGAAGAGCCTCAAATGGTTTATTGCAGAAATGGCTCCCTCCATCACTTATAATTGTTCTAGGCACCCCAAATCTAGTAAAAATCTTCTTTATGAACTTTTGAACTATCTTGCCAACATTAGTTGGAGTAGCTATTGCCTCAACTCACCTGGAAACATAATCAACTCCAACTAATATGTAAGTGTTACCTGAGGAGGATAGGAATGGTCCCATAAAGTCCAAGCCTTATACATCGAATATCTCCACCTCCATTATGTTTGAAAGCAACATCTCATCCCTCTTTGATATGTTGCCCACTCTTTGACATCTATCGCACTTTAGCACAAAATCTCGAACGTCCTTGAACAAGGTCAACTAATAGAATCCACACTCTAAGATCCGATCCACAGTCTTGTTAGCTTCATAATGCCTCGCATAAAGTGAGTTTTTACATTGTGTTAAAATTTCAGACATTTCATCTTCAGGGACACAACTGCGAATCACACTGTCAAAGCATATCTTATAAAGTATAGGTTCATCCTAAATATATCGAGAGTATTGAAATAGAAAATGCTTCCATTATTGATATGAAAAATCATTAAAGCGTCATCAGGAAAGCTCTCTTCGATTTTCACTTTTTCTTTATGATGTCCGCCTTCAAGTCGTGATAGATGGTCCGCTACAACATTTCTTGCTCCCTTCTTATCTTTAATTTCAATGTTGAACTCTTGGAGCAGAAACACCCATCAGATGAGCCTAGCCTTGGCATCCTTCTTAGAAAAGAGGTAACATAATGCTCTATGGTCTGTAAAAACAATACCTTATGAGCTTAAAAGATAAGAACGAAATTTCTCACATTCAAATACCACTGCAAGCAATTCCTTCTCGGTAGTTATGTAGTTTAGTTATGCTCCCGTTAAAGTCTTGCTTATGTAATAGACAGTATGTAACCTCTTCTCATTCCGCTGGCTAAGTACACAACCAACAACATGGTCACTTGCATCATATATAATCTCAAAGGAAAGAGACCAATTTGATGATGTCAAAATTAGTGTTGTTGTAAGTTCCTTCTTTAGCCTGTTAAAAGAATCCAAACATTCTTCACCAAAAGCAAAAGGCACATCTTTAACTAATAAATGAGTTAAGGGTCTAGCAATAAGAGAAAAAAAATCCTTGAGGAACAGTTGTAGAACCCTATATGACCTAGAAAAGCTTAGATACCCTTGATGTTGGTGGTGGTAGCTTTTCAATCACTTCTGTCTTAGTGTAATCCACTTCAATCCCCTTGTATGAGATTTTATAGCCTAATATAATTCCCTCTTAGACCATGAAAAGACATTTCTCCTAGTTTAAGACTAGTGAGAATCCTAACATCTTTGAAGCACTCTGTCTAAATTAAACAAACAATGATTAAAAAAATCTCCAAAGACTGAGAAGTTATCCATAAATACCTCCATCAAAATTTTCATTCATGTTTGCAAATATGGCCATCATGCACCTTTGGATTGTGATACGTGCATTGCATAAATCAAAAGACATCCTCCTATAAGCGAAAGTCTCATAAGGACAGGTGAACGTGGTCTTCCAGATATATAAATACTTGATTGTGCCCTAAATATCCATCAAGAAAACAATAAAAAGAATGACTAGCCACCCTCTCAACCATTTAGTTCACAAACAATAAAGGGAAATGATCTTTCTTGGTGGCCATATTTAGTTTCTTATAGCTGATACACAGTCACCAACCTGTGATGGCAATAGTATAAATCTTTTAAACTTTTTCATTCTCTACCATTGTTATGCCACCCTTCTTCAGCACACATTATACTGGACTCACCCATTCACTATCTGAAATAGGGGAAATGATCCCCGCATCTAACAACTTCATTACCTCCTTCTTCACAACTTCTTACATGTTTGGATTTAACCTTCTCTGTCTTTCTCCTTCTTCTAGGTTAATTCTATGTATCACCACATTGGGGCTAATCCCCCTAATATCATAAATTTGCCACACTATGGCTCTCATCCTCTTCCTAATGGTCTCCACCACTTCCTCTTCTTGCTCACAATCTAATTGGTTGGAGATAATGATAGGTAGAGTATGGTTCTTTCCTAAAAAGGTGTATCTTAAATGGGCAGATAAGGATTTAAGCTCTAAAGTGGGGGGCTCCATAATCGAAGGTGGTATGGGTGTATCTGTCTTCTCCAACTTCTCTAGATCAACTTCCTCACATAATTCTTCTTCTTTCACACTCTTGTCCCTGTGTACTTCATTAATTTCATTAATTTCCTCTTCAACTTCCTTCATATACTCATCCACCATATCAATTTTCATACACACATTTCCATTCATTAGTTTCTTCAAAGATTTTCACATATTAAATTCATCCTACTCATTACCAATTCTCAACACAAGTTTCCCTTCATACACATCAACTAATGCCCTACCAGTATTTATAAAAGGCCTACCCAAAATCAATGGACAATTTCTATCATCTTAAAAATCCAACACAACAAAATCAACAAGAATAATAAATTTGTCCACTTTTACTAATACATCTTCTATAACTCCGAATGGCCTTTTGATGGATTGATTTGCAAGTTGAATTCGCATGGATGTTGACTTGACCTCTCCTAATCCCAATTTCCTAAAAATGGACAAAGTATCAAGTTTATACTTTCACCTAAATCACTTAAACATTTAGCGAATTCAAAATCACCAACAACATATGGAATAGTAAAACTCCCTGGATCTTGTAGTTTTGAAGTCATTTGGCTTGATATGATTGAACTGCAATTTTTCGTCAAAGTTACTATTTGATTTTCATCCCAAGCGTATTTGTGTATAAGTATATTCTTAAAAAACTTCGTATATTTGGGATGCACTCCAAAGCTTCCACTAATGACAAGTTAACCTATAGCTTCTTCAATTTCTCCAAAAACTTGGAAAACTGAGTGTCCACCTGATGTTTTTTCACCTGTTGGGATATGAAAGTTTAGGCTTGTAGGGTGGTGGTGGTGGTACATAGGACCTTTCTTCTTCTTTCTCTACTTCTATCTCCTTTCCTTTTTTTTAGATATCCTTTTGTATACTTGGTTCCTCCATCTACTTGTCACTTCGAAGTGTAATAGCCTTCAGTTGTTCCTTTAGGTTAACCTAAATATTGCTTAGTAGACTACCTGCACTTCTAGAAGACAAAGCATTAGTAAGTGGACTTACCTGAACCTCCATGTTGTGGGTAGATGAGGCATGGTTCTTCAAAATCTAGGAAAACTTTGTTTCCATCCTCTTCTGACTTTCCTCCTAGCTGGAAAACATCCTCTTTTGGTTCCCTTCTTAAGTTGCTAGTTTAGACCCCAAAATATCCATCAACTTGTCCATTTTGCTCTCCATCAACCTAATTCGATCTTGCTAAAATCCAGGAGGTCCTTTCAGGTGGTTTTTTCACCCCGAATTATAAATGCTTGAGTAAGGATTATTACCTCTTTGTGGCTGGCCCAAGTAACATACCTCTTCTGTACCATTGCCTCCCAACAAGAAACATTCAGCTGAGCCATGGTTGCTTTACCCATATAGCTCACATAGTACTTGCATCACTTTTGCGGTAGATGAAGATACTCTTTGCATGTTGCTCAATTATTTAGTAAAAGTTGTAATCTATACCTGTAAAGCAGTAACAAAGTCAATCAAAATCATACCTTTTTGCTCCTTTTGTCCCTGTCTACTTCTCTCGCTTGACCACATATAACTGTTGCTCGCTAATTCTTACAGAAGGTCATGAGCCCCATTAATAGTCTTACTCACCAAAGAACCTTCAGTAGCTGCATCTATGGTTCCTCTCGTGTTCTAACTGACACTATTGTAGAACATTTACAACAGGAACTCCCTCGGAAGGTTGTAGTAGGGACAACTTCTTTGTAGTTCTTTGAATCTTTCCTAAGCTTCATATAGAGACTCCTCATCACTCTGTTGAAAGTTTGTGATCTCTTTTATAATCCTTGTCATCTTGGCCAATGGAAAATATTTTCCGAGGAAATGCTTGGGCTAGTTGCTCCCAGGTACTGATCTGCCCCAAATTAAGTTATACCACGCCTTTGCCCAATCTTTCAAAGTGAAAGAAAATAGTCACAACTTCACGGCATCGTCAGACATCCTGTTAAACCGGAAGGTGTCACAAATCTCCAAAAAATTTTCAATATGGGCATTAGGATCTTCTTTGGGTAGCATATAATATTGCACACTATTCTGCAATATGTTGAGGAGGCTTTATATCGAAATTGTTAGCTTGAATCACTGGCCTCACAACTCTTTACGGACTAAATCCTAGCCTTATGAAATCCATCAGTATCCTCTCATTTCATCCTTATTCTCCTTTTTCAGCCATATTTCTTTCTATAATATCTCGACGCTTCACTCTTCTTATCTCTCGTTTGTGTCTTGTGATATCAGATAACTCTTTTTCGCTAAATTATGTCAATCTTCTCGTGCTTATTGTCTTCATGCGCCTGTAAATACATAAGGAAAAGTATGAAAAACTCTTAAATGAAAGTAATCTAAACTAAATGAGATGCTAAACAAACAATTCCCCAATAATGGGGCCAAAAACTTGTTGATTGTGAAACAATCTCTTAATTTTACGTTCAAAATCGCAAGTATACGGGTCATGATTTGTAGTAATAAGCAGATATCGATCCCACAGGAATTGTGCTTAGACACCACTTAATTCAAATTAATCTTTGTTTAAGAACCAAATTTTAGTGGAAATAAACTGGAAAAATTAAATTAAATTAAACAACTTAAACAAAACACAAATGACAACTCAAAAATGCAAAAGCTTAGAATTCAAGATTTTCACAACTAGAGATAACTTTTTCATTATCTTGTCCCTCTCCTATTTTGTTAATTGAATTATACTTCACCTAAAATATCCTAATGTATTAATTACCCCCTCTCAAAGTGTAATGAATTGTCCCTAAACAAATTAAATGGAATGATTAAGCAATCTCTCAATCTACAAAATCAATCTACCAATTCAATTAGTTATGAAATTATCCTATGGGTGATCAATTAAATTAGCTAAGATCTCTCTTTCAACTAATCAGTTAACTTGATGAATGTAAGTCTATAGAATGCCAACTCTCATTGTACAATTCTACTAAAGTAACCTAACTCAATCTCTCATTATATTGCAAGGTATATATATATTCAACATTCATCAAAAATATATATCATTCAAATCAACGAAATAGGAGTTTAACAAAAAGTTTAAAAGTAATCTCTACAATTAAACTAGCCACTCATGATGTCCATAACATCCCGAACAATCAAATAATCCATCATATAAATACTATAAGAGGAAAACAAAAGAAAACTAATTTAATCAAACTCCTGCTCTTCTTATCCCGAATCTGGAAAATCCCGCGTTATTATGCTCTTTTCTCAATGATGAATGAGAAATCTTGAATATCTACCTCTCCCGAAGCTCTAAACTTACGTGTTTATTCAAGGAGTGATGTCTCATATGATGCTCTTTCGTCTATAGGGGTTATTATCCTTAAATAGTCATGGAAATCTAAAAGAATAAGTGCACCTCGCGTATATCCTCGAGTTAAACGTCCCACGAACGTGGGAATTAGTATGAAACTCACGATCGTGGGTTCTTGTGTTATAATCCTTAAACTCATGATCATGGGTTCTTGTGTTATAATTCTTCCTCTTCTCTTCTCCTCTTTTGGTCTCTAACTCAATCACAAATATGACCAGCCTCCATTCCTACATCAAAATGATCAATTCTTATCCTAAATCAATATCAAATATCAAAGAGAACAATGAAGATTAAACTAAACAAAACATACAAAATACATCCTAAAACATAATAATAATAACATATTATGCAACAAACACATGCTAAATACTTTAAAAAATCACACATTAATGCACAACTATTACCCATCACAAAATAAACACAATATTAATATTTAGTCTTTGGATAGAAATATTAACTTACAAGTGGTACTCTTGGAGCAGTAATCAAATATTGACAATAACAAAAATGTCAAACAATTAACCTTCTTTTGATCAATTCATTGTCTTATTTCTATTTTATCCCATCATAAAATAGAAATCAAACTATTGAGTCTCTACACCTCAAAGTTCATACTTTATGATATAGCCCAAAGCCTTTAACCTTAATAGTCGCTTTAACCAGGCTTAACCTTACAATAACTCATAATACATAATTATTTCATATATATATTGTAACACCCCACTCCCATAAGACCCGAACCAGACATCGACGGTGATATCCGAGTCCGTGCCTCATGAGGGTGGTGTGTTAGAGCACTCAATTCCAAAGATACATTTGGGCCCATTACAATTGCAAAACATTTTCAATTCCAAAAATCATTACAAACCTTAATATTCAATTACAAAGATACAAAAATTTGCGGAAAATACATTTCAATATAAAATAACGAAAAGTAATGCAGACGTGAACTGATCCCGACCTCTATCTCTCACTTGCATGCATTGGCTATACTCCCGCTACCTAACGTGGTATTCTTCTGACTCCTGAAAAATAATTGCAAATTTTGGGTGAGTTTTGCGAACTTAGTGAGTGACCATCATCGATGGCTCACCCAGTCACATAACACATATAATTTGCACATCTCACATAATTTTACATTTC
>JANQBM010000001.1:3619037-3629823 GCA_025594535.1 Erythroxylum domingense | reverse complement strand
TTGATTATAAGAAAGAATTTGTAAATTAGTTACTCCAAAACCACTATGAATATGTGTAAGATACAAAACAATCTTTTTTTATAACGTGTGAGATACAAAAACTATCTTTTTCTTATAACAAGAAAAATAAATAATTCAAATTAACCCAATTTGTTTACTGAATTTAGAATTAAGGTTGTAATATTTGATATTAGTAATTTAAGTATTAAAATTTCAATCACATTTAAATTAATTACAATTAAATAAAATTACATAAATTATTTTATATTTATTAATATTAATTATTATTAAATGAATACGATCATAATTTAAAAATTAATTAAAATAAATCACATTGTGCCAGACACAATAAAACTCACGCTCTCAATAAAAAAAATGAGGTACACATTATATCAATAATAACGTTAAACATAACAAATAAATATTTAACTCTTTCTAAATTTTTATCCACTCAAATTTAATTTAAATGTTTCTCAAATATTAAGATTTATTATAAATGCTTTAAAATATTAAATTTTAATTTATAATTTGATAAAATGCACTTTTTACCCCAAAAAAAAACTATATACCTCGCCCTCCTGTCAAATTTTGTAAATGTATTCACGTCACCGACCAAGCGCTTATGACTTATCATCTATTACTATACTATTGCCTGATTTTGTAAATGAGTGGAAAATGAAAATTGATTATTAAGATATTGATTAATTGAATTAACACGTTTGTATTACATCAGATGTCATGTCACCTCACCTATATTTACATGATAAATAAATAATAGCTGCACTGTATTACTATCAGGGGAATCTCTTTCTTCTTTCCTTTGTTGGAGAGAACTATAAAAGGTTTTACATACAAAATCATTTCAACTCACCTTCTTCTATGGCTATGCAACGCAATGCAAGACCTACAGGCATCTCAATGTAGCTTGCCCTTTCCTGCTTTCTTGCAAATAACTCAATATTAGAATAACGGAACCCGAGAGTAGGCCTAAGCTATATGCAACAAAGATACAACGATTAGGATTTTGGGGGGTTGAGGCTAGGAAGAAATTATATACCAATGCCACGGAATACCAAATACTCCATGTCCAGTGTAGAGGCACATTATGGACTAGACAGCCATCTTTGAAACCGCTGTACTCTTTTAGAAGCTCTTGCCAGGTCGTGGCATGAGCTACTCTTCGATAAATCTTTCCTTTTCTTCAGAAAGAGGAAGTCTTCTGTATCTAAAACGTAGGATACCTGTCATGTTCAAATCATGAATCAATTAACAATGGCTTGAAATAGAGCATTAGATGTGCTTCAATCGACACCAAAAGCACCTTCCAGTTTATAGAGATGACAAATTTCAATACCAGATACCTTGGATGAATTACAAGCAATCTTGCATTCCAAACCATTAAAAATTTGAAAATTTTCCATGGCTTGATATTCATCACCACTCAAATATCTGCATTTGTTCCTGCAAACAACATGATTTATTAGCCATAGCTACTTAACATAATAGCATATATTTGTCATTGAGTCTGCACCTTTTCATGAAAACCCTTGGCCTCTCTTTTCTGTCAAGGACAACAGAGAGGAAGTCGTTGTACAGATAAGCCGCAAAATAGGGATCCATTGAAACAGCAGCAACTTCAGGCTTGTCATGCCCAAAGTCCATTAACTGAATGGATAAGCGGGTAGGCGCAGAAGACTGCAACAGAGATGATATTATTGTGTTTGCAGCACAAGTAACAGTGACCAAGCTAAATTCAGAGAAATTTTCCTTGGGGAAAATAAATGGAAGCAAAGTACGAGAAACATACACATTCTATACGATATATATTCTCATCATGAAGAAGAACACGAGCATTTTCATGATAAACAATATCGATAAATCTTCCTGGTTTTCTTGAGTTTTCATAAGCATATAGTTGAAGCAGTTTATTGTCCATCTCATCAGCTGCCACTGTTTGGAGCTGAGAAAATTTCCCAAAATAACTTACAGTAAGGTTAGACAAAATGGTACGCCTGCAGAACGCGGAATGATTAAAATGCTAAATTAACTCTTGAATGCTTTACCTGTTTGACAAGTTTAAATATCAGCTTGTCCAATGTGAAGAGGACATATGACTGCGTACCGATAAGAGCCCGACAATCATCCTCAAATTTCGTATTATCAGAAGAACCATCAAGTAAACTGTAAAGTGCACTCATGAACCTGAAAAGACCACTAAAAGTTAATATGGACTATATTGATCATGTCTATATTATAAAAGCAAAGTTTCCAAAGATAGATCACCTAGCGTAACGATCAGTAGGGCCCGTATCGTTTGAAGATCGCCATTTCCCTTCAGTAGATGATGAGTTAATCCTGGCTGATTGTATTCTCTCATACAATGTCTAAGCAAATTTGACAAAGAAAAAATATCAAGTTAATGAAAATAACCACACCGAAGGTGATGCACATACTTCTTGTTTAAAATAGAACACGATATAGGAAATCTTACTTGATGAAGCCTAAAAAGGACATAGAAAGAATCATTTCCATAAAAAACTCTTGATCCCTTATCTTTTTCACGTAATGCTGAAGGGACATGCTTCGCTAGAGGCTTAACATTTAGCAGAAAGCGTTCAGAAAATGGTAAAACTGCCCCTTCTCCTTCTACATCATGGGCATCTGCCATTCCCTCCGCCTCACCTTCACTCTCAGCTTTATTATCATGCTCATCATGGTCTTCATCTTCCTCGTGCTCTTCCCTAGAGCAATCTTCTCCGTCACCAGACTTGCTTCCGGAAACATCACCATTCTCAGAGGCATTCTCACTCTCCTCTGATGACCTTTGAGCACTTTCATCACCTTCATCATCAGCATCAGCATCAGCATCATTTTCTCCTCCTGCCTCAGCACATGTTTCTTCTTCTGCATGCGATGCTTGATATTGCCTAGTAACTATATGATCCTTTGTTTTATGCACTGCCTCCAATTCAGTTTCTCCATGAACTGCAAAATTATCCTCGAAATCTCCATTAGGAGATAATTCACCTTCTTCTCTTTCAATCTTAAATTGTGGAGCAGAATCATCATTATATCTGTTAATCTTCAAACCATCTTGTGTCACTCCATTAGAGCATATAAAAGTTCTTGAAGGATCACCAACCTGCAAGATCAATCTTGTCATGTTCCATCTGTACTTGGTAAGATTGAATCCAAAACCTAACACCTTCCGTCCTGAGAAGTTGAGTCTTGTCTGATACAAGGGAGTATTTCTTTGCAATGGCAGTTTCACTATTGATTCAAGATACTAGCAAGAAAACTACCTTAAGAACAAAATACAATTCACAAACATTTCAGTCTAAAACCTTAGGATATGTGTTATCATGGTCTTAGGATATGTGTTATCATGGTCCGCTGGCTTCTTTAGTTTCCTCCATTTTTTGAATTTTAAGGAAGAATAAGTTACAGCTACGTAACATAAATGACAGTGCTATACCTCTACTGAAGGCATGATTTCATTAATTGATCCTAATCCAAACCCACCATCGACAGAGCCATTACAGAGTCTTGAAGGAGTTGCACCAAGCCCTTCCAACCAAAAGTTGAATCTCAGGACTATAGCCATAGGTTTTTTGAGACCAAATTAAAACCACAAATTGAAATAACAGCTGGATGACAGGGAACTAGATTAGAGAAAAATGAAACATGTGATTTTATGTCGAAAGCACTCATCAAACCTGATTCTATGTTTGTTCTTCCATTACTTAGCTCTGCACCAGAGACAAGTGATACATTTGAATTGACTAACCGTTCACTGGAAGTAGATAGTTTACCGACACCTGATATTTCATCAGCCACCTTATCCTGTTGCAGTGTCCTGTAGAAAGTCTCACTCTTACGAACTCCTCGATCTGCATGAGAACCATTTTCTTTAACACCATGGTCACCATTTATCAACCAAGCTTTGGAAGAACGTGATTGCTCAAGTAGGATACTTTCATCTTTACTTCTACAAGGATTAGTATGTTTGGAGTTTAAAATTGTAGCATTGTCAGCACTAGGGCTTCCTTCACTCTCTCCACTTTTAGAAGAGTGATTCTTAGCCTTCAGAACATCTTCAGTGTCCTCAGCACCCTGAGGCCGAGGAGGAACACCAAGCATGGGCTCCAAAAATGTAGTCCAAATCTTCATCACTTTATTTAACTGTTCAGTTGAACACACTTCTCCACATGAATATTTAATGAGCTGATATATATTCTCATGAGTGTCACCATCTGGGTAATCAAATTCCAAATTTGGTATAATGGGTCGTCTATTTCCAGCAGCAAAAGCAAGAAGTGCATCATCTTCCTTGCGCTTCTTTTCACTTATCTCCTTGATCTCTGCTAACAAAGCTGTAATACACAAAGCATTGCAAGCAATCTGAGAAAACAAAATATAGTACAATAAAAAATCCAGTTGCACAAGGCAACCATGTCTATATTGCATATCTGCGTCAGTCCGTTCCTTTTTTGAGGTAAAAAAATGAGCAAGGATGAAAGTACCACACAAAAACCAGCATTTACTAAATAGAATACAGTTAAGGTATTTCTGGTAACCTCACACGATTTAATACCAAGGATGATATGTTACACATTATGACCTTCGTGCAAACAAATTAACCAGGCATCAATTACCCTTGTGCTTTCCAAAATATAAATGTCATAGTAGAGTCTCGTACCGGTATTTATGAAACCAAATACAAGAATCAACGTACCTTTCATGCTCAGACTCTTACTATCTTGTTGTTTGAAATAAAAACTACGATGGTCCAGTGACTTGTGATAGTTTTTAGAATAAATTTCGGCCCAAACTTTGTTGAAATCAGCACGACACCTAGCCCATTCTTCTTGTTTCTGCTTCAAGCGAGTTAAGATAACTGGTAAAGCAAGCGAAGCATTTTTCCTCAATACATCTATCACATCAAGCCCATGATCACCATATAAACGTTCAATACACCTCAGATTCAGAGCTGCAGAGAAGAAAAAGAATCTGAACAGAAGCCAACAAAAATGGATATACTATTAATACCAAGACATCATTCCTCTTCTAACCTGTTAAATGTTCCTCAATACAAATGGGGCCATCTGTTTCTATAGTATTGTTGTTTATCTTTTCTAATAATTCTTCCACACGCTTTGTTGCTACATTTGCCGATTCTAACAACATGTCCAGCTCAAACCTGACAACCAAAAGACCATTAAATCTTGTCAAAGACGGTACTAAATGAATGAAAATTTAACACGGAGGCAATTTTTGTAAAGAAATGGTATATAATGTAACAAATTCATCATGTCATCTTCCTAAAAGAGTAATCTTACGACAGGCAGCAAACCAAAGGAAGAAAATCTCTTAACATTTAAAGTTAAAATGTTAAATATTAGCATGAACATATGAGCTAAAACAAAGAACCAAAATAAAGTATGAAAATCGAAGGCAAGCTTCAACCTGTCATCTTCACATCGGAACAAGCTTTCTTCATACTGGTTTTTACGCATGTGCTTAAATGAGTAATCTTCACTTCCTGATGTGACAGACACCCAATAATCATTCAGTACTTCAACACCAAGTTCGGTTCTTTGACTTGCTGACTGTATGGGATACTGTCATGAGACAATCATAAAAGTCACATGCATCCAGATATTAGTAAAGGGATCAGTTTAGGGATTGTATCAACATTAATGGACAAGTAAAGAGTTACATACATTCTTTGGCAGAAGCCTATAACTAGGTGGACAACGCTCACAATTGGATAAGTCAAGTTCATTAATGGGCTTTGACAGATACTTCTCCTTGCTGGGAAACAAAGTCATTTTATGACTTCCTGTATCTTTATTGTCAGGGGGACTTTCACGAGTTTCGTGGTCTCTATCTTTAGTTATTTCGGTCCTTTCACAACCCCGATCTCTATCCCTTTCGTTCACTGGTCTGAGTAAATTACCTGCTTGCAAAAGGAAACTGGAATAAGAACTTGGCCAGCAATAACCAGGATGCAATATTTCAAATTCAAAAACACTCTAGGTGGTTCAACAATTTGAAACATGAGTTAAGAACCATTTGAACCACATCAAACTCCGTGCAAGTTGGAATGATAGAATCTTGGTTCAGGTGATATCTCTGTAAGTAAATTCATGTGCTTGTGTGTATGAATGTGCGAGTATGTAATGACAGATATTTATACCATGAGTGTCCTACATTGCAGGACATACATACACAACCAAATGTAATATCCTTCAAATACCTTATCAAAGCCCGAAAATGAGAAATCAAACAAATTTGGTCACTATGAAAAAGACAAAGTAAACTAGCTTGTTTCAGAAACCAGAAGATTAACTTCCCAGTTCTATTTTTTTGTTTATTCCATAAAGTGGTGAATGTCAAATCTCATATTAGATAGAAAAGAAGAGGTGATAGCGTATATAATCCTCTAAGAAATGACTACTAATCAACTCCTATATATCTACTTTTGGGCATGGCGTATATAATCCTCTAAGAAATGACTACTAATCAACTCCTATATATCTACTTTTGGGCATGTACTTCTATCAGGCTCGAAATGAAGTTGTTGGTCAACATGCATTTAGGTTGTTACAAATACCTCCAGAGCAAACCTCCACTAATACAATGTTCAATTGTGGACAAATCAAGTGGAAGTTAGTGGGCATATAACACCCAGGAATGACTAAGGTAAGAGATAGTATCGACAATAAGGCCATGAACAAGGAGCAGCTCCTGGTAGTCTTTTAGTCGAATCGTATAAGAATTAATCAGGCCTACAACAAAAAAAAGAGAAGATTTTGGATATGAATTTGGATGCCTTGATGAGGACAGAAGGATTTGAGGAGGAAATATTGTGACATCTCACAAATGGGTAAGAGTCAAACCTCATATTATAAAGAAAAGAATAGGTGAAGGGTATATAAGCCTATAGGAAATTACAACTAACCAATTCTCAACTAGCTAATTTTGGGCATGCGGTTCTATTAAGCCCAAAATTGAGTTGTTATTGAGCCAGTTTGACCTTGAGCTATTCATTAGCCTTGTATCTTTTAATTCAATCATCTACCTTGTGTTTTACAACAAAGACCCATTTATATCCAACCATTTTCTTTTCTGTTAGAAGGGTAACAAGCTTCCATGTCTCATTGTTTGCTTAATCTTTCATCTCTTTAATAAGCCTTCGAAACTTTATAGTAAACATTATAGACTTAGCTACCTTAACTGTTTTTTTTTTCTCACAACAACAATCTAAGCACTAGTGTTTATACAAGTAATTTAATGCAATATCCAATTGGAGTCTAAGAAGGTGTGAAAGCCATCATACCATTGTCAATCCTCAAAATTTTAACCTTGGCATCAATTTGAGTACCTATCATTTTATGAAGAGTTAATATATTTGACCCTCCTGCAGTTTGAAATTTTCAATTCAATACTTATATTTTTAAACGTTATCACTTACTCCATGTGAAATTGTTTAGCTATCACACAACCTATTATGTCATATTCCATTAGTTTTCCATCCATTCATATCTCTAGAATGATGTCGTAGTGAAACTTAAGAATCCAATACTACGACGTTTTGGGTAAAGAATAGATAAATAAACAAAATATGACAGACGAGGTTTTATGATAACTAAATAATACTATAAGGGTAACTAAATATGACGATTGAAATGAAAAAAGACTAAACTATAAGAGACCTTGTGTATTGGACCGTTTTTATGGAATAGTTAAAGACATAAAAACACTTAATTCTCAGTTTTCATCATGTAAACCCAAGTTAACCTAGTACCACATTGAAGTAACAAAACATATAAAATCTAACAATGAGAGGTTTGAGTAGGCCCAACACATCTCAATTTATAGCCCTAAAAGGAATAACGATCTTATTATTGATCAAAGGATAAATACTTCTTATATTTTTAGCAAATTCACAAGCATCACAAATAATTGCTCAAACTGTAATGTTAAAAAAAATTAGGATAGATCATTGTAACACAAAAAAATGTACGCCCTAATTGCTTGCATTCTTAAAGACTCCCAAAAAAGGTCTTTGTTATGTCAAGGTGTAGAGTATCTCCACCACCTTGTCTAATTACCAATTGTTTTCCCTAATTTTAGATCCAGAATGACATAATGAGTAGGGAAATTTTGAATATTAAAGCCAAGTGTTCTAATTCATGGATAGAAAATTAAAATGAAAATTTGAACATATAGAGCAAAAGATAGGTCCATAGAAGGTATAAACTTAATAGAACCTATACCCAATATAAGGGTTATAGATCCATCGGCTACACAAATACTATCTAATTCAAATATGGAGAATAGATCAAAAAATTTATGATAGAAACCTATCATATCCTTATTTGCTCCAGAATCTACAACCTAGGAATTATTATAATTTGATAGTGGCAAGAAAAGCATAATTTGCTTCAATAAAATCAGAGGAATGATCTTCCTCCAGGTCTACATGGCCTGGATTGGGCTGTGGTTGGAACTTGAGTGGGCTTTCTTTAAGTTAAAATATGGGGACTCTAAGACCTACAGAACAATGTTGGAAGTGGTCTCCAACATAGATTCTTTGACGCTTAAATCAAATGCAGGCTTGTAAGTCCATCGATAATGAATGCATGATCTGAGTACCTTGCTTTGGAATTGTGCTCTTCCCTTCATACCACGAACAAGGAACTAAGAAGACCACACACACTGTGTAATCTAAGAGTGCCTGCTAAGATCATTTGAGGATTTGGAGCTCTTATGCTTTATGGGTGTTTTATTGTGTATATCAGGATGCAATTTTGGGTGTAAAGAATCAAGCTAAGGTGCCTAAAGGTTTGTACCTCTTCATTAGAAAAATTCATAATTTTCTTGTTTGGTGCTTCAACAACTTCAAAGAAATATGTTTATGTAACAATCTAAGTCTAAACTAGCCAAATAACAATCCCGTTTCAAGCTTTTATCGAACCACTTGCTTGGAAAGAGTTAGCTTGAAGTTGATTAGTAGTCAGACACGATTACTATTAACAATGGTCATACAATAATAGATCTAATCAAAATTTAAGAAAAAGATAACAAGCAAAATCACTTACTTTTACTCACAACATCAGCAAGTAAACCCTCTGCATAACAAATGCTGATTAGATAATGTTGATGATGTTAGATTAATTAGAGAAAAAAACTCAACCACATAGACAGAAAATTACCATTTTTCTCACAGCGTGCGAAAAATTCATTGAAGCCATCAATAAGATCTGGATACCTTCCAAGTAAATCACCAACCTGAGAAAATAACAACACCCATGGTGGTTCAATCCCATCAGACTAACTTTCCAAAATTTCATCAGAAGGAAGAGAATCTAACAAGCATTTCAAATTTTGTGCTGAAAGAAGTGGAATTAATTTGTTTCCATGAAATAAAGAAGGAATTTCTAGATTACGCACCAGAAGTAGAGAAACTATTGTCACTCATTGTTACTCAAATAAAGGATCCTACCAAGAATGAAACTTAACATGCCATGTCTAATTACCACAAGACCATTAAAGGTAAAAGGGTTGTTTTCCTAAAAAAACTCCTAGATGCTAAAACCCAAAGCTCTTGTCCGCATACATTACCCAGATTTTATCACCAAATTAACTCTCAATATCAACAAATGTGTTAACAAGTATAGTATTTCCTTTTGTTAATTTATCTGTTTGAGTGAATAGTAAACACAATCACCATACCAAAGACAGCAACTCTGATCGTTTGATAATTTCCTCAGTATAGAGATGAAGACACCTTAAAAATTCTTGGTAATCTTCAAGCTTATGCAATTTCTCTTTCACTTTCTCACAGAAAGCAAGCTCTTGGCTTACTGCACCTGCCATAACATGAACCTAGCATCAATTTGAGGAAATATATGCACTCAAGACTCTAAATAACTATATGGGGAAAAACATGAAACAAGTCTCACAGCCACCACCACAGGCAGGACCGTCCCTAATACTTTAATTCACTGAGATGGTGAACAGCATTGATCAATTCCATTTATTTCTGTAATGTAAAGTAAGGACAACACAGAACTCACTTTTCAAAGAATTTTTATCATCATAAAGACATGATGCAGGGTGCATTCCAAAATTTTCATCTCCATCCCTGCCGTGATAATCAGCAGTGTGTGCAGACTTCTGTTTGTGAGAAAGACGTTGCATGTCGAAGCCTCGCTTGTCATCATGGTCATAATCTCTATCACTATGTTCTCTCCAATCATCTTTTCTATCCCTTTCCCTCTCACCATGTCTCCTCTGCTCTTTTTCTGACCTCTTTATAACTCTATCATGATCTGAATCTGGACGATCAACACTATAGTCATGATCGGCAGGGGACATTGTAGTTCTTTCCTTCTGACAATTAATGAGGAAATACTTAATAAGCTTGTTGATCAATATGAAATTAGAAGCAGCTGAAAAGAAAGGAAAAACCTTGTCAACATGCATCTGACGCATTGTGGGCATGGGGGAGCTCCTATCACGGTAAATAAAATTCCTACCAGATGGAGCATAATGAGTTGAGGCTGTGGCTGAAGAATCAGGAAGAAAATGTGTGAACTCTTTTAGAAGATCATCATGGCCTTGGAAAAGTGCAGAAACCTGCAACAGGGAGCAAGTCAACTTCAAACGCAGTTGTCCAAGAAGTAAATGTCTATAGATACTAAGAAACAGAAGCCAGAAGTAACTAATCAGAGCAGTAGGTTGTGAGAAGATGCCATGTAATTACCTCCTGGTAAAC
>JANQBM010000001.1:3574462-3588927 GCA_025594535.1 Erythroxylum domingense | reverse complement strand
GATATTTAATAAATAAGGATTAATATGAGATATTGAATCTTATATGGGCATAATTGGTATTTAATTAGAATTATTTGTAATTATAATTAAAGTTTAATTAAAATTAGAATTCAATTTTAATTAAATTACTAAAATGTCCAAAGCTTATTATAAATAGGCTTAAGCTCTATGGAGCTAGAACTTCTTGCTTAACTCTCTCTGTAAGCGTTACAAAGTTCTCTCAACCTGTTCTGTGGATACTGTTAGAGGCCTGACATTTGTGCAGCTATGGCGGTTGAGACAAATCAGTTTTGGAAGTAGTTCAAGGGATATGACAATATTATTATCAAGCTTCAGAATAAGGTACGAATTAAATTTTCGCTTTATTATAAGTTGTGTTAATCATTTTATAAAATTAAAGAGATTTTGATTTTCAGAAAATTAAAGATTGCGAAAAAGTTTCGTAATTATTTCGCTGCGGTCGGGATCGAATCTCAACCCAATTTCCCAACATTATGAGGAGATTTTGGATTGGAAAACAACAGTTTTGTTCGTTAAGGGGTTGAAGCTACCACCTCGCAAAGAATCAGATCTAACCTAATTCAGGTGTCATTTTGGCTCTAACAATTTTGATGAAGACAAAGGAACTATGCTCACAACCGAAGCAATTACAGCAACTTAAGAAGTGGTAAGGTGTTTGTTACCACGTAGCATGCGAAACAACACAGAGAAGGCTGAGGGACTTCTGGTTACAGTGAGTCCAGTTGTTGTTAGAGAAGATTCTGGAACTTGCCCCCTGCCTTTTGTGGCTAGAATATACAGTACTATAAAGAACAATGACAAAAAATTACAAAACACAAGTACGAGCTCTGTGCTTGTGCCATGTTGTGGAACCAAGCTGCTTTTATGAGGGAATGTATTACGTACCATGGTTGGCTTGGAATTGAACGCTGGTTCATCTACGACAACAATAGCGATGATGGACTCCAAAAGGTAATCAACGAGCTTAATTTGCAAAAACATAATATTAGCAGACATTCTTGGCCTTGGATTAAAACATAGGAGGCCGGTTTTTCGCATTGCGATTTGAGGGCAAGGAATGAATGCAAGTGGCTGGCATTTTTTGACGTAAATTAGTTTTTCTATTTCCCTCAGCATAAAGCACACGATAAATCAGGTCAAAATTCACCGAGAAACTTTGTTGCAAACTACACCAATTCACCATCTTATGTAGAGATAAGAACACTCTGCCATAGTTTTGGACCGTCTAGGTTAAACTCAGCCCTATTGCAGGGTGTTACTGTAGGATATACTTGCCGGCTTCAATCTCCTAACGCTGCAAATCTATTGTGAGGCCGGACCTCCTCGACATAAGCCTTCTCAACGAGGTACATCACTTTAGACTGAGAGAAGGATACAAGCATATGAATTTGCCTAAAACCACGGCTGTACTGAACCATTACAAATATTAGGTTTGGTACACATATAAAGCCAAATTCTTTAGAAGAGCCTCTACTTATGTTGAGGATTGGCAAGAGGGCCAAAATAAGGGTTCAAAGGGCAAATCACAAGGTTTTGGGACTGTGACCAATGAGCCAGCTGATTGGAAGAAAAAGTTCTGTCAAGTTTGGGACACTGGCCTTAAGGACTTCGTTCAAGCCAATTTTGCTGATCCTGCATTAGGATTTCTTCCTTAGGAGAGATCTCTTACGTCTTTGGAGGTCCTTCTAGCTAATTGAATATGTGAAACAGACTAAGCACACAAGCAATTATTCATTCTGATGTATTCTTTCTGTTTTTGTTAAAGAGTAAATTACGGACTTCTTAAGCATTTTAAAAGTTCAAAACATGAAATAATTGCTACTTACAGTTTGGTTTCAATGCTTTTTCGCTTACTTACCCATTTATCATCTGATAGAAGCTAAAGTTTGTGGATCTCCAAGGTAATAAGCTCATCAAAGTGAGAAGAGTTGTGAATTGTTTTGTATTTTTCCACTCTAGTGGTTGTATAGGACTATCAATTTGTAGGTACATAATTAGCTAACAAAGAAAATGATTTAGGTCAAATATTCAATGAATGCCAAGATTTTAGGCTGTAAGTTAGGCTACTATTGAGGCTATAATACATATATTAACATTCCCTCTCAAACTCAAGTTAGTAAAGAACTTGATAACTAGAGTTCGGAAACTAGATCATGCAATTATTAAGGTGTATGAATTTTAGTAAATATATCAGCAATATGATTTTGGGAGGTGACAAAACTGAGATTAAATATGCCTTAAAGAACATAATTGAGCATGAAGTGACAATCATTCTCAATATGTTTGGTGTACTTATAGAACACATCATTATGGGCTATTTTGATACCATTGCAATTATCACAATGGAATAGAGTAGCTGAGGAATGAGAGACACCTATATCTTAGAGAAGCAACCTTAGACAATGGAGTTTAGAAGTAGTTTCCATAAGAGGTTGATATTTTGCTTCAGTTTTTAATCAACAAACTATAGTTTGCTTTTTGTTACACTAGGAAATTAGAGAGTTTCTAAGGATGAAGTAATAACCTATAGTGGAGCATCTATTTGTGGGATCTCTAGCCCAATCAGCACCAGGGTAAGCTTTTAATTCAAAAGTAGAATGATTCAAGAAATGGACAACATGTAAAAAAGTACCTATGATATAACAAAGAAAGAGAAGGACAATAAGTAAGTTATGTGAGGAGTAGACATAAATTGACTGACAATATTAATTGTATATGCTATATTAGGACGATTAACAATAAGGTAGACAAGACTTCCCACTAGTTGGCGATAAAGAGTAGCATCAACTAGAGGAGTACCATCAATAGTAGTGAAATGAGAATTAGTCTTAATTGGAGTGTTATAAGTTTTGTCATCAGTGAGTCTTGCATGAGAGATTAGTTCAGTGGCATACTTGATTTGAGATAAATAATACATAAAGGAGTTAGAAGTGACTTCAAGGCCTAAGAAGTAACACAAAAAACCCATATCTTTCATATTAAACTGGTGCTTAAGAAAGGTTTTAAAATTCTGAATGCCTTGTAAATCGTCTTCTGTAATGATCATTTCATCTATATAGAGAAGAAGGAGATTGCATCCTTTAGTAGTCTTACAAATGAATAAGACATGATTATAAGAGCTAGAATGAAGGCCAAATTGAGAAACTATAGAGCTTGGCGCAAACCAAGCCTTGGGAGCCTGCTTTAAACCATATAAAGCCTTACGAAGATGACATAATTTAACTAGTTGACAGTCATAGCTAGATGGAGGTTGCATAAATTCCTCTTTAGAGAGATCTCCATTTAAAAAGATTTTTTTGACATCCATCTGAAGTAATTTCTGCTGTTAAATTGAAGTAATAGTTATAAGGCTATGCATTGAAGTAAGATGAGCAATAGGAGAAAATGTTTGTTCATAATTAATGCCATATTCCTACATGAATCCTTTTGCTACAAGCCTGACTTTGTATCGATCAATAGAAACATCTGCTTTGGTTTTGATTTTTTAAACTCATTTACACCCAATTACATATTTATCTGGAGGTCAATTAATCATGTCCCATGTATGAGTACTAATTAAGCTTAAAATTCTTCTACCATTGCTTATACTAAAAAGGATTAGGACTCACAATATGTCTGAAGTTCATAAAGAGAAACATGAGTAGAATAACAGTGGTAATCATGAAGAGTGATATTAGGGTGATTGTAATTAATCAATGAAGAGGTAATGGTTAAGGTGTTATAAGTGGAGGAGAGAAATTATCAGTTTTCACAGTTAAAGCAGATTTAGGGATTGATGCAGGAGGTTAGAGACTTTCTTCAGAAGTTGGAAGACCTGCAACAGAATCATTATAGCTTCTCGTTACCTTCACATTTCTATTAAATTTGGTTGTACACAAATTTCGTATATTTCAGGAACCTCAAATTTCTCAGCCATCAAATAAATCCAAATAGCTCTCGAATAATCATCAATTATTGTCAAAAAATAATAAGCTCCATAAGAGGATGCAATTGTATAAGATCCCCAAACATCACAATATATCAAATCAAAAGCACCAGTTACTCTACTACTATTAGAAACAAAAAACCTCGAGTTTGATTCACTTAAAAATAAACATCACAACAATTATTTCCACCAGATTCACAAATAGTACTACTAACATCAGAAAGCAATAACTATTAAAGAAGAGAGATGACCTATACGTTGATGCTATAAAGCATATGAGTCCACGACATCCACTCTGTGTGACTGAGCTGAAGGAATACTGCGAAAGTAGTAAACCACATTTTGTTGTTTACCTATACCAATCAAGATCCTCAAAGTGCAGTCTTGTATTACATACAACTTGGTGAATGTGACAATGCAATTACATCTTCAACCAAGCGGGCAATTGAAATTAAGTTACAACTTACTTTGGGCACGAGTAACACATGATGTGAAATTAATCCTCCTCCAAAGTTAATAGTCCCTTCTTACATTGTGGTTGCCAACTCTACATTGGGTGGTCCAACTGAGGAAGATATCACATCCCACACATCGGCCAAAAAAAGTTTATTTCCCATTATATGTTAAGTTACATATATTTCTAACATCCAACTTATTAAAAAAATTATTACCGGTTAACTACTTCATGTTTAAAGCAGATGGTGTTTTATGCTTATTGATTATCAACACAAGTACAACCTACTGATCATCAGTGAGCTTTGGCATACCTGTTTGATCTAAGTTTGTTAAAAAATTGTTGCTTGTCATAACCTTTGCCTCCACCATTTTTGCTATGCCCTCTAAACCCGTGACTTAAACCATGCTTAGAGAACCACCAATATAGGTAACCTATTATCTTATACTAGTCCTCCTTGTGATCTATACTTTTACAATTTGAACACACAACTTTCTCCCATTTTTTTGTTATTCTGTAGCCTAGCCACTGCTTGAATAACCAAAGACAAACAACTTAAAATCGTTCTTTCCATCCCCTAGTTACTTGCATATGCCTCTCTTTTTAGATCACTAAGGCATAAACACAACTGAAAGATTCCATTAGTTCGTTGCTCAATAAGTTAATTCGAATGGTTCCATAAATAACAATGCCCAACCTATAAGGAATTTGTGGATCTTCTCCTTCTCGTGTTCCTTAAGATATTGTTTTCCTAACTCATACCTACACCTGCCACGCCTACATATCGATACTTTAGTGTAGCTGACCGATTCTGCTCACGTGCCCTTAAGTTTGCCAAAATGCATTACCACACTTTTATTCCTTTGTTTGTAGTTCGAGGTTGCCTCTTTAAGTTGATGAACTAATATAGCGTTCTTTAACTAAAAATCACTCTTTTAGATCATCTCACAAATTCTTCATGCTATCTAAATAAAGTAAGAGCAAATTTGATCGTGGGATCGATAGTAATCATGATCTACCTTATAAATATAAAATTTACACTCCACCAATCATCTAACTTTACGGAATCATCTACGAGTTGACCAATCATTTCATCAATAAACCCCAACTTCTTCTTGACTTTGAACACATTTTGCATCATTATTTCCCATTCTTCATAGTTGGCTTCATCTTTGAGTACCAATCCACAGATGTTTAAGCCTAGATTATTGTCAGGTGGTAGATAATAAAGAGACATTAAATCAAGTATCTTACTTTTCTTAGTTTTGTCTTCGTCATTGCCTACCATTTTAATCAAACATCTATCTCTTTGTCATCACTAGTATTAGGGTTTCAAAGCATGAAATCTCAATACTATGAAAGTTTTTGAGGAATTTTTGTCCTGCTGCATTATTCACATTAAACGTAATATATACATAGTTACAAATTTTCACCTTGTTAAATAAGGTTTCAAAATGATATCTCCTAATGATACTATCTACTAATATTTACATATTCCTAAAATATATGTACACAACCTAATACATATAATATAAATCTCGGTACCCCTTACCTAAGTGGAGGAATGCTTTATGATATAGCTAAGTAAATATTATAAGAGTGACATCCATTTTCTCTTAAATGATTGTATCTCACGTCTGGAAAAGGAATACTGGAAGAAGAAAAGATAAAAATAGATTATTAGCACTGATATAGGGAAATTTGTTCTGAAGTAAAAGCAATACGAAATTTTACATTTTGAAGATAATTACTTGAATGAAAATAAATAAAAATTTAAATATAGGAGGTATTTAGCCAGAGAACTTGTGAAACTTATGATTTTTCTTAATTTATAAAGAAAATTATTAGATCAAGGTCTTGTTGATTTATTTATTTATAGTAAATTTTATTTTTTCTCTATTTCTTTTTTTAGTCTTACTCTTTCTCTTTTTCTTTTTGTCTCTTGTCACTTTGAAAGAATAGTTATATCATTCTAAAACACTGCATCAACTTTAAAGAGTATTTGCATCGGTCTTTTAAAAGTAGTTATATTGGCTTGAAAGTTAGGTTGCATGGTTGTACAAATCACTTTGTATCAATTATGTCCAATATGTCACCCATTATAAAATTATTCTAGATCAGTAGTATCGTTTTTCTTAGAGTCGTTGCACCAGTTTGAAAGAGCATTTGTATCACTATTCATATTAATTACATAATTTATACCCAACATATCATCCATTATAAAACTATTCTAAATTAGTTACATTACTTTTTTAGATCAATTGCAGCATCCTAAGAGAGTAGTTACATTACTATTTTAGATCACTTGTACCATTTATGTCCATCATATTGTCTATAATAAAACTATTTCAGATTAGTTATATCACTCTTCTAAAGCTATAGTATCAATTTGAAAGAGCATATATATCGCTATTCTAAATTAATTAGTTGTCTCATTTATGTCTAATGTATTATTCAACAATGTTTAATGTCACTAGCCAATCAATATATCAAGTATGACTATTCTCCTTTTTAAGTTTTGACTATTAAGATATTTTAGACATTAAAAAGCATTCACGTATTCGATTATGTAAATATCCCATAAATTTATTAGAAAAAGATAATTTGAATATAAATAATTTATTTGAGACCTAATTAACTATAACTTGGTTGATTTTGATAAAAACCATAGTTAAAACCATTAATCGAAAGAAAAAAAGTTACTAATACTAATTCTTACAAAGACCAAGTAGTGAGTTATTTATCTGGGTCTTTGAATATGTTTTACCCAAAAGTTTAAATTGACTCAATAAATTTTAATTTGAGTATAATAGAATCATATATTCAAAAATAATTATTTAGAAAGTTGTTTAATATTTGTTACAGGATTATACAAGTTTCTACCTCTTTTCTTCTTTCTGATATGGATATTCATCTCATATGTGAGGTTTCAAAATCTCTCCTTAAAATCTTGATATCCTTAGTGAGGCTTAAATCATAATCAAAACCTTCAATCAATTTTTCTATTTGGATATGAATTAAAAGTTTGTTAGGAGTCGCCCATTGCTCACAGTCTTATCATTAGAGCTACTCCTCGCCCTCGTCATACTAGTTCAACATCGTACTTGATAAAACAAACACACGCAAGAGGGGGTGAATTATATGTAAAAAATTAGGTATTTTCAAATTGATAAGATCGTGCTAAACAAAATAAATTTATAAATAGAAGAGTTCTATAAACTTTCGAAAGGATTCTGTTGACATTTAAAAAAAAAGGAGCCTGTTAATGTTCAAATAGAAATGAACCAATTAATCCAAAGAAGCCTGCTAACGCTTAAAACGATAGGAGCCTGCTTAATAATATTTAACATATAATTTAATTTATTTTATTAATAACTTAATTTTGATATATTTATTAATTATGTATTAGTTAGTTTCATATGATACTAAATCAATTATTTTATTAAACTTTCATTTATTATGGAATAACATTAATAAATGCGATGTTCAAATTCTCATTTATATTTATAATTAATATATTTGTAATAATTAATAACTAATATTATTAATTTTCTATTATATTATTTTTTTATCATATTTATATCTCGTTACCTAATATCAAAATTTATAAACAAATATTAAGTATGTAATATTAATTTATTTTTAATAATTAATAATATATTAATTTTTGTATTTTATTAATAACTAATTGTTGATACCAGGTATTTCCAATAATTTTTTACAATCATTCATTTTTATGTAATCTCATCCCATTCATTTTAAATACACTAATATATTTCAAGTGTGTCTATTTGTGTTTTAATCTTATTCAATTTACATTGCATTTAGCTATACTAAGTTTAGTTTCATTTTTACCGCTTTCAATTTTATTCATTCCAACTCTTAACTGGTCTGACTTAAATTTAAATTACAAATATTAATCCATAGTAAATATTAATTAATGACTAATTTATTTTAATTGGGGTTTTTACACTTGCAATTTATTTTAATTTTGGTCGATCAGGTTTAGTAGGACATTTTCTTTAATGTTTGAATAAATTAAGTAAATAAAAAAGGAGAATTCATAAGGGGAATAGGATATTTTCTAATATTTGAATAATCTTCTAAGGTTTTCTTACTTGGAGGAAAAGGATTTTAAAATTATAAAAATATAGTAATAAGTTGGAAAAGTAAAAGAAGAAAAGATCTAGGGTTTGAATCAATGTCAACAGCCTTTTGGTATTTTTCCTTAGCCCTTTGCAAGTCTTCACCCTAAAAGTGAAACAACAAAAATTAAAAATAGGAAAAAATAGCCTCCTTATTTTGGTGGGAGCTTGATTTATTGTTTGTTTTTCGCTATCCCATTTCTTCTCCAGTCCAGTTAGGCAACTCTTGTTGAAGCTCTCAATCATATTTCATTTTTCTGTCTATGCCT
This sequence comes from Erythroxylum domingense, assembly GCA_025594535.1. Classification (NCBI taxonomy): domain Eukaryota; kingdom Viridiplantae; phylum Streptophyta; class Magnoliopsida; order Malpighiales; family Erythroxylaceae; genus Erythroxylum; species Erythroxylum domingense. The sequence goes on along the minus strand of JANQBM010000001.1, from coordinate 3,580,113 downwards.
AACTCTTCATTTCATGCGTAAGTTGTTCTCTTCTCTTCCTCGTAGGCTTTTCCTCTATCTCTAACATTCCTTTTGTCGAGCTTCGGTGCTCCAATAAATGCAAATGGCCAACTCCACAAACATAATCTCTTTTTCTTCCAGCGAAATGTAACTCTCTCCAAAATTCACTAATTAAAAACTGAAGCCTTTCATTGGTAAGTGCTCTCTAGATCTTTTATTTCCCATTTCTTTTATAGTTCTGTAAGCCATAATCCAAGTCAAAACAAGACTAACAAGCATAATAAGCACATCGTTACGAGGGTATATTTCAATAAATGTCTAATGTTTTAGTTATCTTATTTTCCCAACTCTGTTTCTCAGGATATGCTCATTCATATGTTCTTGTGAGTTCTTAAATTTGTGGTTGATGAATTCATTTAACATATTTTTTCTTTTATGATAAGGGATAGCTAGTTTAGTTTACTGTTTGTTTTGTTTGTCTGATTTACCTTTGATTTTTATATATAGTTCAAAATATCATCGATCCTAGTTTCACCTTAATTAGCGTAATCTTCTTTTTCAAATGGTCTTGTTATGTTTGATTAATTTACATTGTTAAATTTAGCACGTCAATTCTTAAGTTTTTCTTGTCAAAGTACATTAAATTTCATACCTTGTTCTTATTTTATGAACTTAGAACGATTCTCTTTTTAGGTATTTCTACTTCTATCTTTACAAGAAATTAAATATTTTTCTTCTTTTTATTGTACCTATATGCATCTCTTGAAAGTTTTTATGTCTTTCTATTTGAGAAGTCCGTTTGATTTGCTTTCTTTATTATGTATTATAGGTCTAATATCCATATCTTTATCTTTTATCCAATTCAAAATTGATATATATTAAATTCATAATTATATTTCGTTCATAACACTTTAACTAGCTTTCTTTTTTACTCAGTTCAATTGATTCAACCGTAAGCACCTTGAACCATTCAGCTTTTCGGTTTGATTTTTAACTTTTCAGTTCGATTTACTTTAATAACTTTTGTAGTTAAGAACCAATCAATTTATTAATTAATTGGTCAATTTTTATAAATTAATAAGTTATTATGAACTAAAATAAATCAATTAATTTTTATTTAACAATATCTCTTAAATTTCTTGTCTTATTAATTAAACTTTTGATCTAATTTTTAAAATATTGATTATAATATTAAGGTTGGTTTTGACTTTTGACTGACACACATCGTTTAATTGTTTCACCGGCCTAACTTAAAAGGTCTTTGAAATTGGCATTTTTGAGTTCATTTAGCTCTTAATGTTCCAGTATTGTGTTGTCAGCGAAATAAATAATATATTGTTATTTTATTTTTTCTCATAGTCTTTTATACATTTACTTTGTAGGTTTGTTGGATTTTCTTAAGTGCTTTACGTCATGCTCCTACTCAATTTTGCTATTCATGTCATTTTTGTTAGAAATAACGCTTCAGTAGCTATAGTGTTTGAGGGAAAATCGATAACTTTATCCATGTGCTGGGCCTTACAACCGTAAGTCGTCAAAAATAGCAAATCACATCAAATCTAAAACTATTTTGCTGATTTCTAGCAACTAGATGACTAGAAACGTGACGTTTGCTACTTGTTCTAGTGAACTGCAATGATGTAGCTCAACTGTTTGGTTCCTTGTAAGCTCCCTTAGAAAGTGAAAGCGTACATCAACGTGGTTACTCCCCCCATGCAGAACCGGATTCCTTGATAATTTAATGGTCGAGCTATTGTCAAAGTAGATAACTGTAGGACTTATTTGATTTCTTCCTACTGCTTTAAGTATTCGTCTAAGCCATACTACTTGACATGAGCTTGTTGCTGCAGCTATAAATTTTGCTTCGATAGTTGATAGATTTACCACTGGTTGCTTCTTCGAGCTCCGTGAAATAGCAGCCTCACTTGTTATGAACACATAGCCTGATGTACTTTTGTCTTTAACATCACTAGCATAGTCGCTATCTGTGTAACCAATCAGTTCTTTCCATTTATTTCTTTGATAGAATAGTCCATATTCACATGTTCCCTTAAGGTAACATATGATTCGCTTTGTTGCTTGAAAATGGATCTCTTTTGGATTATCCATGAAGCGAATTACCTGGCTCACACTGTATATAATATCTGGCCTCGTGGCAATTGTATACATTAGGCTCCCGACCACCTGGTTGTAGCGCATCTTGTCTACTCCTTTGCCCTTTTCATCCTTGCTTAATTTACTTACTGGGGCCATTGGATTATTGACTGATTTTGAGTTGTCCATGCCAAATCTTTGTAGAGATCTGTCATGTACTGACACATAAAGATACCATAAGCTCTCTATGTTGCTTCGAGACCGAGAAAGAGCTTCATTTTCCCCATGTCAGTTATAGCGAATTCTAGCTTCATGGTCCTCTTGAACTCCATCATCAACTTTTCATCAGTCCCTGTGTAAATCAAATCATCCACATGCAAGCTCACTACCAAGATAATCTTCTTCTCCACTTTAGTGAACAACGTGGGTTCATATTCACATTTTTCAAACCAATGGCTAAGGAAATATCCTTCAACGTGACTGTACCAAGCCCCGAGGGACCTGTTTTAATCCATATAAAGCACGTTTCAGCTTGTAGACTTTTTCTTCTTCCCCTTTCTTCTCAAATCTTTGTGATTGTTCCACGTAAACATCTTCGGTTAATTCCCCATATAGGAAGGCATATTTTTACGTCCATTTGGTAGATGGACCATCCATGGTGAGCAGCTACGGCAATGACTAGCCGAATAGTCTCCAAGCAAGCTACTGGGGCAAACACCTCCGTATAGTCTATACAGTATTCTTGAGTATATCCTCATACCACCAGTCGTGTCTTATACTTGTTGACCTCTCCATTTTCATCACGCTTAATTTTGAAAATCCACTTGACTTCAATATTACTCTAATCTTTTTAGCACCAGTTGGAATCTCGGTTAAAACCTACGTGCCATTTCCATTTATAGCTTCAATTTCTTCTCTCATGGCTCTCCTCCATATGAGATCCTTTTTGGCTTCTTCAAAGTGTGATCATTCCTCCGCTGGCAGTGAGATGTGATTCAAGATCAACTTCAGATAGCTCTTCACCCGTTACATAATCTTGCATCTATGTAGGTGGAGTGCGTTGCCTGGTTCAAGTGGGAACCTATGGTACTGTGAGTGGAAGTTGCTGTTCTGAAGCTTCATCTTGCTGTGCACTAGCTAGCATTTGCTTCTATTTCTTGTTGCTGATCATCATCTTCTTTGGCATTACTTTCATTTCATTCCAATCCAATTCAGACTAAATTGAACTTGCATATTCTTCTCCTCAATTCCAGCAGCTATCCTCTTCAAATAGAACATCCTAACTGACAATTATCTTTTTGGTGATGGGGTTATTGAGTCCATATGCCTTGGATTCTTCACTAACTCCCAAAAGAAGACAGGTTGTATTACGTTGATCTAATTTAGCTCGTGTGTTATCTACCACATGCATATGAAATGTGCAACCGAAGACTTTGAAATATCCAACAGAAGGTTTTTTCCCACTCCAAGCTTCCTCTGGCATCTTATTCCTCACCGCTAGTGTTGGACTTTTGTTGAGAACATGTACTGCCTAATTAACAACTTCCGGCCAAAAACTTTTCGGAATATTTTTCCAAACATCATGTTTAAAACCATATTCATAATGGTACGGTTCTTTTGCTCGACAGCGCCATTTTATTGTGGCGAATATGCAGCAGTAAGTTGCCTTTTTATCCCATGTTCAACAAGAAACTTGAGAATTCTAATGATGTTATTTCGCCACTTTGATTGGTTCGGAGACCCTTAATTTGCAGATCTGCTTCACGTTCAATCTTGGCTTTGAACTCTTTGAAAAATGCAAATGCTTCGAACTTTTCATGTAGGAAATAAACCCATGTCTTCCCTACAATCGTCGATGAAAGTGATAAAGTACCTCTTGTTGGTGTTGGATATTGGTTGAATAGGACCACACAAATCGGAATGAATCAATTTTAGTGGCAGTTCAGCTCTCCATGAACTCTTCTTAGGAAAGGCGTCCCTTTGTTGCTTCCCAAGCAGACATTCATTGCACACTCTTGATGGTTTTATCAGTTGTGGCAGCCCCATCAACATCTCTTTTTGCTGAAACGTGTTGAGTCCCTTGAAACTCAATTGACCATAGCCACAGTGCCATAGCTGGCCAATATTTTCTATTACCATAGAGAAAAAGGTTGTACCCATTGGTAGAGGCATTGCTGCTACTTTGAACATACGATTGAAGGACATCGTAGATTCCATAATAACACCTCTCTCAGGATGATAAATCTTGCAGCTGTTGTGTTGAATAAGCATGGCTAAACCCTTATCTTGGAGCTATCCAATACTTAAAAATTAATTTTCAATTCAGGCACATAAAATACTTCTATTATAACCTGAACATCATTGTTGATTTGCAAATGCACGTTTCCTTTCCCTTTTACCACCAAACTTGCTTTATTTCCTAGCTTCAATTTGTCAAAGACTTTCCCATTAAAGTCTGCAAAAGATTCTTTTCTGTTGCACATATGGTTGCCGCAGCCGGAGTCCAAGAACCAAACGTCACTCTTGAGCTGTTCATCACCAACCTGAGCCATCAGCAACATCTCTTCAGAAACCTCTGTATGGTTGCTTTCCTTGCTGTGAAATTCTCACTAGAAGTGCCCTAATTTATGGTGTAAGGTTTATCTCCTCATAATTCATATGGTCCATTGAAAACATCTTTACCCTACCCACTAAACTCTGTTGCCCACCTACCTATCTCATCGTCTTTGTGATGGCCGAAGGCTTTGAGTGGTTGTAGTAGATTTATATCCATCATTTTTTTTGGTCCCCTATTCTCGCCTAGCAACATATACACCATCTCTGTTGCTTACGGAAGAGGATAGAAACGCTCAAATCTTACCATATCTAAGGAGGAAGGCAATGACTGGAGGTATCTGTTTTCTTAGTTAAGCTTCCGCTACTGTTTGTATATATATATTACGGTTATATATATGATGGTTTATGCATGCCGTGAAATTTTATCATGTCTATGATGCATGCGTGAGGTGCTGTTTATTATGGCATATATTATCATTTGGTATTAGAGCATTGCTGCTGTCTCTGCCTTGCGTATGAACTTGTGAGAAATTATTCTCTGTTATGCTCTGTTTTGCGGTTTCTGCCGAAAATATGGGTTGGATTGGTTGAAATGTTTTCGACGCGTTTTGACTTCCTTGGGACGTTAGCGTCTTGTTTTGGTGATCCTTGGAACACTTGCCGTTGTCTGAACCATGAAGGAGAAGGAGGGACGACGACCACCGTGCGTGGAGGTTCGACGTTCTCCTTCGGGAAGCGTTGCATGGTGGAGTTTTGGACGTCTCATGAGGATCGCGTCGTCCACGTCGTCACAACGCCGTCATCCATGCGAGCTCCGGGGCCTTCTATTGGTCTGGAGCGTCGGGGCTCCGTTTAGCTCCAGCCGGGTCACACCCGACCCGGCTAGAGATTGAAGACGACCCCGACTGCGTTTTTTCATTTTTTTTGAAAATTAAAATTATTAATATTAATTTTGTTTTAATATTAGTAATATTTTGGGTTATTTCAGACCTAACCTATGA
>JANQBM010000001.1:3560614-3570867 GCA_025594535.1 Erythroxylum domingense | reverse complement strand
TAAGTATCACTGGTGGGGAATTCCTCCCCCGTGGGCCACGGGTCCAGATGTCACGTAGGACGTCGGGCCGTGGACCCACCCGAGGAGGGGTTCCAGCAACTTATCAGATAGGAACAGGGGAAAGACTCTCCTTATGGTATGATAACTAGACAGGGCAAGGAGCTTAAATTTAAAACCAATTGGCAAGAAAATTATTGGAAAGGTTCTCTAAGAAAACAAAGCTCTATAAGATAACTAGGAATGGAGTTTGGATGTTAACACCGAAGGAAATCAGACAATTATCCATCCCACAGTTTTGAAGTCTTAGGGAGAGTGATACTTACTTATGGAATGGTATTCCAGTTTCGGCTATAACTACAAAGGAGGTTAAAAAGCTGAGGGTTGGATTTGTAAATAGGGTAGAATGGTACCCCATAATTTGGAACAAGTTTCTCAAACCTAATACCAATTTCTTTCTCTGGCTTGCTATGCTGAATAAACTCAGCACTATGGATAGATTGAAGTTTTTATCCTTCTCAAAAAGGTGTATTCTATGTAACATTGAGGATGAAACTAAAGATTACCTTTTTTTTGAGTGAGCTTTCTCTAATGAGATATGTCTAAAATCTCTATCCTTTGTTTCACTGGTTCTAATTACAATAAACCCTCTGACATCCTACTGGAATTACCTCACCTACATATTTCTAAATATGATAGGGTCATTCTATTGATCTCGATTGCTATATGTGCTTAAGAAATTTGGACTGAGAGGAATAATAGAAGATTCACAAAGAAATCAATCTCTCAAATCTCTTTTATTGATAACACCTTGGCTAATATAAGGGAACAACTGATTATAGATTAGTTGAACCTCTATTGTAGCAGAGGAATGTCTTTCATATGGAGAGTCTGGTCCTCATTGTTTCTTCTTAAATGCTAGCTACACAGAACTACACATACAATTAAGGGGCCAGTCCAGAATAGTTTAGAACAGATCAATAAGCAATAACCCATAAGTAAGGCAAATCAAATGTCATCGAGGAAATAAAGAAATATCCAATTCGAAATACTTGGTGGAAAGAAGGGGATCTCTGATATACTTCCTCCTAAATGCTTTATTCGGGAAGGATTAACGCTAAGTCCCTGTCACCTATAGATCGGAGTTAAGAGAGAAGACTTTTTTATAAAGGAGGAACCCACATTATGAGAGGTTTACTTGAGGAAAGTTTCATCCCCTTCGAGTCCCACAGCTGAGAGGAAATCCCAGAAACAGTTCTGTTGAAAAGGAAAAGTTTGAAATACTCTAATCGTTAGAAGACAACTCATAAATGGAGGAGAGTTTTACCTAAACTTGTGATATCCTTAGCGCTTCCCAAAGAATCAGACTTGGGGAGACAACTGATCGCCTCCATTGACAGAGCATTTCGCCTTCATTATCACCCTCCCAAATCGAGAAAGTTCTATAGAAATCGCGAAAGATAAGGGTCGTTATACCCTAATTTTCTAAACGACTTGTCTTTAATTTTTTGTAACGTCGACGTTTTGTTTACAGGAAGATGTTTTAGTTTGAGTACTGACGTTTTGTTTAACGTTGACGTTTTGACAGGCAACTATAGCCTGTCTCATGTGGAGCAACTTTCAGACGTAATTTATTCCTTTTATTAATGATTCTTTTAAATTCTCAAAAAAAAAATTGAATCAAGGTGAATTGTTAAAGATTAACTTAAAATTACTGACTATATTATTTGCTATATGACTATGTTTTGCAACAATCTTTGGCTATGTCTTGCAGCAGTTGTTTAGTTCTTTATTTTTCTATTTCCAGTTATTAGATCATAACATAGTTATGCCATTGTTTTTTGTTACTTGAAAGTTTATCTATTACTTTATAAAGCCTATTAAAAAGGCTCGATCATGTTTCAATTAATAGTTAAGTTTAATAAACCAAAAATATTTGTTTGCTACTTTTAATTTCTATACTTTTGTTTTACCACTCTTATATTTCTTTTTTGTGCTTTTCCAAATAATATTCTTTAGTCTTATTCCTAGAAAAGGTGAGAAATAGGTGAGGCTTATGAGAAAGAGTCAGTGCAGAGGAAGATTTTTATTTCAGTTTGTTTACGACCTTTGAGCGAGAAGGAGATTGCCAAAAATGATGTGACAAATTAAGAATGTATCAGTGACATTACAATCATGTATATGAACAATCTTTCAGCTTTCTAGAGGTTCATGTGCCCAATTATTTACATATGCAATGAGGCTCAAATGCATGCGTATAGAATATGATATAAGATAAAACTTGCCTAAACAATAAAGATAAAGGGGAAGGAGTAGATGACAATAAGGGGAAACATATACATAGATAAAGGGAAATCTAAGATGGAGTAAGCTGACAAAATACCATCAAATAAGGAAGCCACCAAAGCTACACGAGGAAACTAGCAAAGAGGAAAAGTAAACTACAAAAAAAGTCAATAAAGAGGAGAAGGAAACCAACAACGTTGCAGTCTTTTAGGGCTAATTAAATTTATAATAATTTAACATATTTTTAATTAAATTTCAAATATCATATTGTGGCATTACTATCTTATGTAACAACCATGTAATAAAAATCTTGTCATGCCATCAACGTTAATAAAATTTTGACATTAAATTATTTTACAAAAATTGAAAAATTGAACATTGTAGCATTACCTTTTAAATTTTGAGCTAATATTATAAAATTGAGTTAAATTAAGATTTTTTTTCAACTTATAACCTTACAGAAAATTGATTTATTTGACACGCACTTCTTTTTCAAAATGAGAGTTACATCCCTTTTTGATATCATACCTTTTCATGTGAAAAAATTTCAGTACATATGTGCTCTATCACTACAAGAAAAATAAGTTTTAGCGACGAAAATTACCATCGAAAATAAATTTGGCGACGGAAATTACTGACGGAAAGAGTCGTCAGAGAAACAATCATAGGTAAATTTTAGCGACATATATTGTCAACCCATAAGTAAATTTACAAACGAAATATTGAAGTTCTGTAGGTAAAGTTACAGACAAAAAATACAAAATTTCGTGCTAAAATTTATTGACAGAATTACAGTATTCCATCGCTAATTTACTGACATAATATTGTATTTCTGTCGGTAAAGTTACCGACAACTGTACAAAATTCCATAGGTAATTTACCGACAGAATTACAATATCCTTCCCAAAATTTTACCAACATAAAATATTTTTCATAGCTAAATTTTTACCAACGGAATGTACCCATTTAGTCAGTAAATTACCTATGGAATTAAAATATTTCGTTGCTAATTTACCAATGACATTGTAATTTCGTCAGGAAATATAATTATGATAAATTTCAAGCACCATTTCTCACTTCCTACCTGACTTTTTTGTTGATAATCATTTGATTTATTTGTGTATTTAATTTCTCTAAATAATATAACATTGATTGATAATATAAAGTAAAAATTATCCTTATTGGTAATATAATAAAAAATTATAATGTACACCAATAAGATTTTGAAAATAACTGTAAATTAGGAATTCATACAAAAACTTCAGAGTAGCAAAACATATAATACATTCATTTATCCATCTATCTAAGCTATGTAGTTTGTGAAGGTTGATGCTCTAACTGCTGCTATGAGGTCCTATCCCTCTCCTTCAACTCATCCAACTCATTACGGAGTTGGGTTATGCACTCCATCAGCCTCTCTACCCTGTTCTCAAGCTGAACAACTCTCTCTGATGCAGTCTGCTTACTAGATTCAACTATAGTAGATGTGGAGGATTGTGAATAATATGTGTTTGCAAATGAACTTAAGCCAAAAATCCTTTCAAGGCGATCCTTACCACCCACTGCAATAAGATATGTCTTACAATCATCAACAGTTTTAGAGTTCTGAGACTATCGTTCAATTCTTTCTTGTATTTGGTCATATCATTATAATTGTTTATGTTAATAAGTGATAATTTTTAAGAATAAATATTAAAGTATAAATTTTACATACATGAAGTTGTTTGCATCGGGTGTTGACAAAGATCACACCATCATGCTTTTTAGTGTGGGTGTGCAAAACCAGCTGGCGTAGTGTAGACTTCTTGCTTATAGACTCTTCCTACAGCAGAATAAATTGTTATAAGTGAACTATAATTTACAAAAATTTCGGAAGAATTTCTCTATTTTTATGATATATACCCCCTGTTAGACAATCCTAATCTAATATTTTGACTTTTAGCTACAAACTCAGAATGATTGTTATTGAAATGTTTCCATGCGAGTGCATCCAAAAGATGACTTATTATTCCATCTTCCTGTTCATGTTCATTATGCCATCTTATATGAGATGCAATAACATCAAAGACATGCATTCTTTAAAGTCTCCGAGTTAGTAGGAAATAATACATCTACTTCTAAGGTACTAATTTCTATTTCATAATATGCGTTCTAGGTTTGAACCTAGATTGATCCCAAAATTTACGCTCTTGTAATTCCACATTATCTCCCCAAAACAACATACAACTCAATTTGCAATAATCAATTTTTTCAATCGGAAAACCAAGACCTCTAATAAGTTTTTTCATATTGTAAAAATTATCAACCATTTTATGATTAGGATATAATGATTTATTACACTAAGCAAGAATTTTATCAGAACTTCGATAAGAAATATGCCTTTTAGATTTTATGTTCAATATTCGAGCAATTGAAGATAATTGAGTCATCTTCTCATAATTTGGCCATAATTCTTGGTGAGCTAATTTTAGTAAGTCTAAAAACTTTTTTCCATGTGGGGTTAGTTCTTCTTCAAGATTTTCTATATTTTCCTGAAAGGTATAACCGACTGTATCATAAACAATTTGCCTGTAAGGATTTTTAGTTACACCTATATTATTTGTTATAAATCCAGTCTCCCCTTTAAACCCATCAACATTTATTGACGAGTTTACTTCATTATCCCTTGAAGTGCTACAAATTAATGGCTCCTTATGTTATGTCCACTCAAAATAATTTAAAACAAACCCTTTTCTTAACAAATGAAGATTCACTTCATAAATAGGAAGAAAACGAATATGTTTGTACTTTTTACATGGACATATGATCTTTGGACCATCTATATATGTAGGTTGAGAACATTCATAGTGAATGAAAGCTTCAACTCCCTCAAAAAACTCAAGATTAATGAAACCATCGAGTGTTAATCATTTTGTAAAAAGTTGTGTACAGACTTTATTTTCAATAATAAAGAAAAGCATATTGTATTAATTTAGTGTTCATTATTTATAAATTGATAATGATCTATAAAAAAATTAACGAAGTCGATGATATATGACATAGCATGAAAGAAATTATGATGTGATCATACTACTAAGATTTATGCAATTATGTTAGTATCTAAATTATCCCTAGTCATAGGATTAATGAGACTGGACATCGTTAAGATGTAGAGATGTGGATAATTACTAGAGGTAGTAAGTACATTGGATGACCTACCATAAGATCATCACATGGATGTCCTATTCTAATGTCAGTGATAATCTCATCAAAGCAATGGTGCAAGTATCCTTAGACTTGAGGTACTCAAGGATATCTTGGATACTGATTCTGTGCTTTGACTCCAATCCTTTTTGCCTTACAGAGGTCGCTTATAAGGTGGTGATTGGGTACAACTTGAGATATTTGAAGGTAAGTGAGTAGCCAATAGAGGATTCACCACTTTTGTGATAGCAGAAGATGATACCCACGACCTTTTGTTAGGTTCATTACTTGGAAACCTCTGGCCGGAGTACATGTGTCATGAAGAATGTCTTCATTGACATATAGAGTAATGAGTTCCAGGACGAAAACTGATATCACTTCGACTAGATTTGACGTAGTCAGTCTAGTGAGAGTTGACACTTTGCCTATACTCATAATCAAGTGGTGAAAGGACGAATTGTACAGTAATTGTCTATGGGTGGGTTCGTGACGAGCACGGGTTCGTTCATCAAACCACTTACTTTTCGGTCAATTGGGGGTCATGATGTGTTGCTAGATGCCGCTCATGACTTGCTTGGAGTAAGTGTTAATCCAAGTGGCCAACATAATCGAGAACCTAATGGGTCATACACATAAGAGTGACTCGGAGGATTTGTAAAATAGTTCTGGATAGAGATCCATTATATAGAGAGTAATAGAACCAAATGGATCCCGATGAGATCGGGATATGTCTCGATGAGATCACGATGTAGATATTGCTGAAATAGGTCTTCGGTATTTTTTCCACATCCAGGACCCAGTAGGATCGATCCCAGTATGACTGGACCACCTTAGCATTTATATATATATGGTACAATGTGGATGAGGAGGAGGCTTCTTTAAAAAAATTCATTTATTTTCTTTATATAACAAAAAGACAAAAATGACAAAAAAATAAAAATGAAAAGTGAGTAAGAAGATGTGAATCGTGAGAATGGTAAAGAAACAATTCGTCTTTGACGATTATCATCCATCTCTCTTCATCTTTCTCATCTTCTTCCTCTTCATTCTCTCTACACAATTTGCTCTCCATAGAAAAAAGAAGAGATCTAGAACTCTTGTTTTGTTATAGCCATTTCGGGATCAAAGAGTTTGATTTGGATAGTTTCTCCGATCTCTGCGTGGATACCATTGGAGACAGTCTGTTTTGGTCATTGTGGTTTGCAAAAACCCGATGAGTAGAAGATCAAATAACGAAAGAGACTACTCACAAGGTACATGGTTATTATATGAATGATTAAATTGTGTAATTCCATGAATTCCTATATATATATATGTGTGTGTTATAAACATGTATGTGAATTGGGAATTTTCACCTAGGTTTAATGATATTTCCTTGCATAGGCATATAGATCCTAGACTTTGGGAAAGTCCCAAAACAAATTTTTTGTTTTTCAGCACTGCATGTATATGATGCATGCACTAGAATTTTCCTACGGTGGTATCAGAACCACTTATGCCCCGTATAAAGGAGAAACCATAACATATGTGATGTTGCCGATTGGTTGTGAAAGTTGTGCATTCTAATTATGTTGAATACGAAATCAGTATAGAGATATTTTTTTTGAAATTTTCCTCCCCATATTTCCTCATGAGATGTTTTTGAATATGTCTGTGCAAGGAAAAAGTTTATCAATGTGATTTGATATGTTTTTGGTAATTAATTCCCTACTATTCTAGTGGTTGTGTTTATGCACATTACATGAACCGGCATGCTTGTAAATTCGAGAATAAATTCTATAAACATTTTTTTGGGATTTTCTTTCACCAACTTCTTTCTAAGATGTTTTTAAATGTGTATGAACATGGAAAAATGTTTTTAAGGTGATTGAATATTTTTTTGAGAATTTCTCGTGTGATGTTGGGAATGTCTGTGTTGTGGAACACAGATTCTGGATTGGCTTGGTTGCTGAGATTGGTTAAGTTTTTCTTGGAATTAAATTCTAAAATATTTCATGGAACATGTTAGGAACATTTTATAGCCTCTGTAAATTTCTCAGAATTTATTGAAATTGTTTCAATGATTTTTTCAAGCAAAAGACAGAGCTGGACAGTTTTGAGAAAACTGTTGGACTTGGTTGTCTGAAGTGGTGATTATGTGTTTTTTGGTTTCAATGCCTTAGATCATTTTTTATGTGATAAAAAATATGTTAATTTGATTTTGTATGCATGCCAAACTGATTTGCTTGAAATTGGGTTTTCGAAAATTTTCGGATGTCAAATATGTCATATTAGCATCTCGTTAGTATATTCAGTTGTCTTGATTGTTTTTGGCCGTCACAAGTTATGTGACAAATGCCTAAGTAGTCTTGATGAAGTGGAGATTATCTAGAGATACTTAGGATGATGGTTTGATGTTCTCAAATTATTTGAAAATCTAAGAGATTAATATTGTCTTAATTTATTTCGAGTATTTCATGTCTGGTATGACTAGATATGACAAACATCATACAATTAAAAGTGTTTAATTGGTCCATCAGAGTAGAGAGTATTACACTTGATATATTGGTATTTTGAATTGGAATTGAAAATATACATATTGAGAAATTAGTTGATTCCAACATTAGAAAGTAGTTCAGTTTAAGAGTTGAATTGAACGTCAAATCTGCATAACATGTCAGAACCTATACAAGAAAACCTTGTGAGACGGTTGCATTAAAGAATGCATGCTAGGGTTGGTTAGGTAGGATGATGGATGGTTATAGATATAGATTCAATGTGATTGATGAAACGTCCTAAATCATACCACATAGTCATTGTGACTATAATTCTACGACTTAGATGAGACCAGAATATGAAATCCCTCACACATAATATGAAAACTAATGCCTTCTATTAATATGGGGAGAACCAAAATTCTTTTAGAGTTAGGGTTGTTGGGTAAATCCAAGCCCACTCTATACGGATATGTTCGAACCATGAAAATAAGATTTTTGAATTAGTGGGTCGATTTTCACTAGAAGCATTAATTTGTTGAGTAAACTCAAGGTCAACATAGACAGAGGCGCAATTGGGTAGCGTACATTAAAAGTACGCGCATCAAGAGTTGATAACCCAATGTATGTGCATACATCACAAGTTGATAGCACTAGATGATACTTGCAATTATGATGCAATTGATATGACCAATATCTATCGATTGACCTAAAGTGGCTTGTTGGGTAAACCCAATGTCATTATTAGTAACATCGGATATCGACCCATTGGGACACTTTGTCATTATTTTTCTTGGATTCATAGTGAGGCTGTGGATTCTTTGAAACTAGTAGGAGTTATATGCATGTCATGCAAGTCTTTGTGATCATATGTGTATTTATATTCTAACATTCTTTCTCTCTTCACATTTAGGTTGATTGAAGATATCTTCCAGTGTGAATTTGCGCTCATTTATGGATTCTAATAAATTGACTGGACCCAATTTTGTTGATTGGTTGAGAAATCTAAGAATTGTTCTCAAATTTGAGGAGCTAGGCTATGTCCTAGACATTCCACTTCCTGATCCCCCTACTGCTGATGCTTCTGATAAGGATCAGAAAGCATATCGTAATCATTTTAAAGATAGTGATATGGCTACCTGCATTATGCTAGCCTCTATGTCACCTGAGCTGTAGAAGCAGCATGAGTCTATGGATGCTAATGCCATAGTGTTTCATCTTAGAGAGCTTTTTGATGAGCAAGCTCGGTCTAAAAAGTTTGAGACCTCTAGGCTGCTCTTCATGACTAAGATGACTCTGGGGACATCTACAGTGTAGTATGCACTGAAGATGAATTGTTATATTAAGAGGTTGTCCACCTTAGGTTTTGTTATGTCTATGAATTAAGTATTAACTTAATTTTGGTTGGATTGTCTGATAGTTATTCACATTTTGTGTTGAACTATCGGATGAACCAAATCTTCACGACAATCCTTGAGTTGATCAATCTGCTCAAGACAATAGAGCAAGCTATCAAGAAGGATAGCAAGCCAGTGCTAGTGGTGGACTCTTCTTCTTCTGGGTCAAGAAAAAAGAACTTAAAGAAGAAAATGTCCAAGAAACCAAAAGGAAGTGCAGCCAAAAAGAAACCTAAAGAGACTGTGTCGAAAGGAGCTTGCTTCTATTATGGCAAGAATGGCCACTGGAAGCGAAATTGTAAGGTCTATCTAGACTCCTTGAAGAAGAAGCAGGCATCAGATGCCCCGACTCCTTCAGGTATGTTTCACATATGGGTATTAGGTACTGGTTGTAGCTCACACATATGTAATGATATGTAGGGCCTCAGGGACTGTAGACAGCTTATGAAGGGAGAACTGGACCTACGCATGGATAATGTAGCAAGAGTTGCTACATTAGCTGTAGGCACTTTTTTTTTATCACTCCCTAGTGGGCTTGTAATTAAACTGGATGGTTGTTATTTTGTACCTATTTTAACAAAAAACATATTGTCTGTTTCTTGTTTAAATAAAGCTAGTTTCCATTTAAATTTCAATAGCAATGATTGTTCTATTAGTTTAAATGGAATGCTTTATGGTATTGGTACATTATGTAATGGAATTTACATATTAGATATGTCACATCCAATTGTGAATGTCAATGACATGAAAATACATAAATGAGATCATTTAAAATCAACTTACTTATGGCATTGTCGCCTTGGCCATGTAAATGAGAGACGCATAGCTAAGTTCCACATGAGTGGTAGTTTAGGGTCATTTGATTATGAATCATATGACATGTGTGAATCTTGTTTATTAGGCAAGATGACTAAGT
>JANQBM010000001.1:3492532-3504618 GCA_025594535.1 Erythroxylum domingense | reverse complement strand
GAGTTAAGAGTTCGTACTTTCCTATAAATGTATAAACTCGTACTACGCTGGTATCACATGCTGGAAACCAAAGCACTCTTTTCAGACCTCTTATCTTTCCCTCTTTATTTTGTTTTCGTTTTTCACTTTTGGTGATTGGGCCAGTTTGAATCTACAGTAACTTTAGATGCAGTCCCTCCTTGCTGCTCAATCAAAATGAAAACAATAATAAAAAAAGAAAAGAAGAGTAAAAGGTAAAGAGTTGGAAAAAAAAGATAGGCAGAGGGCCTTCTTTTGAATGCTACTTTGAAGAGAATGGAGACCATATGTTTTTATTCCTTTACTGTGTGCTCATATGGCCCTTTGCTTGTTCTTTGATTGTAATGAGACTAACAGAATCTCAGGCATTCCTCGAATCTTTGAATTGGACCAAGGACCAAAACAGTCCCATAACACAGAAAAACCCCACAAAAGAATCAACAGAAAAGGACTAACACGAGATGCAAGCAATCCACCTTTATTTTGTTTCCATGGACGACCACCTTTAAATGGTGGATTCACTTTAGTTTTGGGGAACTAATGCCCAACTTTTCAATTATATATAACTATAACACATTGAAGAAAGAAAATTATCTTACCATGCCTTAGCATATTAATAAAAAGTTGGAACAAATCAAAGCGAAACCAAAGGTGATCGATTTGATAGATAGAGATTGGTACATGAACTCCTCCGCGACAGCATGGCTGCTATAGATTCCTTTTCTTCTTTTTGTTCCATTTGCTTCTCCTTATATAATGTTATAATATATAAAATATTATGAAACTTATTTGGTTCTTTTCAAAGCAAAGATTGATTTTTTATATGATGGGAACATATATCTATCTTCTTCTACTTTGCACTCGAAACCGGGAAAAATTACAAGCAAACATATTAAAGAAACACTATAGTTTTTGCAAAGGCTTCCTAATAAATTAATAATCTATTTTCATCTGGAATCTTTTGAGCTCAGTTTGTTTCTGACAAGCTTCCTTTTCTTTAAGTCTCTCCCCAACATACATCTCCCTCACTACAGCTTGTGTAAGTAAATGAAGTTTCATGCTGGAATTCTTTGGTCAGATCAGGAGCCGTAGTCCCAGTTCTAAAGAATACAACAAAAGTGCAGGGCATCATTTATCGTCTTTTCCACTTCTGCATGTCCAGAACCTGTGAAGCTATCATAACTATGCTCTTCCAGGAGGTCGTTTAGAGTTTCCAGCTCTCCTGAAATTGATTATAAAGGAAACAAAGCACTACGAACTTTAAGCACAACTTTCATTTTATAAATCAATGAAAACTGCAGCGAGTTCTATGTAGAATAATTCTCACTATTCAATGGCGTTATTGAACTTTTTCTTTCAAAGCGATGTCTATACTGAAAAGTATTAAGTTCTTGTTAAAATTTAAAAGCAACCTGCGCAAATTCTTTCTTGTATATGTTATCTTAATGAGTTCTGATCGATTATATTGATAATATCTCCTAGCTTTACATGATTATATTGATATTTTAACTTTGCGTGACAGTGGCTATATACTATTACCCTGATGATAAGTATGTAGATTATTGAATTACGTCCTGTACGTAAAGAAAGTGAACAAAAGAAGAAAAAGAAAAGGCACCAAGAAAAGGCGTCTCATAAATGTGGAATATAAATAAGAAATGCTACATAGCTTTGAATAAACATGTTTAAGGGTGACGGATGGAATAAAGTGACGAGACAGACTTTATTTCACTTTGGAGTTTAAAACATTTTTTAGATTATGTTACCATGCTCATCCTAAGCAATGACTTCGGAACAAGGACTCAATGTAACAGTTAAAGCACGAAACCCTGACAATAGGTGCTTTTCCTTTTTTCGTATCTGATCCCTCGACAATAATCCACTCTTTATTGGCTTTCTAGGATAATTTGAATATTTTTTATTATATTAAGAATTTAATTGTCTGAAAACTCACTTCCTGAATTTCACTACAATTAAGGAGTAGGAGTTATATATTTTGCTGACTTTCGGAAAAGGATAAAATGAAAAAGGATACAAAGTGATTCAAACTCAAAATCGCACATATCATTTAAGTTTTGGTAGCGTTTTCATAAGAATTTACGTATCGTAAAATAAGTTAGATTTGAATTCCTTACGTGCAGATATAATTTTCACGTAGCAAGTAATTTAAACTTAATGGGACGATAATAGATGAGAATGATAACATGACATTTATTGAACAATTGCAAGCAAGTTAGATGAATAAGTAAGGATAGGTTAATAATGAATCAAAGTTAATAAAATTCATAACGACGCAGTTGATCTATACGTAGGCTAAGATCAAAGATACTAAATGTTATTATATTTGCTGAAAACAAGAAAATGGAATCATATATGTACCTGTTGTGAATAGGATCTGGTCCATTAGGAACCTTTCGTTTGTTCATCATGTAACTAAGATCGAGCTCTGGAGCACTTACAAGCTTGTCTTTGCCGATCATCTGCTTATTTTCAACATCTCCTGACGCTTGGATCGTAACAGCCATATTTTTCCCTGCTTCGCTTTGCAGAGTTCCAACTAACAAAAGCCACACAAATCCTGCCATCGCAATCGTCCCAAGTAAAAACTTGGAACTAGCCATTACTTGCCCTTTTCTCTACCCTATATTTAAAATCTTCTGACGATGATGATGGTGTATAGACGAATATGGACAAAGACACCTTGTGATATATAGATGGAAAGGAATTTGTATACCAGAGTATCAGACTAATATTACTGCCTTCATATGGGTCTGTAAAGTGTGCTGCCTATGATCATATAAGGAGAAGGAAGCTAAAAGGAAAGGAGAAGAGGTTGAGAAAGAAAGGGATGAGTTAAGACAGGGATTTTGTTGTCCAGTTTCCCGGTTCTAAGTGTTAGGGTGGTTGGTATCCTTTATAGGTTGGAGTGATTCTGTTACACTTTCTCGAACCTTGAGGGGACAGAGAGGGCTTAGCTGGTTTCGAACATCACAAGGAGGGAACCACTTCTTTGCTTTATACCGATAAGGTCCCAAATACAGTAGTACTATACTAGTACTTTTTTGCTTTGATTCGAGTATTTTCATGCAGCTATATATACGAGAACAAAGGTCTCGGGCTCTGCCTATAGCTAACTTATCCCTTACGTGCGAAAGAGTGACAGTACATTAATTTATTGTAAAATTATTCACATTTACATGAAGTGGATGAGATGTTGGGATGAATAATTTTTGGGTTGGTCTTAGTCCCTAAAACTCAAACAATTTGAATTTGTTTGTTTAATCCTTCCAAAACAAAATTATTTTAGCAGAAAAAATTAAAAATAATGCCATTCAAATTTTAATCCCAAAATGACAACGTTTAATTAAATAAAACAAATCATTTTAAGTAATTTTTGTACCCAAATTTAATCTAAAATATGATGTGTTTTACTATTTTTAAATGTCATTTAAGTTAAGGGAGATACATACATTTGTTTGAACATTCATTGTTATTTCCACAAGTAAACTATTTTTGTGTCCGCTTAACTCTTAATTTCAAGATAAAAAGTTTACTAATGGAAATGCTCACAATTTTATCCAGATATTGCTTGACCATTAAACCATTGGTTCAGGTATTGCTTGACCATTAAATTAGTGATTAAAAGATTACCAATTACTTAATTTAGTCATTATAATAAAGTTTTGTTTACAAGACAAAAAGTTCGCCATTAAATTTTGTAATATCACTTAAGTCGTTAGGATTGTAATTCTCTTCTTTTTCTCTTTAAACAGAGAAACTTGACCAAGCTGAGTGTTTCAATAACGACATTAATATTGGATTAAACTTACCTTATGTCCAAACGACTCTATCATATTTTTAACATGTTTGTATTCTCTACTGAAAGGACATTCTTTAGGACTACCCTATTTGCTATTTTCGAGGGCAGAAAAACTATGCAAACTCGGATTGCGAGGACAAACTGGCTAAAACCCACTCCCGTGTATGGAGTTTCCCTCATTCATTCGTTATGGCCTATATTCTTAGCATATGCCGATCGAGTGGGGGGTTTGACCTTAAAACCATATGTGGTGGAAAGCCTAACTCATTAAAATTGTCAGAAAATGGATTCTCACGAGAATATGTTAGTTATCATCCAATGATTGAAATCAGAGGCTGCCCTTTTAGAATCAGATAGTTTGTTGCGTTTTATATGGTCAGGAAAGCGAATGATGAATATATTCGAATAACCAAAATTTCTTGCACGAGTGATGCAGAGACATTGTAGTATCTACACATCCTAGTGAATGCTTAGACTGACACAAAAACTGACCAACAAAAGAATCTGATTAAACCTACGAGATTCCACGCAAATCCCTACATCCGTCAATTCATATCAAACCATCTTGCATTGAAGTTTGAAAAAGAAAACTTACAATTCGTCTCAATGTTTCTTTTATGTCCTTATATACCAACTTTTCTTCAGTTTCCAACTTCTTCTAATTGACCTAATTTCATATGCACCTTTGAATCAAAGAAAATTTGAACCACTGATTAAGATCAAATTGGAACAAATACACCATATATATTCAGATTCGTTATTATAATGTACCCCTGCCCTTGAGGTTTCATGAGAAATAGCAGCATGACAAAGACAAAAAAACGTCATATACTAAGTATGTTATACACCATACTGTACTGTTTCTACATATGTAAGGATTCTGTACTGCCGACGGCTGCGCATCACACAATTACTTTACAATTCCGGCCGCTATGGTCCACGTATATATGCCAAAATCATTTGAACCACTCTTAGTTGGCATAGCTAATTTTGATATGTATCAGTACCTTCTTTCAAGGAATGAGGATATATGATCTAAGGGAATATATAAAAATTAGGTAATGTAGATTTACGTGAATATATTTCGGATAGAATAGACTGATCACGGAACTAGTTCCATGGCAAGACCATGCTTTGATAAGAGGGAATATATTGGAAACTTACTGCAATGTCCAATACATATGCTAATGCATATGGCACATTTGTCTTATCCAAGCCCTATGAATCCCAGTAGAAACACTAAAGTTTAGGTGTTGGAAGAATCCAATGCTTCTCAGTGTAATGGCTTGTTAGTGAAGGTACATATATGCGAGTGATCTATTGCTCAATTTGTAATCTAAAGATTGAGATGCTGCCTTAAGTGCACATATTATGGTTCCTTAATATGGGTTGTTATACAACTTTTTCATTGACTAAAGGTGGATGTAGTGATTGGAGAAACTAAAGGTTAGACATTTGATTTTGATAGGTTTTACACTTTTCTTCTACTTGACCCAACTTGAATTTCTTAATTCTATAGATTTGCTCTTTTCTAAAGGCTAGCATGATTTGAAAAATGAGGCATGATTGAGCACACATACTGTACATGGAGAACTTTATGCTAGAGCACATGTGTAGAATAGGTAGGTTTCAAATTCAAGCTTCATTAACTTAGTCAGGTTTCAAGTTGGGTTTAGACTGTATCCTAAGAGGTTCAATCCAAACCAGGCCGATAATAAACCTAATTTGACCAGACCGATTGTCATCTCTATTAATCATATCTTTTTTTTAAATGTTTCCATTTGGCCTACCATCACCTAAGCATTCAAGCTAAAAGTTACTAATTTTTTTATGCTAGAAAATTAACCAAAATCATAACATTGGTGCGTTAAAATAGCTTTTACAATTTTTTGATAAATCACTTTAATATAATAACTTGAAACAATAATTATAAAATAAAAGAGTTAAAGATAAACATGATTTAAATTCTTCTACAATTTTTTTTCCAGAGGGAAAAGTCAACCAAAAAGTTATTTAATTATCCATTACAAAATGAAAGAGAACTTTAACATTTTAGGAGAGGGCTAGAAATAGAGTATTAGCTTCCTTATTGCTTTTCTTTTATATAAAGAAAGATAGAGATGTAGTACAATCAAATTCTGAATCGTAATTAAAGTCTAATTCTAACTATATAGTTATAATTTAACTTTAATATATTTAAATATCTTATATTTGATTCCTAAAGTTTCTTAAACTTCACAATTAAGTATAACTTAATTCTTAAACCTCACAATTAAGTCTAACTTAATTCAAATTAATTTTTAATTGCTTCATATGTATGATCTACTACATTCCTAATATTTTGCTAATACCTATAAATTATAATTAGAATTAGATCAATAAAAATTCTTTTTATTTATATTTAATTCTAAAATTCTAAAATTTATAATTATAAATCAAGATTGTTATCTAATAACATATCATAACTATCTAAATATTAGGGATATAAAAGTGGTTTGACTTAAAATGTTCATCACAGTTATAAATAACTTTCGAATCTCAATTTACTTTGGTCAAAGAATTATTAAATTATTACTAAAAATATTATAATCTTCCCTTTAATTATTTTAGGGTGATTAAACTTTTATTATCTTATTTAACTATCTATATATAGTTCATATTCTATCTAATTAGTACAATCGATTGAACTACCCTAAATAGAATTTTTCATAATTAATATCAAAATATAATAAATTCTCATATAAGATACTTTATTATCCTCAAGATTAAGAATCAATTATGCAATGATCATAATAAGGGTATCTACAAATGCACAAATGATGTTCCAGTCATAATCTTTAACATCCGGTCACTTTAATGAACTTATTTTCTAATAAATACCTGATCATTATTTAAATATCACTACATTTTAGCTTATGATATTAACTACTTTCTTCATTAAAAAAAGAAACTTAACATGTACTAATTTTACTGTTCCGTCAATATATCATCTTAATAAAATCATAACTAGGTACAATTTAGGAATAATACTTAAATCCAGTTTGAATCTCGTAATTATCATAATATTGTAATTTTAATTACATAGTAATTATTTTAGGTTTTATTTTTACCTTTAAGTATTAAATATAATTGACAAAAATATATACAGATAAAGAATATCTTTGTCGAAATATTAATAATATCATGCATAAATCAAAACTAACCGATTGGATGCAGAGGCATTAATTAACAACCTCCCATATATACTAAAGTCAATAACTTATCTATTTAAGGTCAAATCCATCTATATATTGATCTTTTTTTTGTTGAGAAAATGACCTAGAGAGAGCATTTACAAGATTCTCTTTAGTAGACACTCTCTCTAAGGTAATATCTTTATATTCCACTATCTCTTTAATAAAGAAAAACTTCCTTAGTACATATTTGGAGACCTTGGTTCTTTTGCCTATGAATTTGTGCCGTTATTTTTAATAATTCTAATAACTACTCTAAGTTTAGTGATGAACTTTTTGATCTAAAATGCTTCCTTTGACACCTTGTGCATTAAACTATACTCAACCTCAATCATAGAATTTGAAATAGTTGGTTGTTTATAACTCTTTCAACTTTTTACACCACCACACTAGTTGTGATCTTTTATTGATATGATGTGTGTATTCGAGCCAAAATAATATTAAAAATCAACTAGGCAAGTACATATATTATTCTTATAATATAGTCTAATGAATACGAATATTGATCCCACAAGAATTGCAAGTACCAGTACTAACAATTTTTTATTATTTAATCTAATAAAATAAATAATTGAATTAAATGAAAACATTAATGAAATTAAAAATACCAATCTAAGATAGTAAATCAAAGCAATAGATAACAATGTACCAATCAATTGATAATCAAAATCTAGAAGAAGAATCCCTATAAACTTTATGTGCATAAATTTATTTTGATTATATTATTAACCCTAGTTTATTAGACAAATAAAATTTCCGAAGTTGCAATCATATATTTTTTTAAAGAAATATAGTCCCTATCCTTAAGTCAATTGATTGGAATCTCTTTCTATTAAAACTCCTAAAAACACATTAACTTGTTCTGTAAATTCCCTTGATTTATTTGACTCTACCTTATAAGATTTATACCATCCTATCTCTAGGATTCCATATAACTATTATTATTTAGGTCACAATATATCCATATATATGATTTCTTAATCCCTAAATATGAAATATGAAATTGAATTAAAAAGCTAGCAAATTTCAATTCAACATAAGATATAATTATGAACAATTAGTAAGAAAACTTGAGTCTTTCATTAAATCAAATAATAGATCTAAACTTATATGATTTCTTAATCCCTAAATATGAAATCTGAAATTGAAAATATTTCAATTCAACATAAGATATAATTATGAACAATTAATACGAAAACTTGGGTCTTTCATTAAATCAAATAATAGATCTAAACTTATAGTTATAGGATTTATCACATTTAAATCCAATCTCAGTTTAGTTCAAGCTATGGCGAAAAATCTAATAATAATTAAGAAAGAAAATAAGATGGAAGAAGCCATTCCTAACAAATTCTTGAAATTCTAAAGTTCTTTAGTTGAGTCTTGATGTAATGCCTTCTTTGTCTATAAATTTACTCCTTTTTTAAATATATAAAACCTTAATTTTCATAAATTACTACCAATACGAGATCATAACTTCATATTGTTTATATATTAGCTAATAACTCAATAATTAAACCTTAAATCACAAATTTGAGAGTTTATCTTTAGAACATAAGTCTAAGGATATAAACACGGGTCTAAAGACATAAAAAAAGGTCTGTTTTTAGACCTTGTTTTTTTATGTGGTAAATTCTCAAATAAACAAACCATTAGCATACATAGGTAGAACAAGAGATCGTATTTAACCCATGTTGACCTACAGAGGTAGAATATAGGTCTATGTTTAACTTGTGTTCTAAGACCTTCCTCTATATTTTTTTAATTAAAAAAATACAAAATGACCGGGCTGGTCGACCATGGTCCACCCCGGCAGCCTGGCCGGTTAAACCCTGACCAAAAATAGGCCGGGTCGGGTCTACCGGGCCGGGCCAAAATTGCCATCCCTACTAAACTACCACACTTATGTAGTTTAGACATGCGTCTCTCACTTATATGGCCAAGGTGACAATGCCATAAGTAATATGATTTCACATTATCTCGTTTTATTCTTTTGTTATTATTAATATTTAGAACTAAATTAGACATATCCAATTTGTATATACCATTGCACAATATGCCCAAAGCATATAACATTCGATTCAAATAAATTGAACAACCATTGTTATTGAAGTTTAAATGGAATCCAACCTTATTAAGACTCAAAACAGATATTACATTTTTAGTCAAAGTAGGTATATAAAAACAATTGTCCAATTCTAGTACAAGCCTACTAAGGAACGTCAATACATATGTGCCTACAGCTAATGTAGCAACTCTTGCTCTATTGCCCACTCGCAAGTCTGACTCTCCCTTATTGAGTTGTCTACTGTTCCTGAGGCCCTTCATGTCAGTACAAATATGTAAGCCATAATCGGTATCTAATACCTATATGTTGTTATCAGAAATAATATGAATATCAATAACATAAATATCTGAAGTAGATGGGGCATCAGATGCCTTCTTCTGCTTCAAGGACTCCATATAGGCCTTGCAGTTTCTCTTCCAGTGGCCATCGTTGCCACAGTGGAAGCAAGTTCCCTTCGAGGCTGTCTTCTTTGCTTTCTTGACACGTTCTTTAGGCCCTGCGAACTTCTTCTTCTTTTGGCTCTTTTTCTTCGAACCAGAAGAGTCCACCAGCATCACAACCTTATCCTTGCAGAAAGATGGCTCAACTGCCTTGAGCATGTTGACTAGCTCGGGAATTGTGCTAGATATATTGTTCATCTGATAATTAATCACAAATTGTGAGTAACTATTAGTTTAACCGTCAGAATTAAATAAATACTTAATTCATGATCCAAAAGAAAACCCAAGGAGGCCAACCTCTCGATGTAGCCATTCATCTTCAGTGCACTAGAGATGTCCCCTCAACCATTTTGGAGCAGAAGAGCAATTGCAAAGTCTCGACCCTTTCAGACCTTGCTTGCTCATCAAAGAGCTCCCTAAGATGATAGACTATGGTATGGGCATTCATAGCCTCATGTTGCATTTGTAGCTCCGGTAACATAGTGGCTAGCATAATACAACTAGCCATCTCGCTATCATTGAGATGCTTCATATATGCCCTCCGATTATCATTAGAAGCATCAGTAGCAGGGGATCGAGAAGTGGTTCTTCCAAGACACAACCAAGCTTCTCAGACTTGAGAACTATTCTCAAGTTCCTAAGCCATTCAAGGAAGTTTGGTCCAGTCAACTTGTTAGCTTCCATCAATGATTTTAGATTCACACTAGTACTCATGATGTTGACTCGGTCAATAGCAACCTATCGTCAAATAGAGAAAAATTAAAATGTACTTAAATGCAAGTCTCTAAGGGCTTTAATAACACGCGTTATGGCTCCCACTGTTTTTACAAATTCATAACCCTCAATATAAATCTGAGAGAACTCGTAGAGAAATTCTCCTAGTAGGTCGATATCCAATATCCCTAAGAATGACCTTGGGTTTGCCCAACAAGCCACCTTAGTTTAACCGGTAGGTATCGAGCATACCAATTGCATCTCCAATGCAACTATCGAATCTAGTGCTATCAACTATTGATGTGTGCAAACTCATTGGGTTATGAACTCTTGACACGTGTACATCTAATGTACACTACCCAACTTCACCTCTGTCCAAGTTGATCTTGGGTTTACCCAACAAATCAACGCTTCTAGCAAAATCGACCCATTAATTTAGAGATCCCATTTCCATGGTTTGAACATATCCATGTAGAGCAAGCTTAGGTTTGCCCACCAACCTTAACTAGAAAAGGACTCTGGTTCTCGTCATATTAAAGGAAGGTGTTAGTTTTAATATTCAAAGTGAGGGGTTTGACTAAGGTCTTATCTAACTTAGATGGTCTTATACATATAACTTATATACCATCTATCATGCAAGCCCACACATTGTCCTAACCATGCATTCTCTAATGCATACATGTAAACACATCATTTTGGTTATGACATCTTATGGATCCTAACATGGAAACCTAATCCAACACTTGGATCTAAGCCCAATCCAACACTTGGATCTAAGCCCAATCCAACACTTAGATTTACTATCTTCCTTTTACTAACTTGGCTAAAATTACTATTGTATGTTATTTCGATTGGAATTAATATTAATTTAATTAACATGAATTCCTAATTCCAGAAATTAATCCATGATTAATTTACCTTAAAATAATTATTTGATGTCTAAAATTAAACAACTTCAATTTTGCCATAAATGCCAATTTTTCTAGTTTTACTAAAAAATCTATAGCTCTACTAAAATTAATTCAAAATTAATTTCTATAATTTTCCAAAATTTCCAGAACATCAAATCATCATTCTGACAACACTTGTTTCTAATCTATTCCATGCAACATTTTCAACCACATTCACATTGCGATACAATCCCGAAACAGTCTCTCATATCTTGAATTACCATTCAATATCATTTTACTCATCCTTCATATTTCCTATATGTATGACTCATTAGGTTCCCAGTTATGTTGGCCACTTGAATTAACATTTAATTCAAGTAAGTTAAGAGCGGTATCTAGCAACACGTCATGACCCCTAATTGACTGAAAAGTTTGTGGTTTGACTACGAATCCTTCCATATGCAATGTTGCCATGCAATTTGTCCTTTCACTATTTATACCCCACTTGGTTCAGAGTATGGTCAAAGTGTCCACTCGCAGCAGACTGACTACGTCACATTTAGTTCAAGTGATATTGGATCTTGTCATAAGGATCTCATTACTCTATATATCATTGAAAACTCTCTTCATGACGCATATCTGCTCTGGCCAGAGACTCCTGAGTAATGACCCCGATATGAGATCGTGGGTATCATCTCCTTCTATCAGGAATGGTGAATCCTTAATTGCTACTCAATTATCTCATAATACCTCAAGTTGTACCTAATCAACACCCTATGAGTAACCCCTGAAAAGCATCGATAAATGGAATCAAAACACAGGATCAGTATGTAACATCCCCTCACCAATTGCTAGTGAACAGTGGCATATGCATGCATTTACATATGCACATGCATAGTAGAT
>JANQBM010000001.1:3482111-3492432 GCA_025594535.1 Erythroxylum domingense | reverse complement strand
CCCCCACCCCAAAATTTTTTTTGTCCGGTTGAGCCGGGCCATCCGTTGACATTCCGAGAAGTAAATTATTGAGGAAAGGAAAGGTACAATTAAGAGTTCGCAATAGAGTAAGGGTTTCTACATTAGTTGTAGGAACTTATAGTTTAGCTTTGCCTTTTAGCTGAGTACTATAATTAAATAATTGTTATTATATTTCAGTTATCACAAAAAATAGTATATATATTTTTTGTTTACAATTGAATGGATTTATCTTTATCATTAATAATCTTTTTTATAAAGTTGATGTTTATAATAGATCTGGATTACTTATAGATAGTTTATAGATCTAAAAAGGTCAATCCTTAACATAAATAGTAAGAAGA
Source organism: Erythroxylum domingense (assembly GCA_025594535.1). Taxonomy (NCBI): domain Eukaryota; kingdom Viridiplantae; phylum Streptophyta; class Magnoliopsida; order Malpighiales; family Erythroxylaceae; genus Erythroxylum; species Erythroxylum domingense. The sequence goes on along the minus strand of JANQBM010000001.1, from coordinate 3,492,070 downwards.
AAAACTTAATTAAAATCCATCTTATTTATAACATAGTAAGTTAGGCCAATCAATGGCAATATAATTATAATGTTACATAAAGAAGGATATTTGAATCCTTTTCATTATGAATCATGTGAAACGTGTAAATCTTGTTTGTTGGGAAATATGACCAAACTTCCCTTTAGTGTAAATGGAGAATGTGCCAAATGTTACTAGAGCTTATATATCCAAATGCATATGATCTTATATCTACCCACTCTAAAGATGGATACTTATATTTTATTACATTCACATATGATCATTTTAGATATGGTTATGTATATTAAATGAAACAAAAGTCTAAATCATTAAAACGTTCAAAAATTATACTTAAGGTTGAGTAACAAATTGGTAAGAGTATTCAGACACTTAAATCTGATCTAGGTGGTGAGTACTTAAACCATCAGTTTCTAATTTATTTAAAAAGGAATGGGATTCTCTTACAGTAAACTCCATCTAGAACTTTGCAACATAATAGTGCATTTGAGAGGAGAAATCATACTCTATTAGATATGTTATGTTCCATGATAAGTCATACAGACTTTCATTTTTTCTTTTAAGGATATGCACTTAAAATGTTGTTTACCTTTTAAATAGAGTTCTATCCAAATTGGTTGATAAGATTCAATAGACAAAACTTAATATACCTAAGGATGTAAAGATGTGATACTTATATAAAGTATACAATATTTGATAAGCTTTAAGCTAGGTCGGATAAATGCAAATCAGTGGGTATTCAAAAGACAGTGTCAAATATCAAATTTTTATCATTCTCTTAAGAAAAAAATGTTTATCCAAAGAAATGCTACATTATTTGAAAGAGAATTTATTCTCAAAGAAAGTAGTGGAAGTGTGGTAGCTTAGAGAAGTTCAAAAACCATGAGTGCACATATAAATGAAATAAAAACTTCAAGTTGATACATATGTTATACATCCAAATGTTTAATAGAGACATAGTCCATGACACATTGATAGGATACGTCATCCCCCGAACCAATTTTGACATGTTTATGAAAAAAAAGTTAAGAAGTTTTATTTCCATAGACAACAAGGCTAATAATTTTAAGGAAGTAATATCTACATGGCATAAAGCTATAGGATTTGAAGTGGAATCTATGTACACTAAATATGGACCTTTTTAAAAAAAATCACTAAATATAGACTTTGGTAAATGTACCTAATGGGATTATAAATTAGATGTAAGTGAGTTTTAAGAAAAAAAATTGATATGAATGGTAATATGCATACATATAAAGCAATTTTAGTGCCAAAGCTTAAAAATAAAAATAAGGAATTAATTTTAATGAAACATTTTCGCTAATAGCAGTGCTTAAGTTTATAAGGATCTTATTGGCTATAATTGCATACCATGATTACAAAATAAGAAAAAAGGATGTTAAAATAGCATTTCATGGTGGGAATTTACTTAGGATGTGTATGTGACACATGCTAAAGGTTTTGATTCCAAAAGTATTCTTACAAGTATGAAAGTTGGAAAATCCCATTTATTTACTTAAGTAATCATCACAGAGTAGAAATATCCATTTTGATGAGACAATTAAAGAGTGAAATTTTATCAAAATTAAGGACAAAACCTGTATCTATAAGAAGTTTATTGAAGTGTAGTCATTTTCCTAATTCTATATATTAATGACATGTTACTAATTGGAAATGACATACAGAAGCTTCAATAAGTGAATATATGAACTTATCCATGAAGAATATGGGAGAAACAAACTATACGATAGGAATCAAGGTCTATGAAGATAGATAAAAGAGGTTGCTTGTTTTATTCCATTCCACGTACATAGAAAAAAATGCTAAATAAGTTTAGCATAAATAATTCTAAGAGAGGAATCTTACCCATATCATATTGGATTCCTCTTTTAAAGACTAAATGTCCAAAGACATAGGAAAAGATAGATAAATTGAATTATGTTTCATATGTTTTGATTATTAGATTAATTAAGTATGTGATGTTATATATAAGACTAGATATCTCTTATGTTTTTAGCATAATAATAAATTTTCAAGCTAACCCTAATGATGGTCACTAGAAGATTGTGAAAATCATTTTAAATTACTTAAGAAGAAATAATGTACTCATATGCTCTATGAAAGAGTTAAACTAAGAGTTTAGAGGTATTCAAATGCAAGTTTTCAATTTGAATAGGATGATAACTTATCATAGTTAGGGTACATCTTTACTTTAAATAGTGGTGTGGAAATTTAACAAAGTTTCAAACAACTAACCATTGTAAATTCTATGATCAAGGCAAAGTACATTCTAATGTTAAAAGTACATGCCTAGAATTGTTGAGCCAATAGTATTATATTGTGATAAAAATGGAATCATTGTATAAGCAGATGAGCTAAGGTCTCATCAACATTCCAAACATGTACTCAGGAGTTTCACTTGATTAAGAGAAAATATAGTAGAAATAAATTATATTAAAGTGTATTAAATAAAATCTTACAGATCTTACCACTAAGTTATTATCTTAAAAAAATATACGATTAACATATGGGTGAATGTGATATTAGATATATACATGATTGCAGATATTAGATATATACATGATTGACTTTAGTGCAAGTGGGATATTGTTAGTTTATACCTTTGTAATCAATCTATTAGTTTAATGCATGACATTATTATTTTATTCAATAAAGACATTCTTTATATTTTTGTGTTTTTCAATTATATTTAATGCATAATACTAAAGATTAAATCCTTAAAATAATTATTATATAATTAAAATTATAATAAGATCATAATTATGAGATTTATATATATACATATTTTTTAAAACTGTTTATAATTATAGTTTCATAAAGATAAGATATTGATAAAAAGGTAAAACTCATTATTTTTTGTGTGAAAAAAAGTAAATTATTTTTAAACTAAAGTATAATCAGACTTAAACAAATGTATGGCTTAATTATTAGGATTTTAAATGAAGCATTATTTGTGCATCTTTGAAGTTCCCCATTATGATGAATGTATAGTTAATCATTAAACTTGAGATTACTGAAGTATCTCAAGTGGTCATTATTATATTTTAATGCTACCTATAACCTATTCTATCTAGAAAAGATCAGTCGGTAGTACTTGGATATAGTATAGACTATATGAAAATAGTTGAGTAAGTCAATAAACATTCATTAAACTCTCTAACTATAGTGAATTAAGATTTGAAAAGTTGTTTTCATAGATCAATTATAAAGTAATTACTAATTAGTAAGAATGAACATGATTGGATTTAAGTAAAGACAATAATTTAACACTTTGTGTCTAATTGAAATATTTGATGATAAAGTAATTAAATTATACATTATATCCATACATAGATATATTAAGTCAAACTACTTTTATATTCCTAATATTTGGATGGTCATGATATATTGCTAAATGTCAATCTAAATTTATGATTATAAATTATTTAATTGAAGAATTAAAGATAAATTAAAATGAGTTTTAATTTACCTAATCTAAATGATGAATTAAAATTATAACTTATAATCATTGTCAACATATTAGAAATCTAATGAGTCACACGTAAAGAGTAATTAAAGAAAGAGAACTAATTTAAATTACATTGGGCCTAATTAGTAAATTTTAAGAAATTTTTGGGGTCAAATATGAAATGTTTAATTTTATTAAGATTAAATTATAATATAAATAGAGTTAGAATTTAATTATAGTTAAGAATTAATTTTAATTAAGTATGCAAGAAACCCTAATCTTTCTCTATAAAAGGAAAGGACAAAAGATAGCTATTACCTCTGTCAATCTCGCTCAAGAGTTGGAGTTCTATTTTCTCTACCCTATTAGAGATTGAACAATTGAACAACTTCTTGTTGACAACCTCATCGAAGAAGGACAACATAAGGTGATTAAGAAATACTTCTTGACTCTTCACCAATCAATCTTGTTATCAAGTGTTTAGGAACTTGTCAACCAAATAAATTGGCGGAAGCTGGTATGGTGTAAGCAAACTCCTCTTAAACTATCCTTTATCATGTAGCTCACTATCAAGAATAGGCTGACTACTCTTAACAGAATCAGGAGTCCTTTTAGCTTGAATTCAATATGCAAACTCTGTAATACTAAACCTGAATCAAGAGATCACCTAATTTTTAAATGCAACTACCCCAAAGGGTTATAGATGAGAATCCAAGATATAAGCAATCATTATTACAATGATAATGACTGGGAGCATAAAGTTTTATAGGAATCTAAAAGACTAACATCTAGAAAAAGAAGATTACAAACTATTCAAAATAGAAATAAACTCTGGAACATATGCTATTTAGATGTGAAGGGATGAAAGAATTTTTAACAACAAACATTAATATTAGCCAAGTAACAACAAGCATATTAAGGAGAAGGACAGGTAGACGATGCTAGCAAGATTATGCACCAGTCCTAGATTTCTGTTCTGGAAGCTGAAATTTCCCTCGAGATGATGTTGTACTGAATAGAAATAGTTGCTACTACTATAAAATATTCTGGTCTCCAAGCTCTAAATGAAGTGAATGATTTACTTTCAAGTGAAATTATTTTCCTCCAAGCTAAACAGGAGAATAAGAGAATTTCACAAGTTCAATTCTAGACCAGAATGAAGTTGGTTTTACAAAGTTCTTTACTATATTCAAGAACAAATATATTTTTGTAATTGAGTTGATTAAGAGGTGTTTCTTGTATCACATACAACTTTTTAAGAGTTTTTCTTATCAACATAATTCTTTTAATTGCTAAAAAAGAATATTATTAGAGAAGAAAAAATTTAAAAAATATTAAATAAACTTCATTCCTATTCATGTTTGAGGTATTATATTAAAGTAATCCGTTAGAGATATTACAAATTATGTTTGCGATTTCATCTCGATTAATTTTTCAGCAATAAACACAGTCAATATATTTCTATTATTGTTTTAGCCAAGGTTACTGAATATTTATGATGTGATTTTGAGTTCCACCAAGCAATTATTCGATACTTCTTCCCTTTTGAGACAAGCCTGACTTTTACTGAGCTGACAAAACTAAATGTGGGGAGCTTTCAGTAACTACAGGCGTTGCCTTTCTCTTATATCAAGCACAATCTTGTTAAGAAAAATCACTTACTTTATGGATTCGTGCAATACAGCTTAACGTGATGTTCCCAGAATATCGGTATTACCACAGACAAGACCCTACGGTAAGGATGATTCCATTCCATGGAGCCAACAGAGAATCAATAATTCAATATAGCGTTGAGCTTTTCCACTTACACTTTCCTTCTACGTTACTAAAAAGCTATACACTATGCAACAATAAACAAAGATATGAAACCTCTTACAAGACTTTCTACCTTATATATCGCATCCATTGTAAAAAGGATACACCATGCAAATAATTTGCGAATGGAGAATTGGCATGTGCAGGAATCTTGTCTAGTCGAAGACATCAAGTCAAATGGAATTGGAGATTTTAAACTAATTTACGAAGAGGGTCATAGTTGCATTACTTTTTAAAAATATTATTATAGTTATTGCAACTTAGAAGAGTTTTAAATACCAATGATTAAAAAACTCAACCGATTCAACCGGTTCAACTGTAAAAATTTTGAACAGTCTAATTTTTCGATTCGATTTCTAATTTTTTGGTTTGATTTACTTTAATAACTCTTATTGTTAAAAACTGGACAATTTATTAATTAATCAATCAATCTTCATTAACTAATAAGTTCTTATAAACTAAAATAAATCAGTTAGTTTTTATTTAACAATCTCTTTTTTAATTAAATTTCAAATTCTTTAATGAGTGAGGACAATTTTTTTAATCACATATCAAATTTCATAATTTTATTCAATCTTTAGCCTATTTTATGACGGTCTAATACTAGTTAAATCTTTTAAACCTTAAACATTTTGTCTTACCGGTTATACAGTTTATTTTTATTATTATTATTTTAACTTACTTTTCTGGATAACTGGTAGAAGACGTAATAACTAAATTAAAGGCACAGGAAGAAGCAGTGTCATGTTTCTTATGTTTGCTTAGAACTAACTATTCTTTTAACAATACTCAATTTATCAGATGATTAACGATTATATAATTTAGATACGATTATCGCCAAATTGGTGCATTGTGTTGTGTGTCGTGTTGATAATCAACACGATTATGAAGGAATTGAGTGAGAACTTGAATTCATAGGTGTTGAAGCAAAACTGGTTGTGTTGCAGTTCATTCGCTACAAAATTTATCAAAGAGAAAATAAAAAATTGTTATACTTTACTAACATTTTCTCTAGTTAATTGAAACTAAGGATATCAAACAACTAATAGAGAAAATAATGTTTTTTTCTTTTTACTAGATTTTATGCTAAAAACAAGGGGGAACTTTATACATTGAAAATTAGAATGCCAAAACTTCAACACCGTTTGACATTTTGGTGACAAATACCAATCTTTTGTTTGGTAACAACAATGCTTGGCAAAAGATAGGTGTTTGCCTAATCTTTTGATGAACAATGAATAAATAACAGTTCATTATCTTGTTGAAATTCTTTAATAAAGTGAAACTTATATATATAAAAACTTATATATATATATATATATATATATATATATTTATTTATTTATTTATTTATTTATTTATTTATTTATTTATGTATATGTACCCTGATTTGCATCTACTCAAAATTTTATAATTACTTTACTTGCATAAAATTTCACAAAGGTTAATACTGTTGAATTCATCTCTGAAAGTTGTTCCTACCATCCTTATATCGAGACAGGATTTGATTTCTTTAAAATTGAAATATTGTAAGTAATCCTTTAAGCTTTCTTCTAACCTTTGGGTTATAAATATTAAGTAGAATGAGTCTCTAGGACTACTTAAAGGTGGCTATTAAAGTTGGCTATGAATGTCATGTTGTATAGGGTGGAAGAGAAGATGTTAAGATATATGTTATATATCTCATTATTTAGTTTTGGCATTTTTGATAATTGGATCTCCAAGATAATGTGGTTTCAAATTCAAATCAAGATACGGTAGAAGATACATTGGATTTGATTGGGTAAAGCTAGCTGGACTATGGGTTAAGAATTGTTGTTTTGGTGTAATTAAACAATAATTCTTGTTTGACTTGGATAAAGACTTAATCTTATAAAAGATGTGGATGTGTATCACATGACCAATTAGATGTGTTGAATGAAGAATTCTATAATGTGAAGACTTCTTGTATGAAGAGATAATCTTGTTCTTAGATGTGCATACGGTGGTACACTGTTACTGTTCCTTCTTGTCAGTTGTCGAAAACTTGTGTGGTGGGCTCACTTCCAATTGAGTTCTTGATGCTACCTGGGCCTTTATTCTTGAAAGGGGTCATCTCATGTTGGCCACAGTGATGAGTGGTAAGAGACAAAGTTGATTTGCAGTGAGTGGCGTGTTTCTTCTTTGTGGTTTTCTTGTTGATGATCAGTAAATTGATTAGTGCTGATTTCAATTGGAGCTTCAAGCAATCTGGGCAGTAGATTAAAGCTTTTCAATTGGTGAACATGTTTTCAAATCCACCTTGGAAGGAGTTAAATTATAGGGAAGTTGTTTCGTTATATCTCAAGTGCTTTCATTTTTGTTCCAATTTATTTTAATCACTTGAATTGTTTATTTTATTCGTTATCATTAAACATTATTTGAGAAAATCCTCTGTTGAGATTAGTACGAGACGGTCATACTATTGCGTGTAAAATACTTTCACGGGTTATGAGAACAAGGAATAGTGTCAAGGGTTGAGTGATGTCAGCTTAGTAAAGCCTTGTATAAAACTATTATCATTAGTGAAATTATTAAGCTAGGTAAAGGTCCCATAGATGTAAGCAAGGTGTGCCGAACTGCATTATCGAATCTTGATTGTTGATATATTTAATTTCATATTTATTTTTTTAATTTTCGTTTATGTTGAAAAATTAACAGTTACTAATATAGTTGCTTTATATCTAGTAATCGATAGATACAGTTACAAGCAACTGTGGCAGGACCAAGTTTTTGCGAAACTACGTCCTTTGAAATTTTTAGAAGATGTTGAATTTTATAACATCAGATGCAACATGTAGATTCGTGAATTTCCTATATTAATGCACAAGAATGACATAGTTGTGTACATTATCGTAACTATCTAATGTTAATACCTTAATTCCAAGTGATAATGGTTGTAGGGTGTGAGCCAATTGTCTTTCATATATCTGTTATCTTTCTTCCAAAAATAGTTTGACTTATAGTCATAACATTTGAAATTTAGCAATATATTTGTTGGGCTAATTATTGGTTGAAGTAGTTTCAAAGACATTGGTTATTCTAATAAGGTTGGCAAATGGATCATTTTTTTAAGCATTTGTTGTTTTTACTTAGGATGGGGATAACTCATTTGAAATTTCCTTAAGAATATTAGAAGATTTTAAAACAATTTTCTTACAAATGACGTCAAATGGTATAAACTGAATTTGTAGTAGCTATGTTAAGTTCATCTCATATCTACAAATCTACAAAAAAACTTCTTAATTTAGCAATTCTTAACAAAGGCACTCTAACACTCAAGTTAGTGAGAGTTAAGCATGCTAAGTATGTAGAGAAATCTATAATTGCATTTAATGATTGTGGCTATGAAAACTTACCTTAAGAACGTTTCCCTTTTATAAGAAATCTTTAAAGAAGTATAGTTAGACTTCAACTTATCCTATTGAATTTTGGATCTAACTCTATAAATAAGATTAATAGCCTTTGATTAGGACTATAATTCCATATGAGGATGAGTCCTTTCTTAATTGATGTCATTTGTTAAGTACCTTTAAATATGCAAGTGGCCTCAAAATGACCATTGTATAACTAGTCTTTTCGGCTTTAGGCCTAATCAAGGAGAATGGGCTTTCATGAGTAATCCAAAGTCATATCACTCTTTTATTAATATACATCTAAACGTTAATGTTAGTTTCATATATCATTCAAAATCAACAATCCCACAACATACAATTTATGGATGAGTTCCCTAATCATCAATGATAAAATAGAAAACAATTATAGAAAATAACCTAAATAAGCATGTCATATTACAATCAGTTGTTAATCAATACTACTACCACTATAATTGTGATTAAGTGTCCCCTTGGTTAACTTGCTACTACCTACCAATCTGAGAAAGAAGCTGTCCATTGTCCACATTACCACCGCTCTAATATTATTCTCCTCTTGATTATGATAACTTATAATTTTCTTAAAGAGATGCTAGATTTTCCTTTGAACTTTAGATTCTTGGTTTAAAGGACAATTTTAAATTGCTAGGATCAATATGTCTATATTTTCTTTTATTTTTATATTTAAAGCTATGAATTTGTGAATGCATCAATGATTAGCATTTTGTGGTTGGGAATAATATAGATAATGGATATAAATAGGTAATTACATATCAAACACACAATTATGTTTTCTTGACTATGTGTACATCTCTTACTAACTAATGCTCTATTGTCAATGATAGTTCATTGAAAAATATTATACATACTTATTATTTATTAAGCAATATATTTGATAGACAATAAAGGTCAAAATATGTATGTACCTATCCCTATTGATGGTTTTTGACCTCCAAATTTCCCTACAATTGCTACTATCTTACATGAATATAATACGTATCATATTTACATTTATTTACATGTCATAACTAAATCTAATTTATTGCTAAACGTAAAATTACTTAAATTGGTATATTGTCCAACAAGATTTGTGTGATTTGCTTTTATGCACCTTAGATTGTAGTGTTTCGAAGCTCCATTTTTCTTACATTTGTAGACTTGGCTCTTTTATGATATCTTATTAGCATTTGTACTTTCTTTGGCATATTTTTGCTTCTCCTACTTAAGTTTTTAGGCCTTATTAGAATTACCATCTTCATTAGTGT
>JANQBM010000001.1:3458166-3482011 GCA_025594535.1 Erythroxylum domingense | reverse complement strand
ATTATATGTGTAGAGCTAGCAACTTACGAATGTATCACTTGTTAGATTTTATGAATGTATCATTTATTAGATTTTTATGGATGATTACAATATAGACAATAGATATAAGTAGGTAAGTGCATATCAAACTCACATTTATTCTTTGTTGACTATGTATACATTCCTTATTAGTTAATGCTCTTTCGTCAATGTCAATTTGCTAAGTATGGTGTGCTTAATGTTAATGTAAGCAATATATTTTATAGACAAAAAATTCATAATACGTGTATACTTGTGAATATCTCTTTTATTGGTAATAGCCCTCTAGATTGGCCTAAAATTGTTATTATTGAGACATAAATAGAATATGCATCATATTTACATTATATATGTATATGTCACACTAAATATAATTTATTTCCAAACATAAAATTACTTGTATTAGCAGGTCATTCAATAGGATTTATTGGATTGTCTTTTATTCACCTTGAATTATTGTGTCTACAAGCTCCACATATCCTAAATTTCTACACTTAGCTCTTTAGTGACATATTTTTTATATTTGACATTTTTTTTGCTTGTTTTGTTTCTTCATCTTACCTTTTTAGACATCCTTGGCATCATCCTCTTTGCATATGGTTATATTTTCTTATACTTATTGGTTGGCCATAAGATTACTCCTTAACATTTTATCATATACACTCATAAATCTACTCCTCTCATAGAAATTATTGAAAAATGTCTTAATTTTTTTGGAATAATAGATAACAATAGCATCATGTTTACATGTGTAACTATATAGGTCTTATGCTCTATAGATACAAGAATGGTCCATTTTTAGTTTAATAGTATGCTTTCCATCCCTTACAGTAAACTCACATGCTAAATCTCCATCACACAATTCTCCATTGTATTGCATATTTATTTCTGACAATTGCAAGTGGAATATTTGTCTTCCACACATATACATATAGAATTTCCTTTTAGAATGTCTCCTCAAGATCATATTCCTTATAGTTTCTAGCATATTAATAACGGAGATGTACTTGGGTGACAAAAATTTGTCTATTGAAATTTTTTATCATGTTATTATCAATAAATGGACGGTTGAAATCAAATGAATGGTATGACCTAGCCCAATTCTCATTTGGATATTCAAACAAAACTAAAGGCACACCAAAGTTTAATTATAGTGAGTATATTGAACTACTCATTCAAGTCGTCAACATAGGTAGACTATGCATATTCCCACAATTGCTTTCTTAAGTTTTTTTCACTCTAAATCTATACCAATTCTAATAAATATGTCTAGCATATATTCTGTAAATTACATTTGGTAATATAACTTCAATAGCTCTTATTCTAAAGACAAAAAATTCAATATTATATAATGTAGAAATTAAGTAACACAAGATAATATTACACCAAATGATACTAAATTTTATATTAACCAACCTCATGTGTATCAAAGATACTACAAGTCCATCTCTATTGTCTAATTCCAAGTCAATTGATAAGAGTGGTATAGATCAACTTTATTATTTAATATTTTCCACTTCCAATATAGCCTATGTTGTAGGATAAAGCCCTTTATCTTCATCATTTCTAATTGCACTAATTATTCACCTTTTTAAAAAGCAACCATTCATCCCAAATATGGGTCTGAAATATTTCTATTATGCTTTTCTTGACTAAAAAACAAATTGATAACCTCTTGAATTTCAGTAATGAGGTTTATTGATTCTTTAAGACTACTTTCTATAATAGATCTTTGATTACTTAATTTCATCATAGATATGACCTTGAAACTTACTATATTTAAAGGAATAACTTAATTTTCCCTTCTTCCTTAACTTCCTCTTAGCATCTTTGCACATTTTAGAATCCATAAATATGTTAAAAAATTTTCTACATTTTTTAACCATCATAATGGTAGTAGTATGCTATACTTCTCCAATACTTTGTAGTTCCTAATCAAGAACTTGGCTAATACCATTTTAGCCTTATTAGATATGAAACATATAAGCTTGGGTCTATATGTCTTGATTTTGAAACACTAGTCATTATTTTCATATAATGTCAACCACACGTGCATCTTTCTATGCAACCTAGTATATTCTGCTTAGACTCACTTTCTCTAACCTAACATTAAATAATTAGTAATAACATCTCCACTTCCATTTGAATTTTCACCACTACTTTAATGATTATGTTCATTTGTCTCATTATCGTTATCATTGTTTTTAACTTTGCTCTTTTCTTCATAATGATTATCTGCATCGTCAGCATATATATCTTAAAAATATTCTCTATGCTACTTTGTTGATAACTTTAACAATGTTCCCTAGACTATATTTACTTTATTAGGAAGCCCATCATCACTATACAAATCAATCCTAATATCATCTTAATAGTCAAAACTTTTGAAAAAACTATTAAAGTGTGCAATTTATGTGTAACATTCACATCAAATTTCTCATATCTTTTTAACAAGTTTATTAACATGCAACTATTATTTGATTCAATGAGTCTTAAAGACTCACTGAACTTGAAACACACCTCTTTATAATAAGCTTTGTCAACTTGTTAGTACATAAGATCCTTCCACGTTTCACAAATTTGCCTATATCTCACAAAATCAAGTTTAACTTTATCAAAAGTGTGTAATTTCCTACTCATAACTCAACTTAATATTTGACTTAAAATGTCCACCATAAAATAATCTCAAATTTTCATAGTTAGTCATTACAACAACAACAACTACTACTACTACTACAACCTAGTAGAAACCTTACTGATATGTAGGGTCTGAAAAGATCTAGTAGTACGCAATCTTACCCCTAACTAATATAGAAGTTGTTTTTAGATGACCCACATGAAAAAATGAAATAATAATAATAATAACAACAACTACTACTGCTACTACTACCACTACTACTACTAAATAAAGCTAGGTAGAAAAAAAAGAGGCTTAGTCTAAATCCTTAAGAGGTAAATAATGCCTATTTAAATCCCTAAGAGGTATATACTGCCTATTTACAAGTTTAGGATAACTACAAAAGGAAAAAGGTAAAAAACTTATAAGAGCTACAAGGATCTCTTTACGAGGGATCTTTTATATGTATCCTAGAACATCAAAGTTTTCTATTGCGATTCATATCCTCAATAAGTTCTAACATTGTCATATATAGTTAGTCATTATAACCCTAAAATAACATTATGTTTACTCAAATATAATACAAATCAAATTAAATAAAAGAATAACCAAATAGCATAGTAAATAGAAAAAATTCTAAAGGATTGCATATGTCAAACTGAATGAAAGTTTGAAAATTAATATTTAAGCCTAAGTACAGTCTTTATATGTAAATGTTTTACTGTAAATTTCACATCCTAGATCCTAAGGTCCAAGTCATCCTTGACATACCTAAATTTTTATAAACTATATAAAACCTTTGGTTAGCAATTAAAGCCTCCCTTACCCAAAGATCTAAAGGCATCAGGACCCAATGTCTCAAAACCTATATCAGTCTAAAGGCATGACCCTTCTCTTTCAAAGCCTAAACCACATGTTTTTATGTCCTTTAAGGTTCAATAATTTCCATGCATAAGCATTCAATATCCAAGTCTTATCCCCATCTTGTGAAAGCCATACAAAATTCAAATCTAAACAATTAACATGATAGAGTTTTTGTTAAAATAAATTACCTAATCTAAATAAGTACATCCATTTAGTCCACACCCTCCATATAATATGTTTTAAACATACATCTATTCACACACTAAAATAAAAAGAAAAGAGTTAGTTGACTAATTTATTATACATGGTGTTCCAATTAGAAAATTTTCAACTAAAAAAAAACAATAAAAATATGAAACCTTAATTACCTTGACTATGAGAACTTGCTAATAAAATATATTAAAACAAGAGTATAATCAGAACATGTGGGGCACAAAAAGAAAAAAGGAATAGTATATTAATATAAACATGAGGACATATAATAAAATACATACCATATAGACATTGTTGTAAAATAGTAAAAGAAATTTATAATAAAACTTAAGGATACCTATAATGAATTTTGGGATCACTTGCAAGAAAAATATATAAAGGAGACCTACCTGTAAAACACCATTCTATCTCTTTGCTCCACAATGTACAAATCAACCAAAGATGGCATTGTCTCTTATGCATTGGACAATAATGAATGATTAACTAAAAAGGCACCAAAATAGACATTTAATAAGGAGAAAGAAAATAGTGAATTACTTATCAAATTGACTTACCTAACTATTTCTTACTCTTTAGACAATGTGAGACAAAAAATAAATAATAGAGATTAAAAAAAACCTTCAAACGGTCTGATTTAGGGGCAAGATTAAAGATTTCATCCTTAAATTGGAAAAGGATAGTCCAGACCCAGTAGATCCTACTTCATGAACTGGGATGCCTAAATACAATGACGGGCCCATATTTAATATAAAAAAGACAAATATGTTTGTTGGACAGATTTCAAATGGAAGTTTAGGATTATGTCAAATTAAGGTTCAAAAATAATTGTTTTATAATATTAGAGTTCTTATTTAATGCTACTAAATATTATGGTTAAATTTAAATTCAGATAAAAATATTAGGGTCAAAAATTGCACCTTTAGCCTTTACCTTAACTTAAAACTTTGTTTGTTCTAAAATCTCTTGTTGAAATTATTAAAGACTTTGTAAATGTGATTATTATTTTAGAGGTAAATAATATACTATATATATGGAGATGGAATTTATGATTATTGAATACGATATCTTACTCAAAGCCCTTAAATTTCCTCCAAACCCAAGAACTAAAGCCTACATATCAAACTTATTTTGTATTTTAACTAGTAAGAAAAGTTTATAGAAAGCGATACTTTAGTAAGAATTATATGTACGATATAAGAAGTTTCAAAACTTATCTTGGTTGAAAAATAATTAATGAAATATTATATCAAAGATCTTAACATGTGTAAACCAAATTATTGAAAAGAAAGCAGGTTAACTAGGTTTTGAAATTTTAGTTAAGCACAAAGTGGCAAGGTTAATTTTATGGTTTGTAAAAAATGATGGCTTGATAAAAGTTGTAATTCAAAAAGAGTGTCTTCTGATATTTAAATGAGATATAACCATATGGTTCTCAACCATAAGCCTACTAACAAGGACTACACAAGTTTTTTATCAAGAATTAAAAGTGTAATCATGAATCAAAAGTATGTATGAAGGGAATCAAATCACTCCAAATCTTAAGGAAAGAAAAGCATGATCAATTAAATTGATCATGGTCTATCTAGCTATACATAGGAATCAAATTTGAAAGTTAGGTAAATGAGAAATGAATTAGAAGTGGTACTGAAAAGAGGATTATATTATAAAAGCTAATGTAAAAATGATTGAGGTAAAGTGTTGATCATACCTTTAGCATCTCTAGAACTTGAAAGAGCAAAGAGGTTTTTGTCAAACAATATAGGCTACACTTTAGATATTCTCACTTCTGAGCTTAGCCCAAAGGCTCCAAATTACTTATGCCACGATCACCAATTTGTACATCTTATTATAATTGGAGCACAAATGATGGTACTGATTTATTTAGGTCATGTTTGTTTTGTTGCATTTTTTATATAATAATACAAGTTAATATAAAGGAAAAGGGATATGTGTTGATGAGAAAGAGAGTTGTGGTGTAGGAGCTGAAGGAGTGAAAAAGATAAAGAAAAACAATGTTGTCATGATTATAAGGAAAATATCATACATAAAATGTTGTGTTTGTAGATTATTCAATTTGTAACAAAAGTATACAACTACCAATTTTTTGTTGGCTCATTTTTTAATTTCCAATGACTATGAAAAAGTTGTTGATGGTTGTTAATAATAAATTTTAATTTGGTTAAATTTTCTCTCCTCTTTTTATTTCTCTTCTTTTTCTTTACATATTCCCTCAAATTTTATGTTTTAAATTGAATGAAATTAGTTTTCATTATGGTTGAATCAAATTAGTATTAAAGTAATAAATTATGTTAACTTGTGGAGATTTGAGATGACAGAAGGAACCCAATCATAAGACTAAAGAACATTTAAAGAAATTATTGAGCTTCAAATTAAAGAGCTAGAGGTCAAATAGAAGAGAGAATTGAATGAATTGGAACTAATGAAACAATAACTTCCACAAATGCGCTTACAATAACAAATTAGTAACGAGAGGAAAGGTTAGAAACCAACCAATCTTAATCATCTTTGCATCTAGATTATATGGTTCTAACTAGGTTGACAAAGTTGTAGTTTCCTCATTTTGGTAACAAGAAAGTTAAAAAATGGATTCATTTTTTTTTTCGGTCCTCCAACTCTTAAGGTAAAGATCATGGTAATATAACTGAATTAAGAAGTTTTACTATAGCATTAATTATATATTAAGAAAAGATTGACCTGTTTAAAACTTAGGGGACTATATCTTGCCCTTAAAGCAATGTTTTAGGGAAACAATTATATTGATCAAGTTGGAGACTTAGGAACTAATTCAAACAATTCGTTGAAAGAATATTATGCCAAATTTGATGTTTTTCTTATAATTTGATTATTCATAAACCTTATTTGGTAAGTGTACTCTTGAAAAGGCTTACAAATAATATTGAATGAGCTATGAAGTTATTAAATCCATAGACTTATAATAATGAATAAATTTGCTAGAGTCCAACAATTAACAACTCTATAAAACAACTATAAGAAGTCATAAAGGAGGTGTAACTAATGTTAATAGGTATTTATTAGTAATTTTACATACCCAATCCCATCAAGTTAAATAACTTAAACTATTGGCCTAAAATTAACTAACACTAGCAAAGATCTGGATGAATGGAGGCTAAAAGACTATACTTTTAGTGTGATGAAAAGTATGTTCCAAGGCACAAGTTTGAAAAGAAAATTTTCGTATGTATATTATTCAAAATGTGGTAGAAGAAAGCCAAAAAGCTAAGGTAAGGGAATGCGCAATAAATAATGTTGATTTGTTAAACCTAAATATGTTTTGCAAGTTATAACATGAGTCATTAATGAAGGTTTTAGGCAAATGGAGGTAGTATGGTACTTTAGAAATAAGCCAATGCCCTATTTGATAATATAGTTGCAATACTCATAATTTTATATTGCATTAGAGTGGTTAACGAGGAAGAAGATTATTTCTTAAAGGAAATCGAGCTTGTGAGGGTTTAAATTGGTGGAGGAATGTAGTAAATAAGTTATCATCTTTGTAAAGGTTTTAAGTGGACAATGGAAGGGCATCAATTGTGTAGAGACGCTATAATGTTAGCTATTGGAGGCAATCATATAGTATTAGAGTGCAATGTACAGCTTCTCTTAATGAATCCGTTTGCAAATTTTTTAAAGGGACTATGAAACTTAAGTGGAATTACTAAAGGGTGCAACTACAAGATGTTATTAGTGATTAGTAATTCACTCTAATTTAAGATAAAAATTTATAGAAATGGTTTCAATCTACGTGAGCTACTAGTCAATTACATATTTTACATTTAGATTAGAAAAAAAATGGTTTAATCTAGTTATTTGAATGAAAGATGTTAACAAATAAAGGAGTAATGGTGGCTCTTAAGGAATGGACAAAGCTAGCATAATAAGAAAGTAGCTAGAAAAGTATCAAGATGTGTCCATAGATCCTAAGAAGTGACCTTCTAAAAGGGCACATTATCACACAATTTCATTAAATAAAGGTGGAACAACCACCAATTTGTGACCTTACAGGCATTGTAGAGCTTAGAAAGATGCCATTGAGAAGCTTATATGCGGATTGTTGAAAGGATCGTCTAATGCATCATAAGTTCATTTTCTTCTTCAATATTGTTGGTTAAAATTAAATATGGAACTTGGATATTATACATAGATTATAAGGCTCTTTATGAACATATATATAAAGATAAATTTCATACACAACTTACTGGAGTTGTTAGATGAATTGCATGGTTTTAAGTAGTTTTTAAAAGTTAGATTTGTTTATGGTCATCATCAAATTAGGATAAATAAGGATGATATCCAAAAGATGCTTTTAAAACTCATGAAAGATATTGTGAGTTTTTTGTCATGCATTTTGGACTATCTAATACATTTTGAATCTTAACGAATATTGTTTTAATCTTTATCTGAGGAAATTTGTTTTGGTATCTTACGATAACATGCTTTTACACATCAGTCTTGAGTGAGCACTTGGTTCACTTGGAAAAGGTGTTGTTAGTGTTAGAGAAAGCATATGTTCTATACTAACGAGAGTAAATACACTTTTGGCGCTATATTGAGTACTTAAGATCTATCATCTTTTTTTAACGATGATAAAAGAAAATTGAGACAATTTTAGCAACAAATATCTAGCAATTTAAGAATTTTCTTAGGATGATTAGATATTATAGAAGATTTATAAAGGAGCATAGACAAATTAATAAGTTATTGATTGCACTCTTGAAGAAAAATCTCTTTCATAGGCATATAAAGCTTTTTAAGAATATTCCGATGATAGGTCTAATACAGGCATTACCTAACATTAGTAAGATTCAAGCAAGTAAGGCATTAGAGTAGTGTTGATGAAGGATAGGATCCAATTGACTATATTAATAAAGCTTTATCTCCAGGTATAGTCATTTGGTTGTTTATGAGAAGGATAGGTTAGTTCTAATTATGAAAATTTAACATTTTTAATATGTTAGTTTTGGTTATAACAATTTAACATCGTCTCACCACTTGATCGGAAAAAGATTTATGGTATAAACTGACAACAAAAGTCTTAAATACATAAGTAGATTACAACTCTACTTCAACAAAGATGGTTATCAAAATTGTTGGATATGACTATAAGATTATCTATAAGAATGGTGTTGGAATATTGAATGGGAACAAATCTCATATTGGAAAGGAGAAGAAGAAGAGAAGGCTTTACAAACAAACATGGAGCCAAATCAAAGTGCCTTAGGGCTTTTTGGTGGTAGAACTCCTATTTGAAGCTTAATGCTTTCTCTCTCTCTTCTCACATGCACTCTTCCTTATTTCGGGCAGTCACGTTTTCCAACAAATGGGATGGAAAACCATTATTCCTGTGCTCTTTCGAGGGTTCTTAGTGCTAAACTATATATACACATACAATGCCAAAATGTAAATTTTAACTTGAAGTAATTAAAGATATTTAGAATGAAGATCATGTCTTATAGAAATTGATTCATAACTTAGGAGGCAAATGGAAGTGGTAATTCGATATATGCTTGGTCACAAGGGTTATTGAAATGGAGGGGGCAATTGGTAGCGGGAGCTAACATTACCTTGAGGAATAAGATTTTACAATTATTTCATAATAGTGTAATAGTCGTACATTGAAAACTTTTTAAAGGCTACAATCAATTTTGTTTTGGAGAGATATGCAAAAAGATATGAGAAATTATGAATTTTGTTAAGAAAATAAATATAAAACATTCTAACTCTAGATTTGTTCAACCTTTATCAATCATTAAGTAGTATTGGGTAAATATCTCACTTGATTTTATAAGGAGTTTCATGTTTTTGAAGGAAAATCAGTAATTATATGGTAGTTGTTAAGAGACTAAGCAAATTTAGTCATTTCATTCTACTTTCCCATCCATATTCAGTAGAAGTATAATTCTAAGTGTTTATTGGATTTTATCTTCCAATGAAATGCCTCGAACTATAACTGGTGATAAGGGCTCAGTTTTTTCTAGTCAGTTTTGTAATGAGTTCTTTAAAATTTAGAGTGTGACTTTGCAGCTATCTTTTGCATATAGTCTTCGAAGGGATAGTCAGACTGAGGTTTTGGATCACACATTAGAGACTTACACTATATTTCATTCTGCCATTAATACATCATTTGAAGTACTTTATAACTTATCTCCTCCAGATATATTCCCTATTTATCTGGAGATTAGGAACTCCGTCGGTGGATCATGCTTTAACAAATAAAGAAAATATTCTTAGAATAGTTGGGTTCCATATGGACGAATTCAATATTGGATAAAGCAGCTGATGGATACACATGGAAATAATAGAGAGTTCAACCAAGGAATTTTAGTTTTTGTCAAACTCCGCGATATCATCAATGTTGACGTACAACAGAGATATTCTCACAATTTAACTCAATCTATTTTATAGTGTGTTCAAAAAATAGAAAAGTGATCTACTAATTAGAATTGTCTCTAATGTTTCTCAATTAAAGAAATATGTTCCTAACTCAACAAGGTTGCGACTACTTTTCTTAATTTACAAGATTCAATTGAGAAGATTCCTATAGCAATCTTGGAAAAAGATTGGCAAAAACAATAATCAAATTGCTTTCTAGGTGCTAGTGGAATGAGCAGATAAACTACATTCTCTAAAAAACTATAAATACAATGATGTTATAAACTAGTCAATTTGTAAAAGAAGAGTAAATCTGCCTAATATTTATTGGCTCTATTTGTGTTTAACGACTATTAAAAAGCTGTTGAAAGTTGTTAATACAGAGTTTCAGTTTGGTAATGAATACTCCTTTCTTCTCTTCCAACATCTCTTCATGATTCTTTATGTATTTCCCAAATTCCGATTCTAAATCGATCGAACCCTAGTTTTCGTTCTACCGTATCAACTGCAGTAAATATATTACAGTCAAAAGTTCAGTCATGTAAAATTTGGCATTATATGAAGGAACAAAATGGCATTCTTGCAAACATCATAAACCGAAATCAGCATGCACTACCAAAATGCTCATTTCAATTGGTTAGCTGTACAGTAGTAATGACCCTAATAACCATTTAAGTTTCTCCATGGATATATATTGGAGAAGCAACAACTACACACACACACACACAAAAAAAAAGAGATCCTGTTGAACAAAATAAGCAAAACACGACTATATTTACAAATTATCTACTTTAACTAAATCAAAGCGTGGATTTTTTAAAAAAATAAAAGATCTTTTTGTACAAAGTTACCTTAAGGGCTTAATTCTTTTTGGGTATCTTTGGCCGCGACCTCGCACTGGCTCTCCTTGCAACATCCCATGCCTTCTGTGGGGCATATATACCTAGCTGTGCAGCAAAAAATGACTCGTATCCAGGGGAATCAAAAGCAAAGCCTGTATGTTTAGATAATTCTCGTGGAAGTTGAGCTACAGCATAGCTCCTTTCCTCTTGGGGTGTTAGCCGGTTCTCAATCTCAAGCAGTTCAGCTCTTGAATTGTCATCAGGCTCATGTCTGTGAATTTCCTGAACGATCTGATAATCGTAGGGAAAGAACCATCTTTGAACCCTGCTCCAAAACACATAAAAATTAAGGATACAAATGAGCGAATATACAACAGAAAAAATCAAAGGTTAAAAAAATAAGAGATAATAAAGAGTGTATGGAAAACATTTTGTTCTTAAGATATGGCTCTGAACTATTTATACATGTAATTTTGTGAACAAACTTTAAAATGTTACAACCTAAGTATTCATGTAATATTCCTTCAGTAAACTTTTAAGCTAAAAACCAGAATTGCTTGATAAATGAGGGTTTCTAGACTTTAAGGGACTTTTCTTGTCGGTGCAGCTCAACCTAAATCAGCTTTGGGAATCAGTTTAGGGATACAAGACACATTTCGGATTCAATGGAAACTAATTTGGTCTAATGATTAGTGTGAACAAAATGTATTTGCTAATGATAAAAGATGCTGATCATGTATTAAAAAATTGCCATCAGGTGTTTCAAAATAAATTCCTGAACCTTACCCTTGGTAAATGAAGTCGCCGAGGAGTGCAACAATGGGAACAAGAATAAGTGCAACGTAGAAATAGAATGTACTCATCAACACATAAATCACGAAATAAACATTCTCCTGCAATAATGTCAAAATACATATCAGTATGTCATCAGTTACGGGCCGGTCTAGCACTTTCTGATAACCCCCAAATCTTTTTGTAAATTGAAAAAGGAAGAGATCCAAATGACTTACCCGTAGAAGTGAATATACAAAAATGAATAAGAACCAAGCCAAAATGCTTCCTCCAACACTAATGTAATGCCATCTTGTAATTGAATTACATATCATCAGAAGGCGCAGGTTAACTGTGATTACAATACATGTGAAGGCCATTGTGCTAACATCCCATTGTCCAAACATCTTGCCTGATGGATTTTTACCACAATCACTTGACACAGTCACAAAGGAGTAGAAAACTAAAGATTGCAACACTGAAAAGCAAGCCCATGTAGCCACCACTTTCCACTTGAAAAATACATTCTTTATCCCTTCTTTGTACAGTTGAGGATACTTCTTGGACAGTGAAGCACCAACATCCTAGCAAAACACACATTAATGTCACCAAGGAAGTCAAAGATCCAAGCTTACTGCAAATCCATGTACTTCTAGGACTAGGATGGAACACTATGAAAAATTGTAAACTAAAGGGATTTTGGAACATATAATAACCTTGTCAAAAAGGCCAACCATGATAACGGGTAATGCTGTAAATATGACATTATACAGGGACTGGAACCAATCATCATAGAATCTTTGCCCAGAAAACCCGGTATGAAAGGTGAACCAAAATTGGGTCAAGGTGAATGTAAGATTCTTGTAAAAGAAATACGTGATAACCTGCAGGAGCAATAAAAACATCATCAATGTAAAAGGGACATAAGACATTGTTGTAAGAGAATCAACTAAGTGAAGGATTAAGGATTTCAGGATCATAAACTCATACCTTGCATATTCTAAGATAGGACCAACGTCCATGCACAAGAAGTAAATCCGTTAAATAACGAAATTGGGCAATTGCAAAATCACTAGCCATTACTGCCTGCATCCCTTCCAACCCACTAATTCCAACACCAATATGAGCAGCTTGAATCATGCTAACATCATTAGCACCATCTCCAATACTAAGTGTTATCTTACGTGCACCTTTCTTAACAAGACTTGTTACCTAAACATAGATACAAATTTCTCAAAAAGAAAGGCCTGGAATACTCGAGATATGCATTTGACACCAAGAATATCTATTTTAAGAAAAATATATGCAACTGTAGCTTTTAAATATGCTCCTCCAAATATACCTAAGCAGTCATATTCTCAAACATATACATGAACTTTATCAAGTTTTCTGTAAAAGTTTATGCATAAGAATGTGACTAATAATCTGTTACCAAAACAAAATGGACTTTCAGTTTAGCACAGTAATGTTAAAAAGTCAGTCTTTCCATTAAATACTTCCAACAAGATAAAAAGAAGAAATTTTGATATTTCCATGCTTTATGCTCTCCACTAATTGGTAAAACACGGTTTTTAGATGTATGGTAAATAAATGACAAATAACGAGAAGGGTAATCACCTGTGCTTTCTGTAAAGGAGAAACTCGGCAACAAACAACTGAACTACAATTCAAGCTCAGATTCAGTAGCATTACTCGTAAACTTGGGTCTAATGCATACATTAGGCACTTGCCATCTATAATAAGTGATAATTTTGGTCCAGATATGGTGCGCATATGGTGCTGTGCTTCCTCAAGGCAATTTTTTAGCTCTTTTTTGACTTCTTCCTTCATAAAGCGAGCAATTTCTATTTGGTCACCCTGCAACAAAAATTATCATTTGACAGGAGCAATGAATAATGTCTAATAAAATTGAACAGTCCCCAAATTCCTAGCATCAGACCATAATAAACTCTTACCCTGTTTTCCACTTCTCTAATTGCATCTGTTTCAGAACTAATAATAAACTGCTTCATGTCATTGTTAATCAAGTTGCAAGCTGCAGCGAATGACAAACAAAAGAAATTTTTTAAATTGCACAAGCATACAAGCTGGCACATAACTCAAGACAACACTTATAGAAGGGCAAGATAACATTAAGTAACAACTCACCGTATGCTATGTTTATTGCTGTTTCCATCTTATCTCCTGTTAGTACCCAGATCTTAATTCCAGCTCTAGAAAGAGTGTCTATACAAGTTGGTACTCCTTCTTGAAGTTTGTCTTCTATAGCAGTACACCCAATTAAAATAAGATCCTTTTCTATTAGTTCTGCAACCTGCATTAGATTTGGTTTGTAGAAAAAGATAACTAGAATATACACTTGTAGAAGAAAAGGTATGTCGATCCCCTAAAGAACAATAAGAACTTGCTTTGTTTGAAAAACAATTACGTGTTCCAATTAACCTTTTGAGAACAACTTGTAATGGACTGTAGTAACATTTACAGTGCAAATTTTCCTACTAGAAGATCTGATGGTTATTCCTAAGGTTTTAAAGGCAAACCAGCCATTCCAAGTATTTAGCCGCCTTCATCATTCGCTCAGTCACACTAACAGAAAAGTACAATAAAATTACTGCTTTTAGTCATTGTTAAATAATAAGTTAGAAACAGTATCAGGAACGGTAAGCTTAGAAAAAACTAACTCCTAAAATCATCTAATTTCAGAACATTATCCATTACTTCTACTATCAGAAGATTTCTAATAAGCAATGGGTACAACAACCACTAAAGAAATGTTTTAACGTGAAGATAAGTTAATAATGAATAAACACATTTTGTGATGTTTCTTTAAAATCTACTAACTAAATGATTTAGCAAGTAACAATAGCATAATTGATAACATCTTTCAACAAAACATAGCAAGGTTAGAATACATCTAATGGAAAAGATTTTTTCAGGCAGTATATACCTCATCTAGCTTCTTCTCTCGATCCCTCAAAGAAGATTTTGCTTGGATGAACTTCTCATTCCAGCTTTCATACACTTCAGGATTCAAGTCCCTATAGGCTAGGCAAAGAGTACGTAGTCCAGCAGATCCAAACTGTTCCAAGTGTTCCCTGGTTACTTTTTTAATGCCATCATTTCCACCAGCCAATCTTTCGTAAATCACAGTATCTGCACCCTAAACAAAGGTTTCCTGACAAGTGTTATTTCCAAGCCAACAAAAGCATCAACTCAAAAAGAACCGGAGGACCAAGCAGTTCAGGCTCTTCAACCCAGAACAAGGTCTCAGGTTTGAATCACATCCTCCTCCCTTGAGGGCTAAGCACCTTCCCCAGGGCCAACCAAACATATAGAATCAACAATCCTTAAGAAAAATGATACCTTACAGTACAAGACAAGCCTACCATCGGAATAACGACAAACAACAGACTGACGCTTTCTCGTGCTATAACATCAAAGACAAAAAAGATGTCAGTATTATTCAGAATGAGATGATAAATGAATGTTGGACAAATAAAAGTTTGTGCTTACCTATTGAACTCCAAAACATTAAGAATTTCATACGCTACATCCTGAACTTTACCCATCTTCTCAACATGAGATTCACGAACGTATATCATGGTAGGTGTACGTCTAATGGAAAAAAGAACTAGTTCTTAGTGTCAAGATATGCAGAATTTTTAAAAAGTAACTGGTATCAAATCAAAGTTGTTTTGGTAGATATAGAAGTCTTTTAAAGTAAAGGGAAGAATTAAAAATGGCAAGCACAGGATGGTCTAACAAGATCACAAACCGGTAGAAAAAGAATCCAAAGTTCTTTGCAGCAGTAACTAAAGCAGCTTCATCAGGAGATGCAGCTTGGTAAGTGATTTTGTCAGGGGACTCGTCGCCTTCAGTGAGCACGGTATGACATATTGCAAGGCATCTGAAAAATTCCTGTATAATGGCAGAAATACAATTTAACGCACCAGAAATTACAGATCATAATACACAATAAAAGTATGCCAGAAGGACACTCAAGACCATAAGCTTTTTATTTAACAAGTTCTGAACAAAAACAAAGAATTTTCATAGGAAAGTAAAAAGTGGTGCTTAAAATGTTCGTTCTACTTGGCGGCAGTAATCCACTTGCACCACTATATTAATGTATCAAATTCAAATGAAAAGGGGAGAACCTTGACACTCATCATAGAATTAGTGAAGTATCAAGGAGAAATGAATGTCATAACCAAAACAAAGCATAAGTCTACGCGTCAGCAAGGGTTGAAACAACGGGAAGTATCTTTTACCATCAATGTTCAGTTTCATGGCATACAAACTTATGAAGATAAGTGTAAGTCTCCAACCGAGACATAACTACAATCACAAACTCCCATGCAGAACAATAGAAATAGATAACTACAGCCACAAAACACATTGGGAAAAAAAATATTGAACGTGATTGTACTTTTTGTAGATCATTTAATCAAATCACAAAATATCCTCATACACACTGAAAAGTAACATGTAATACTTCCATCAGCAATTATAAATTCCAATCGGAGTAAAATATTCATAACCTTGGCTTCTACAAATGCTTTTCTGAAGGGCCCAGTAAATATCAAAAGTAAAAAATAGTCCTCCAAAATATATAATACCTTGCAGAGATCAGGATTAGCTTCATTTCTCCAACCTCCTCGCATAAGCCTAGGATCATCAAAATTAAAACCCTTCTCATGAATTGCATTGGCTGATCTAGGCACCTGCAAGAAGACCAAGAAAATCTTATTAAGAGCAAGTCTAATAAAGGTAACGATGGCAGTATAGTATCTTTATCCATACACAGAAACTTGTTCGGTTCACTGTTATATAAATGACAAGAATCATACTTCCTGAACAGTCATGCCGCTCCTTTGAGCCCCTCCCCGCTCAATTTCTGTGATACCAGTTCCATAAATTTCACCTCCAATAGAACACTTAAAGAACTCCATCAAATTTCTTGTTAAAGTTCCTGTTTTATCAGAAAAGATATATTCCACCTGAAAAAAACACCAATTAAAAATACCAGATGAGTGGATGATGAAGTACAACCAATTTAAAGCAATTCAAACAGCCATATTCATCACCTCCAACATAATGGACATATCACATCCTGCCAAAAAAATGCTACATAACCATAAATAGTAACATCAAAGGTTGTTTGACATTAACTCACCTGTCCAAGTTCCTCATTCAAATTTGAAGTCCTTGCCAATGCAGGTGTATTGGTATCAGCATGGAACATATGTAAGTCCTTGTTGATAAATTGAGTGCATTGAATAAATTTGATCATCTGGACATGATATTGAAATTGATCAACAAAAAATGGCACATTCCAAAACAGGTAATCTATAATGTCATCGCAAATTGCATGAACCTGGCCTGCAGACTGACCTCAATGGAAACATATAATGAGATGGGGATTATTGTAGAGTATAGTGTGATCAGGGTAAACATGGTCAGAGCAGCAACCTAGAATATATAGAACATAAAGTTAAAAAAAAGGCTGGAAAGAGAGTCAAAAATTTACAGATGTATGCAGACAGCATGTATTACCGCAAATCGATTGCGAGGGTCAAATGCCAGTTCCACACCTTTCTCAAGTCCTAGGTAGAAATACTTTCGACTAATGAATACACCACTGCATAATATTGTGAAGCATAAAACATTATCATGCAAGAAATCTAACAAAGGCAAGAGGTAGCAAGTTTGAGGGGGGAAAATCCAAAGAGCGAAAGTAAAAAGAAATTGACAATTTACCCATTATCTCACCTGCCTATGGCTCCAATAAAACACATAATGAAGAGTGTTCCAAAAAGAATGAGTATAAGTTTGTCAAGTTTCCTTTCCAATGTACTTCTCTTAGAAGGAACATTCATTGAATTCATCATAACCTGCAAGATTCCAAACAGCCATAAACCAGTAACTACATGTCAGCAACAAAGTAAGCAGCCAGAATATGTTGTCAAAATTGCAAGTATTAATGAATTTTCCTGGATTATGGCACAGATATAAACCTACTATGCTCTAACTTTCTACAAACCAAGACACTCGAATGTCTAGGCACTCACACAATGAAACAAGGAAACTTATGAAGAATAACAAGAAAGTAATATCAAGGTTATCATTCTACCAAAGATGTTCACGAATTTGACAACAAGCACTAAAACAATGAGAAATCAATATTTTGACAACAAACCTTTGTTTCGGGACCAGTAAATACAACCAACCCTACAATGTACTCTGTATTCCTGAGACTGCATCCCTAGAAGCGCACGATACCATGATCAGTCAAATCATCAAACCATAACAAATGCACAAGAAACATGATGTAAATCATTGTGCAGAGCACGGATTCAAGTTTGTGCTTAGAATCATTCAAGGAAATTATTCCATCCTGATTGAAGAAAGCTGAGAGCTATAGAGCTAAATGTTTATAAGTGGGAAATATAATTAAGGCTTACTCTTAATAAAAGTTGGTTTGGACTGAGAGGTAATGTCTGTTTATCAATAATAAGATTGCCGGTGAATGTATATAATGAATTGTTAGGCTGCTCACACTGCACTTCACCTGCATTAATAAAGTGATATGAGAATGCTTGTGACATAAAAGAAAGATGACACTTTAAAGGTAAACATGGAATGTTTGCAAAATTTCAGATATAAACTCTTAGCAAAGCCTATTCAACAATTTCACCAACCCAGGATACTTTACTATTTCATATTAAACATGAAAGGAGACGAAGCTGAAAGTGTTAGCAGAAAGAAGCTTAAAACAGATGCAGAAATAGCTTGATATTAACTGCTGCTCCAACTAATTGGTGGTACTTCAATGAGATTTTGGAGGCATATATACCCCTATATTTTAATATTCTAAACCTAGACTCAACCTTTGAATTCCACAGCTTTCTCAGGAGTCAAGTAATCCCAGGTCTTTTCCAATGCCTTTCTGATCTTCAGATTTGTTTCCCCATCCAAATTTGATGTCTGGCAATGAAAAAAAATTAGAAAATGGAAAAAGAAAAGGTGATATGATCTAGCAAAAAAAGTTATGCTTTTTATGCAACAACATGAACAATAATGGCTTAAACAGCATGGGGAAAGAAAACCTCAACGTAACAGACACCATCAGGGTTTGTAGTCGCAAGAAATAGTAAATCTGCAGGAAAGAATCCATCCTGCTTAACCTGAAACACAAAGAAATTCAGCTTCATGTCTTATAAATAATTACGACAGAATAGCTGTATGAAAGTTCGCAAATATTTTATTTAACAACCTAGACAACCATGTTATTAACAAAATTCAATCAACAAAAGGAGAAATATTAATAGGAATTCAGTATACTCACCCTGACAATGTCTCCAACCTGCACTTTCTTCCAGGAAAGAGTCTCCCACCGTTGATTTTGCAGAACTTCTATGGGACTATTATTTATCACCATATCATTCTGAAACCGCTTCTGTTGTGCATAAAAGAGGAAATAAAAGAACAATTGAGAAAATAAGCAATTTCCCAACTGAATTATAATTTTCTTTCAAACCCTCATCCTCCAAAAAAAGGGGAAAAAAAGAAAAAAGAAACATCAAGTTTAAACAGATAAATAAATTCACCATTAACTTTTTCCCCATAAAGAGAAGACAAAGAATGCAACAATTATAATGAACTGCAGTACTTACCCAGTCTTCAAATGCCTCCTTAATAAGAGACACTAAGAGCACCAAGCTCAGAGGGACGACATTGGTAATTGGATTGACTGGGCTGCATGATCAGAAAATATCTTAAATACAACACACAAATGTATGTCAAGTTTACATATCTGCTGCAAACATAAAAATTATACTGCAGAGAGACCTTAGAACAAAGGGTCATATAAAAATCATAAAAATCATGATCACAACAATATTGACTTCTTATTTCCACTTTCTAAATGCTTTAGAACGTTGGTGCATGAAAAGAAAAAAGTACAATTTGGCCTGCAAATCTTATGATGTTCTAAAAGTATGATAATTAAACTCAGAAGATCACACACCATCATTGACCATAAAACCTTTCGTGGAAAATGTTGGGAAATCTATCAGCATCAACAACTTGGCAAATACATAATGTAAGACATGTCTGTACAGCAAGCATGATATCAAGTGAAAATTTTTGTTAGTAGAAATAATGAGTGTGACCAGCATACCTGATTGGGGTCATCGATAAGATTGAGATAAACAAAAAGTAACAATTGGCCACACGCCTGAACTGTCAATGCAAACAGAATATACTATCAGGAAAAAGGCTCAGATATTCAAATAACAGGAAGGTGAGGAAACTACTTTACCATACAGAACTTGAGCTCAATCACTAAACTATAATGCTTTTTCAAGCATCACTAGTGTAAGTAAAAATTTTGGAAAATTCAAAATCAATTCATTCTTGATGTTTCATCAATAATTACAATGTTTAAAAACATTATTAAACCAAGAGCACAATCAACATTACATAAGGGTAAAAAAATGTCTAATATAGCAAACTTTCCTTTTCCAAATATTAGCTTACCTGCTCAAACAGCCCTTTTGGAAAGAAGGTAAAGAAGTTGTACTTTGTAGTTGATATAGAATTGCCCTGAAACAATTAATCTCCAGCAATTAAAAGAAATCAATGCAATGAGGTAGAAACTATAAAAACAAATTTAGAATTGGAAACATAACCACATTTTTTCCCATACACGAAAAACATTCTTCAAAATATATTAGCAGCAAAATGTCCAAATTCAACTAATACAGAATTAATGGAAGGCGGCAGCTTTCATAAAGAAGCTTCAAGTTGAAACAATCATAACTAGGATTTTACATAACAAAGCTACTTGGTTCCCAACTTCAAGACCGGAAATCCATGTTCTTGGCTACTTCCTTTATATTGTGTCAGTAGAATAACCAATTGACAGGCTTAAATGATGCACGAGTTTCGGAAATAGGAATTGCCACTACATTGTTTTCAATTAACTCCTAGAAGATGGCCTGATATGGGCAAAACGTGTTACAAGCAAATGGCTTCCCATTAAACGTAGAAGGATGTCAAACATTTTCAATACTTCTCATGTACCAAGGATAAATTAATGGCCCAAAAATATGAATAAGATAAAATTGCATTCAAAGCATTTCTACTTGGTATGACAGGTCAATTTCTAGAGATATATAACATAAAGAATGTTTTCACACAGATGATAGTGAAGTAATCCAAGAAGGAATGAGTCTCAGACAGGTTGGAAAGTAAATAAATAGTACGTTCTTATAGTGTTTGGTTGAAGCACTTCTTTCTCATCCTCGAGCACATTAAACTTCTAAAACAAATTGTAAATGCTATAGAACAGGCACCTATATATATATATATAACAACTTTTTCTTTGCTATCTAATTGAACTTTGATCTGAACATCTATCAGGAACAAAACAGACAAGATACCGAAGCCACAAGCTTTCATTTAAAAATCAAGTATGGACACTTACAATTTTGCACCATCAAGCAAAAAGGTTTCAACCAATGCCTTTACTGAATAATAGAAAAAACCTCGGTTTCGCATCCGATTAAAGCCTAACTAGTCAGTAGCACCAAGTCAACTGAATTTTCACCGGTAACTAAAAAAGCTTTTTTTTTCTCAGCAGCCAAAATGATCAAATTCAAAAGAATGAAAGTCTATAATAATAATACCTTGAATCTAACAGGAAGATTGGCCTCGCGATCGTTGCAGTAAATGGTTCGGTGACCGGGGGCTTGAGGCTGGACTCGGCCGAGTCGAACCGTCCGTGTCGTCGTACGACCGGTCAAACTCACATCACGATTCAATATCGATCTCGAGGACCGAACCCTTTCCCATCCGCCGCCACTCATCCTCTCGCCTCCACCAAACAGAACGAAGAACTAAAAAACCGATCCGAACTCAAAATGGATCCAATCTTTGGGCGAACAATGTTCGATTCGATATTAATCAGCAAATATATTTCTCTTCGATTTATTCGAGTTTTCTCCTCTTGATATCAACGATGAAACAGAGAGGAAAATGAGAATCCTCTCATCTGCTTCGATTTTTCTCCTTTCCTTTTTCTTTTTTTTCTATCTCTTTTTAAATTATTTTCCGCTCATTGGCTTTGAGAAAAAATATACAGAGTCGAATTTAAGAGCGCGTAAAAGTCCTCCGTCTTAATTAGCAGCAAAGAATGAGAAGCTTATGTTGATACAGTAAACGGGTCTATTTTGAAATTCGAACCCACGCTCAGTTTTTGGCGCGTTAGTCCAGACCCTTGAAAGTGGGGGAAAGTGGGCTTCTTGGGAAAATTACACGCGCGCGTCTGTGAGAGTTTCCAAAAGCGGCCAGGACGACTTCAACTAAGGCGTGGAAGATGGTTGACGGCGTCGTTCAATACACTAAAAGGACGTTGAATTTCATAGTGCTGACGTGTGAGTGACGGGCCGCCCAAAAAGATGGGAGCTTCGATGAAGAGAGAACTGGATCATTAATGTCAACAGGCCCTCAGTAGAAAACGTATTTCATTGGTTTTAAATAAATATTTTTAATCATTGAATATTAGTTTCCAGCAAATTGGTTGTCTTGTCTGTGGCCCATTTGAGTTTAACAGGCAGAGTAGAATGAAATGAGGATAGGTAAAGTACAGGGGCGAGAGAAAATGTTTCATAGTCCTAGCCCTTCTCATTTCGGAGTTTTCCAAGTGAACTATCCATGCTTATTTGTTGAAATGTTTCATAGTCCTAGCCATTCTCATTTCGGAGTTTTCCAAGTGAACTATCCATACTTATTTGTTGAACAAGCTGCAGCTTCTCAACAATCATAAGTTAACGACAGGACTCATTGAGGATGTTAAACACACATTAGCAACTTTTGGACAAACAGTTTTCTTCTACAAGAATAATACCTAATTCTGAGAGATCAGTTCAGTATTAGTACAGAGAAGTACGTCATAGGTGAAGTAAAAAGAATCATTTTCCAACACACTAACAAATGGAGATGTTTCAGAAAGTAGAATCAGCGTTCTTTTTAGACAGCAACTACAGCTCCATGCCTGATGTTGAAATGTTGTAACAGGTTTATCTTTGATGAACATGCTGGCGTACATAATTTGACAGCCATTTGATAATTTTATTATAAATTGCTCAGGAGACTCGATTATTACGTTCTCTCAAAACCACCACCAACCTGCATATGCAACCACTCCGGTGATGCACCACGACTGTATTCCCTCGCAGGTTGTGAGACAAATGCCATGCTAGCAGTATCAAACGTTGGTTGGCCAAACTGAAATTGTAAAAGAACTTGCTGTTATTCAAGAGGCAAAGGAAAAGGACACCTCAACAATTCTCCTACCCTCCCCATAACCAAGTTCAGCTCTTCCCGAGATCAAGCTTTCATCCATCCTACACCTCATTAAGTTCTCCTTTTTACCATAAAAGAAGAATGCAGAGATGCTGTAGCAAAATGGATTACTTCCCTCAACAGTTTCATTAAGAGCAGGTCAACTAATATGAGTGAACTGCCAATTCAAGCAGATTGATTTATTGGATGATGTGCTAACCAATATGCTGACTTAGTTCTTACATAGCAATATATGATTGATGAAATTCATGACTTTGTGACTGCAGAAGCTAATTCCGTCAACTGTCAAAATCATGCCATCAATGAATGTTGATCTCGACAACCATAATGTGACAATGTTATTTGGAATCGCAGAAATACAAATCAATCATGTATTCACTATTCTCAAAAGACATCATTCCAGAACATACACCACAACTTGATCAATGGTCATCCCAGCTTGGTCAAATTTCTTTGGAAAAATAGTAATGAAGGTGCCTTTTTCCCTCTTTCGGAAGTTAGTATTTTTCAGCCAGGACCAAACATTCATCAAACAGCTACTTTTGATGAAAATTTTAAATTTTACATGAAGCAACCAGTTAAAACAATGATGACCCACAAAGCATATAAGAAATCAGCTGACATACTGATGCCAAAGCTAGCAATCAAATACAAATGAAATTAAAAGAGGGGGCAATGGTGAATTGAAGTATTGCAACTCACATCTTTTGCAGGAAACACTTCAATCCCAGGAGTCATC
>JANQBM010000001.1:3315587-3333323 GCA_025594535.1 Erythroxylum domingense | reverse complement strand
TAAAATATAACTATTCATTAATTAAAATATTATAATTAACTAATTAAATTATTATTATCACTTAATTAATTAAAATATTGTAATTAATTAATTAATTAAATTATTATTATTACTTAATTACATTACATTATAATATTATTATTCATTAATTTAAGAAGGTTATTTTTGACATTTTCTTTTCTTGTCCGAAGGACAAAAATTCCTGTACCATAGTTTTGGAAGGAACAAATTTTTTTGTCCTTGTCCTCTGAAGACGGAACAAAAATATGAAGACGGAACAAAAATAGGTGAAGGCAACAATCAAACAGAACGAAGGATAGAACTTTTGTGTCCTTGTCCACTATTTTCACCCCTGAGGACAGCAACCAAACGGAGGGTTAATGAACATGTTTATTATGAAAATTTCATAGGAATGATTACATGTGTGTTTATAGAATTGTTCATTGTGACAATTATAAAAGTGATCTTTATATAAAGATTGCTATATTTAAATATTATTTATGATCTATTTTAATCAAGAGTAATTCACTTGATAATTATTGGATATGACATAAATTATATAAAGGTGATTGAATGATCTATATTGAATTTGTCATTTTAAAATAAATAAGAAGAATGTTTTGTTATTCTTAATTAATATTGATTTAAGAAATCTATAGAATGAAACTTTTAAAAATAGTGTTCAAAAACTATTATAATAATTAATTATTAATGTTGAATAATTAATATGATTAAATTTAAATACAATATACATTAATGATCATATAATGAAATAATTGAATTATATGAAAATGTAATACACAAAAAGATTTGTTAAAATTCTTTTGATATTCCTAATATTTGAGTCATGAGCATATAATGACATAGTTGAATTATATGAAAATGTGTAATACATGAAAAGATTTGTTAAAAATCTTTTGATATTCCTAATATTTGGGTAATGATATATTAATGAGAGGAAAGGTAATTTAATCGAGTTAAGGGTCATTATTAGATATTAAATCTTTTACACCAATATGTTCAATTAATATTTTATATTTTTTGCACTTCTTTTTTCACAGACAAGTACTTCAAATCCACTTGTTTCGCACCCTTTGAATACTTGTCATTCTTAGAGAAGAGAACGACTGCAGAATTATCACTATAAATTCTTAACAGTTTAGTAATACTGTCGACAATGTCAAGATCTAAAATAAAGTTTTGCAACCACAATCTATGAATCGTGGCCTTAAAGCACGCCACAAATTCAGCCTCTATAGTGGAAATAACAATGACAGATGCTTTCTACTTTTCTAAGAAATTGCTCCTCCAGCTAATAGGAACATATAACCAAATGTAGATTTTCGTGAGTCTACATAACCTGTATAGTCTGAATCTTAGTAACCTATCACTTGTATATGAGCATATAGTCCTTAGGGCCTTGTAAATATCTAAGGACTTTCTTTGTAGCTTTTTAGTGGTCCATTCCTAGATTGCTTTGATATCAACCTAGCATTCCAACAATAAAACTGATATCTAGCTGAGTGCATGTTTGAGCATACATTAAGCTTCTAACTACTGACACATAAGGAATAGACTCCATTTTCTTACGTTTCAAATTGTTTCGTGGACATTGCATTTGACTAAATTTGTCCCTTTTCTGAATTGGAACTATCCCTGCAGAGTACTTTTCTATTTTAAATATTTCTAATCTTTTCTCGATATATCCTTTATGAGACAATCCTAACAATCCTTGTGATCTGTCATGAAATAGTTCTATTCCGATCACATCGGATGCCTCACCCATATCTTTCATTTCGAAATTATTAGAGAGAAAATTCTTGACATCATGTAACAAAACCATATTATTAGAAGCATTAAGGATACCGTCAACATATATGACTAATATAATGAACTTGCTCCCACTGATCTTCATATAGATACACCAATTAACAGTGTTCTTTACAAAACTGTAAGACATAATGGTATCATTAAACTTAAGATAACATTGTCGGGAAGCTTGTTTCAGTCCATATATTGACTTCTTTAATTTACACACCAACTTGTCCTTTCCTGTGGTTTTAAAACCTTCTGATTTATCCATATACACTTCTTCTTCTAAGTCACCATTTAGAAAGACGATCTTTACGTCCATTTGGTGAAGCTCTAAATCATAATGAGCTACCAGGGCCATAACAATTCTTAAAGAGTCCTTCTTTGAAACTAGAGAGAAAGTCTCTTTATAGTCAATGCCATCCTTTTGAGTATAAACTTTGGCAACAAATCTGGCTTTATACTTTTCAGTGTTACCATGTGAGTCACGTTTGGTCTTAAAGACCCATTTACAACCCACTTGCTTTGCACCTTCCGACAATTTAACTAATTCCTAAACTTTATTGTCATCCATTGATTTCAACTCTTCTTTCATAGCATTGAACCATTTTTCAGAATTGTTACATTCCATGGCTTGTTTGAAAGAGGTTGGATCCTTATCCATGCTTAAGTCACATTCATGTTCAAGTGAGTGAACTTCATAGTCACTTGAAATAGCTGGTCTTCTTTGCCTTACAGACCTTCGTAATGCTACTTCTTGTGGTATCACTTGGTCATTTGTAACTTGTACATCATTAGCTGGTTCTTCATTAATATGTTCAATTTGTAGAATTAGAACATTAATTTGTTATTCCGGTATATTGCGTATCGGTGATGCAACAAGAGGAACAACAATCGGTAGGATCATGCTTGATGTAGTAGTTTATACTCGACTTGGAGTAGTTTTTACTCGATTCTCGTGAATATCCACTTATGTGGTTCTCCACTCCCACTTATTTGACCATTTTCAATGAAACGAGCATTACCAAACTTAACTATTCTCGTACTATGGTTAGGACAGTAAAATCTGTACCCCTTTGATTTTTCAGGATAGCCAATGAAAAAATCACTAACAGCTCTCGCATCAAGCTTCTTTTCATGTGGATTATACAGTCTTCTCCCGAATAACCCCAAATTTGAAGATGACGTAAACTAGGTTTCCTTCCTGTCCATAGTTCATAAGGTGTCTTAGGAACTGCTTTACTAGGAATCCTATTAAGCAGATAGGCAACGGTCTTTAATGCATGCATCCACGATGATAACGGTACAGTACTATGACTTAACATGCTCCCAACCATAACGATTATGCCTTTCGGCTACACCATTTTGTTGCAGTGTATCAAAAATTGTGTATTGCACACATATGCCTTGACTTGCAAGAAACTCTATAAATGGACCTAGACATTGTCCATTTTCATCAAATTTTTCATAATATTCGCCACCTCTATCAGATCTCACTATCTTTACTTTTCTATCTAACTGCCTTTCTACCTCATTAACGAACACCTCTAGGATGCCCACAGACTGAGATCATGCAGCAGATAAATATAACTATATCGTGAGAAGTCATTAATAAAGGTAACGAAATTTTTTCGTCGCCCCAAGAAGGAACGTCGAAAGGACCATAGATGTCAGCGTGTATTAATTCTAGTAATTCATTACTTCTTGTGGCTGGATGCTTTGATATATGTTTGGTTTGCTTGCCTTTAATGCAATCCACACATATATCCCAGTCAACAAAATCCAATGGCAGTAAGATTTCATTTTTCACTAACCTCTGTACCCTTTCTTTGGATATATGACTTAATCTTTTATGCCACAAAAAAGCAGAACATTCATTTTGTGCACTACGTACGTTTACTTCCTATAATATGTTCAACATGAAATAGAAATTCAGCAAAATCAACATCAAGATTGAAACGACATAAACAATCAATTAAAGTACCAGAACCATAATAGTACTTGTGTTTATACAATGAAAAAACAATATTTTCAATCTTAAATTGAAATCCTACATCATCCAACTTTGCAACAGAAACTAAATTCCTAGCACATTCAGGAACATAAAGACACTTTTCTAGATCTAGGTAACACCTAGTGTCCAAGATCAATCTGTACGTCTCAATGCCTCTATCCATGCCTTCATTCTGTTCCCTATATATAAGAACTTTTCAGTTCCGTTTATGGTTTAGATCGAAAGAAATCCCTGTTTAACATATGACACATGAGTAGTTGCACCAGAATCTAACCACCAGGTATTATTAAGCAATTCAATAAGATTTGATTCAAAAAATACTGAGACATAGTATGAACTTTTCTTTTCAAACCAAGCTTTTCTTTTAGGGCAATCCTTCTCGAAGTGACCAGGCTTCTTGTAGAAATGGCACCTCTTATCTTTAT
This sequence comes from Erythroxylum domingense, assembly GCA_025594535.1. Classification (NCBI taxonomy): domain Eukaryota; kingdom Viridiplantae; phylum Streptophyta; class Magnoliopsida; order Malpighiales; family Erythroxylaceae; genus Erythroxylum; species Erythroxylum domingense. Next base: position 3,329,072 of record JANQBM010000001.1, on the reverse strand, counting down.
GGATTCTTCCCTCATTAACTTTGCTGAGAGCTTTATCCTTATCTTTGTCTTTCTTTCCTAGTTTATGTTTGCTGCTACTAGCTCCTGGATGAAATGTGAGATGAACAGAGTGTTCCTTCATTTGAACCAATATGACCTTAATTTCTTCAAGGTTCCATTTTTCTTTAATAGTATTGTAATTCACTTGGAACTGGCCAAAATCTAGAGGAAGTGAGTTGATAATGAACTATACCAAAAAGGACTCACTTACATCTATACCCATAGATTTCAACTTTGTAGCTAGGTTTGACATATAAGTTACATGATCATGAATGGGTTGTGACCAGTCAAACTTCTTGGTCATTAGCTCACTCATTAAAGTCCCCACTATGAACCTATATCAGATTGGGAGTATTCCTTAAGCTTTAACATAAACTCCTTTGCATTACCTGTTTTAGGTATTGATGGCTTCATATTTTCTGTGATTGTCATTCGCATCAAATTCAAACTCAGCCTGTTAGATCGTTCCCAAGCCTCATAATAAGACTTGTCAGCTTCAGAACTAATCTCAGTTATGGATGTGGGTCTTGCGTCTAAAACTATGACCAAATCTAAATCCATTACACCCAGTTGAAACTGGATTTGTTCAGACCAGTTCGCATAGTTCAGAACATTGAACTTGATTAAGTCATTTCTTAAAGTGAACAAATTAGTAGATGCTGCAAATACATCATATAGCTTATAATCATAAATTCTCCTTTGGGTGAAATTTAAATACATAGTTGTAACCTATCATGATACAAATATAGTTCACTATAATAGACAATCAATCATATTCTAGTCAACATGCATGTTATCTTTGGATATACAATCATATTAACCAAATATGTTGATAAAGTCCCTTTAATATCATTAATTATAAGCAATGGTCCACCTTTTAGTGACCTCCTAGCGTTGTAATTAATAATCTCAAATGTTCAGTTCAACCTTTATGTCATTTTAATAGCATCATATCAACATGAACAATTGAAACATTCACAATTAAATGTTTAATATTTTCAAGCTAGGCCACTTTGGTAACTAACAAGCTTTCTATACAATAAACATTTAATTGGACAATTATTGTACATGAAAAATTTAATTTAATTAGTTTGGTCACTTTGGCAACTAAAAAACTATTTTAAATTACCATTATGTCACGTAGCATATTCAACATATAATAGGAAAATTTAATTCCAAACATTGCATAATATAAAATAGTTAAAGTACCCAATAAAACATATAATATGACACTGATTTTTAAAATTATATTATGCATAGAAAATAAATTAATTATGAATTAAATAATCTATTATGTCTCATCCTAAAATTGTTTTACTTAGGGTTAAACTCTATAATTTAATTACTTAATAATTAAGGTTGCATCATATAACCCAAGCTTATCCTTTAATAGCCCAAAGGTCCAAAAAAACTAGCCCAAAAATAAGTTTTGGGACAAAAAACCCATCTGACGCATGAAGAGCCAGCGTCTGTCACTTATAGTGCATTGTCTGGCATCTGTCAAGTAGTCACAGCGTGTGATGCATGCATCAGATAAGGCGCGTGACTTCACCCGCCCCATCTTCTCCAGACGCCTCTGCTTCTAGTTTTGTGCTCTTTTTTTTGTTCTTTAATGGGTTGTTCTCCATACCACAAGCCATCCCTTCCAAACGTTTAGCCAACGGAACATATCTTCAAATGGTTCAAGAAAAAATCATGATAATAACCAAGTTTTTCGTTTCAAGAACCAAACCTTTCGGTTCTTTCCATAAACGTCACAAACATTGTTGGCTTTGATACCAATTAAAAGACTTTTATGGATCGAATAACAACATAAAAAAACTTGAATCCATATCTTTGTAAAGTTCTTGATGACAATTTATTCCCTCTCTTCCTTCAACTTACAATGCTTGTGCTTTCCCGATGGTTAGAAAACGTTTGATAATGTTTCAATTAACTTAATCTGAAACTGTTTCTGCAATAATTTAAAGGGAGAGGGAAAGGGCTTAGGCTTAGGCTTAGGCCCTTATGATTCTTATGGCCTGTAAACCCATTAACCATCATACTGGGTTCCTTAATTAGAATCAATCCATTATATATTATGTGGGTCACCTCAAAATAATCTAACAAGTTTCTCTTTTGTTGTTTGCAGTACTTCATATAAAGCGAATAACGTAAACAATTTACTGTAATTTTATCCAATAATGTTTTCTCAAGGACAGAGTGTTGGACATTAGACATTTCTTGTAAATTTGAACAACATTTAATTGCATATTTTTAGTTTTTCAATAACTTATCAGTTAAGTTATGTAATTTGATCCGGATAAAGATAACAAAGTGGCATAATAAATGATCTAAGTCAATGGGTTGAAGTTTGGTTAAAAAATAGATCTTGATTAGTATGGATCGGATCCATTTCAGGCTTGTGATAAGGAAGTTCAATATGAATGCTATATATAAAGGTTAAGGTCTCTTGCAGTTGCTCATGTCATTCGTAAGTATAAGGATTCTCGAACCCTTTAAGAGAGCTTACGTTTTGAGAAAACTGTATAAAGGCTTTATCGCGTCCCAATGAATAGTTCCCATGAAGGAGGCAGTGGATTCGCGCTCCTTTTGGCTTTGTAAAACTCATTTGAAGTTATGGAACAGAAATAAGATATTTTCACATTTTTTCGTTTATTTCCCTTTCACGTTCGATCCGGAATATGTAACTAAGGTCTTGTTACGTGTTACACGTGGTATCAGAGTAGTGACGTGATCAGGTGGTTAAAAATAAAGATTTTTCAGTTTTTCTCCGTAAGGTTCTCAGAGAGTTAACTTCCTTTTTCGATTTTCTCTTGCTTATTATTGCATGAAATTGGTATAAAAGTGTTTAGTCTTAAGAAACGGGTTGAAAATGAGCCTAGGAGAGAGAAAAATAGACTCAAATAGCAACAGAAATCTCCATTTTTTGGCAAGGGAGCGCCTCATCATCGAGTGCGTGTACCAACTGGTGAACAGTGGTACAAGCCCACGATGCATCTGGTGCTTCAAACATGTGGAGTGGGGGCGCGACAGATCTGACACGTGTCATCAGACACTTGGTGTAGAATTGACCGGATGCCAACACACGTCCCTAGTGCGGATGAATCTAATGTCATCATGACGTCATCAACTGACGCCAAAAAAAACCAAAATTTTCAAATTTTCTGTAAAGCTGCCCTAGGCTAATTTGGGTCAGTTTCTGGGTCCGGGAAATTCATAAAGTGAAATTTTCCATTTTTTTAGATTTATTACATTAGTAATAAATTAAATTTTAACTCTAAAAAAGGAATTAAGATATTTTGAAGCTAATTTTGAGTAAATTTTCATGCTTCGGACATCATGTGAGGGAGATAATTCAAGTTCTCGTGTCTCGGGTTCTCATGTTCAGTGTTAGGGATTGCATGATAGTCATTAGGAAAAGGAATAAAAGCATTCTAAAGTCATTTTTAAGTGAATTTTCATACAACAGACTTGTCATAAGAGAGATACATAAGGTTCTCGTGGCTCGGGTGATCGATTAAGTGTTCAGTGACGCACGATAGTCGCTCTAATGAGATTTTTCTTTACGAAAGTCTCAAATGAAGTTTTCAAAGAATGTCTTCAGCACTAGTGTGTGATAATGAGATTGTGCATTCGAGTTTTTACATTTATCGATATTACATTGTGACATACCATATGCCCATAAAGAATGTTAGGATAACATAAAGATGTATCCCTTATGTTTGTGGACTTTTTGAGTGCTGAAGAGGATGTAGTCACCATAGTGCCCTTTAAATTCAGTATTTTGAATTATTTTGCTTGCATGTTGGGGGATGTCTCTGGTCTTATGTTTGGCTATTTTGCCCACAGGTGTTAGCCTTACATGAGATTTTGAGATGCACATAAAGGCATTAGATAGAGGAACACCATTTCTTGAATGATCTATTCACCCATAGGTGGTAGTGTCATCAACGTTGATAGTTTGTACTCTGATCGCTTTTATGTAGAGGTCTAGTTGCAAATATTATGTATTCAGCCCATAGGTGTTTCATAATATGTGTGACCAGATTCTCGGAACATATATTATTTAATGGCTTTGAGTCTCACTGTTATCCTACATTTGTGTTGATCTAAACATTGTCATTTTGCAATCACCTTTTTGGTCAACAATATCAATGTCACCATTGAAACCCTGACTGGTTTCAATACGAAGAAGTGGATAGAGGATGTATTGAATGCTATGGAGATAGATGAAATGGATATGGCCATACAGACAGATAGGCCATCTCCACCTACATCTATAAGCTTGAGAGTTTATAAAGAAATTTATACAGCCTGGGACCGGTGTAACAGATTATGTTACATGATCATTAAGAGATCCATACCTGACCATCTGCTTAGTGTACTTCCAGACACAGACATAGTGAAGGAGTTTCTTAGTAATGTCTCCCATAGGTACATGGTCTCATCTAATGTTAAGATAAGTACCTTGATGAAAAAATTATACGGGAGAAGGGAGAGTAATGGAGTATATATCAAGAATGATCCTTCTTTACAGTAGACTGAAGATGTTTAACATTCCTTTTCCTGATGTATTCATAGTTCACCAGACTCTGAACACGCTCGGAGTTTAGTAATCTAGTGATGACATATTACTTACTGGATAAGGAATAGGACTTTGATGCTTTGATTGCCCATTTTGTTGCTGAGGAGGAGAAACTCAAGCTTGCTACTCTTACAGTCCTCGAAGAAACTCAAGGGAAGGTAAAGATGAAGACCACTGAGATCAAAAGTAGAAAGTCTAAATCTTCTCTACATGTTGATGTTGGTCAATCAAGTGTTGGTAAAGGTCCTGTGGACATAAAGAAGCCATTAGTATAAGGCCTAGAAGGAAAGACTGAGATCATTAGGGGTTTATATCCAGGATAGAGCCAAATAAAGGGAAGGAGGAACTAATGGTTGACAACAATGAAGAAGCGAATGTCATATCTATTGGGGATGCATGTACTGAACCTTGCTGTAGGGTTCATTATGAGTTTTACACGACATATTTTATACATGATCTTTGTGTCAATTTTGGACAAAGAAGGTTAAAATTTTATATTTAATAATTCTATTATACAGTTGTTGTTTAATTCAAAACATAATGGTACAACTTTCTTATTATATGGTTTGTATAAAATGTGTCTTAACCCAAATTCGATATATGTTTCTTCGTATCTTACTAAACAAATCATAAAGAGACCCTGATGAATGACAAATCATACATAGTATGGCATAAAAGTTTAAGCCACATTTCCAGAGCTAGGGTTGAGAGATTGATTAAGGAAAGCATTCTTTCAAATTTAGATTATAATGATCTGGAAACATGTGTTGACTGTTGCAAGAATAAGTTGACTAAAATAAGGATAAAGAGATTAACTTGTGTTTCTGGCTTGTTGGGTCTGATGCATATAGATATTAGAAGACCTTATAGTTGCATTGTGCAATTCCAAATGTATTCTGACATTTTTTGATGATTATTCCCATTATAGTTTATGTGTTCTTGCTTAAAGATTGAAAGTTGAGAATTGATTGGAAAAATTCATCAAAAGTGTCAAATCTGACCGTGGAGGAGAATATCATGAAAAACATGGTGTTTCAGGACATGAAAAGGTCTGTTTGCCAGATATATGGAATCCATTAGTATAGTGACTAAGTTCACTATGCCAAGTAGTCCTGAGCAAAATAGAGTGTTGTTGAAAGACATAACGACACGCTAAAGGACTTGAAGAAGTCGATGCAGAACAAGACTAATCTTCCTGATTATCTATAAGTGTGAAAACTCAGCCTTGTACACATTTGTGTATGGGACTGCCCTACTGAGTTAGTGTAATCCTTATAAAGACAAATTGCATGCTCGTTTTACTCATTATTATTTAGTCAAATATCTCGACCACTCGAAAAGCTACAGATTTTACTGTAAAGGAGGAGGGACCAGAATAATGGAATCATAAACAACTAAATTCTAGAATACGATGTCTATGATGATGGTGGGCCCTTTAACCCTTTAGATGATAGCAGGGTGGATACTACAGTTACTATATACCCGCTACTTATACAATTATATCTGGTAGATTTAGGTCTTTATACTGTGCCTATACAGGAACAGGAACCTATACATGTACACATAGAGGTTCCTAGGCTACAAGATCTAATGCAGTTGTGTAGATCTACTAGAGTGAGACAACCTACTATCCCATCTAATTACGTATTCTATTAGGTGAATAGGACTATGATATTAGACATGTTAGGAATCCAGTTACTTTTATAAAAGTTGTTTCTATACCTAATCCGAATTTTTGATGGGATGCAATGATTGATGAGATGCAATGACTGATGAGATGCAAGCCATGAAGCATAGTAAGGCCTAGAAGCTAGTTGATTTATAGTGGAACTATAAACTTGTCAGTTGTAAACAAGTTTTAAAACCTAAAGGATTTCGGGATAAAGTTCAGCGGTTTATAGGCTCGCTCAGTTGCCTGATGGTTCACTCAGGAAGAGACTTTAATGTTACCTTTTTCTCTCGTGTCTTCATAGGATACATTTTGAGTGATTATGGCAATTGTAGCTCAAGATGATATAGAGTTACATTTGTCAAAACCACTTTTCTGAATAAAGACCTTTATAAAGAGGTCTATATGGAACAACCTAAAAGATTTCAAGATCTAGATGGGGATGACATTGTTTGTACATTAAGCAGATAAATATATGGTTTAAATCAAACCTCCTGAAAGTGATACCTTACATTTAATAAGGTTGTGACCTCTTTCAGCTTCATGAAAAATAAAGTTAAAAAGATATGTGTATTACGAGGTCAAAGGGAGTAAAGTCATCTTCCTATTATTACACATGGATGATATATTGCTCACATTGAATAACTTAACCATATTGCATGAGGTTAAGCAACTTTTGGCCAAGCATTTCAATATGAAGGACCTTTGTGAAGCATCTTTCATCCTAGGTATGCAAATTACCAAGACATATCTCAATACTCATTAGGCCTCTCACATAGTGCATACATTGAGTATGTGCTACAATGGTTTAATACGGTTGGTTGTAAACCTATCGTAGCACCTATCTCTTATAGTGAGAGATTATCTTTGGTATAGTATCAAAGAATAAAGAAAACAGAGAGGCTATGAGAAATTTTCTTAAAACTGGTACGATTGATAGCCTGAAGTATGCTAAGGTAAGTACTAGGCAGGATATTGCATTTGTTGTTAGACTGCTTGGTCAATATCTGGTTAACCTATATATAAACCATTGGAAAGTAGTCAAGCGACTGTTGAGATACTTAAAGGGAACCAAAGATTATATGATGACATATAGAAAAGTCAATAATTTAAACCTCGTAAGGAATTCAGATTCAAATTTAAGCTATGTGTCTGGATGATCGAAAGTCCACTTAAGGTTACATTTTTATGTTTGCAGATGGTACAATTTCGTGGAAGACTGTCAAGTAGACATGGATGACTTCCTCGACCATGCATGTAGAGTGTATACTATGGGGCTGCTTCACAGACGATTTAGTTCAGAAACTTGATTTCTGAGTTATCTGTGGTTGATTCAGTGGCTAGACTCATTCGATTGTATTGTGATAATCAAGATGCTATATTGTTAAGTATCACAGGATCTTAGCATTTGGAGGTCAATTATTTGACCATAAAGGAGTTAATATAAATAAACGTGTCAATGGGCCGGGCTATGAACTGGCTCATTCGGTTATATTTAAAAAAAATTCAAAATTATGTCATTTTTGACGTTTTGGTAGGGCCACGAGCTGGGCCGGGTTGGCCTGTGGCTCAAAACACACGGGGCCAAAATTAGGTCGGGTCAGGCCAAACCAAAATTGACATCCCTAGATATGAAAAGGTGACATTAAGGTTTGGAGCATTTAAGGACTGAGGAAATGTTAGCCAATCCTTTAACTAAAAGACTTCGCCCATTTATGATTATGAGACAAGTATACAATATGGGTGTTTTGAAGTCTTTAGACATTGTTAGTTAGGAGATCATTATGTTTGCTCCATATACATTTGTATATTTACACATTTGTTATATGATGATAATATGGTGGTTCATCAATAAAGATGATCATCGTTTATCCTCAGTAATACGTGTTATCGTACATTGTCATAATATGTGTCAAAGTCTTAAGATTTATGTCGATCTTAAGCATTTAAAGGTCATTGGGCATACATACAGATTGACCTTGAGCTTATGTCATTTAGACGTATACAATTTTATATGGATATCCTTGAATTATGACATGACATAGGGGATATAAGTTTTTCAATCCCATAAAGGTTCTTTAATGCAATATAGCATTCAATTAGAGAACATAAAGGTTTTCTCTTATATTGTTTAACAATCGGTGAGAAAAAACAAGTTTTCTCTAATGTTGTTTAGCATTCAGTGAGAGAAAACAAAATTTCTCTAATGCAGTTTAGCATATACAGTTTAGCATAAAGTTAGAGAAATCAAGACCTACAAACAAAGATGATATATATTAGATCATACAGGTATCATCCTAGTTTGCCATACTTCATTTTCCCATTCATGTTAGCAAGGTATTAAATATGCATGATTATATTAGACCTATATCACACATGACACATGTGTCTGATATATTTCAGTATCGAAATCTTACAGGACAGAATGATGGACTTTTGTTTTCTTTGGATCAAATGTTTTGTTTTTAAATCTAGTTAACTAATACAGTAGCATAACTTAACTAAGTTTTTAAAATTGTTTTCAACTTGTTCAATGTTGTCCAACTTTATGGGAAATGTCTAAAATGTCCAACTGTCTCTCCTCTGGACAATACTTAATTGTAGTGTTAACTCAAGTTGAAAACATTACACAGAGTAGCTAGGATGAGAAGGCATTCATCACCTTCCTTAACCATATGGTTTTAAGTTCTGGTTCCATGGTGGAGTGGCAAGCTTTATATATAATTTCAAAATTAATTACAATATAATAAATCAGTGATTTGACAAATTATACAAGAAAAGAGTGTCCTAATACAACACAATGTCTAGTTATAAATATAGGATCAAGAATTGATTATTTTCTTAACACAACTAGCAAATTGATCATCATAGAAAGATTTGGTATATGTTGAAAGAGAAAAAATTTCGTTCAAGCAAGGCTTTTATGAAGATATCAACAATTTGATATGATCAGAAAGATGAACAACTCGAAGATTACCACGCTCTACTTCTTCAAGAACAAAACGAAAATCAACTGATATGTTTAAAGCAATTATGAAACCATGGATCAGCGTTAAAAAGTAGTTCAACAGTTGACCGAGTTATGTTATCTATTTCCTTTATTTTCTCTAGCAGATATCAATGTTAATAATCAAGTAGTAGTGGGTTGTCTAGATAGTAGTGGGTTATTTCACAATCAATACTTTTTGCTTTATTTGTTCACTGTAGCCTATATGTATATAATAAGCACTCTCATATGTCTTCAAGATAGATAAGAAATTAAAAAAAAGTATAGTGGTACACTAGCTTTACCATTTATTTTGCTATTCTTTTGTTAGCGTTTTTGTTAGGAAACAGAGGAAAAAAGACAAATGAAATAGAGGATTAATTAAAGATACTGCATAAACTACTTTTGTTTCTCATCAAATAAAACCAACAGTTAAACTACTTAAATAGACCCAAAGTAAACAAACTAAGCTAAAACGAAGCAACTAACTAGGAAGTGGGTACACAACTAACTAGGAAGTAGGTAAACATCCTACGTACATCACTATCTACTTAACATAAAATAAACATGCTATTTGACTAAGAATTTACAAAGCCTACTAACAACTAACTAACAATTTTGAAGCATTTGGTAACACGCTCCCTTGCTTCAAAATTTCATGAATGGAGCACTTCTCTCCCAATGTAATACACTTCTCATCACCATCTTCAAATTTGTTGATGCACATTATCATCAACTTACAGATATTGGAACATATCTGTCCTAATGCACTTCTCACTAACTCTAAAAAAGATTTTCTTCATGTGCCACTTGTGTCATGTTTGTTTCTTCTTCATTTTGAAATCCACAGTCTTTTTGAACATGCCCAAAACTCTTGCACTCAAAGCACTGTGATTTTCCTTTGTGCCAATAATCCTTCTCTTCCTATCCAAGCTTCTTACAATTTGTACATTGGAAAATTTTACTTTTACCCTTTGAAAAGGAACTCTTGACCATGTATGTTCCTTTGACCTTATCACCATTTTCTTTGTCCCTCATTATTCTTCTTTGGTCCATAACTTGAAGAGCGTTTAGTAACTCTACAAAGGTTTTATTTGATAGATCTTTAGCAACTTCAAGAGATGAAATTTTTAACTCGTACCTTTTGGGTAACGTCACAAGAAGCTTGTCTACAGCTCTTTGAGTAGGAAATTCTTCACCTAATAACTTGATTTGATTGACAATGGACATAAGTTTGTTCCCATATTCCTTGACATTTTCAAAATTCTTCATTTTTGACATCTCAAATTCCCTTTTGAGATTCAAAATTTGTGTCATCTTAGTTTAAGTGTTGCCCTCAAATTCTTCTTTTAGTTTCTCCCATGCTTCTTTAAGAGATTCACATGTCATTATACTTTTGAAAATTCCTTCCATCAAGGCCAAATGGAGGCAAGATAGAGCTTTTGGTTTCACTACTCTTTCTTCATCATTCTTGTTGATTTGGTTTAGGGTTAGATTTTACGGAAGAGGTGTAGGCTCAAACTCACTTTCAATAACCTCCCATAAACTAACAACTTGCAAATATGAATTCATTTTGATAGCCCAAGAGTGGTAATTTTCTCCATTGAAAATAAGAATTGGAATAGAGAAATTGTTTGATATCATTATTAAGGTTCAACACTCACAATCTTTAAAAAAAAAGAATTTATTGCTCAATCCTCATAAGTCCCCAAATAAAACTGAAGCTCTGATACCAATTTTTTGGGGAACAGAGGAAAAAAGTAAATGAAATAGAGGACTAATTAAAGATACTACACAAACTACTTGTCTTTTTCATCAAATAAAACCAACAGTTTAACTACTTAAATAGACCCAAACTAAACCAACTAAGCTAAGACCAAGCAGCTAACTAGGAAGTGGGTAAACAACTATAGGAAGTCGGTAAATAGCCCACGTACATCTCTATCTACTTAACATAAAATAAATATACTATTTGACTAAGAATTTACGAAACCCACTAACAAATAACTAACAATTTTGAAGCATTTGCTAACACTTTTTCTCCGTTCCTTATTTCTTTTCCAACAATTTTGGTATCAGAGCCAGCTTGTATGAGAGAGTAAAAGTAGTGATGGAAGTAAATGGTATTTCATCATCTACATAACCACTCATACCAATTTTTACAAATGAAAAGTACGAGTTTCGAAGTATTAAAATAAAGACTCTTTTTATATGTCAAGGACTTTGGGACCTCATAGAGTTTGGCTTTGTAGATTTAATTAATCTAGACAAAGAGGTAGTAGAAAGATTATAAAAAAAACTAAAAAGGATGCTAAAGCTTTGTTTTTTATTCAACAAGCAGTCCATGAAATTATTTTCTCAAAAATTACATTAACAATAACATCATGGGAGGCATGACAGATTTTGAAGGAGTTTCAAGGTTCACCAAAGGTGATTACAGTAAAATTGCATACCTATCATTGCGAATTTGAAACTTTGTTTATCAAAAACAATGAATTTGTTCAAACTTCTCTAGTTAATCAAATGACGTCATATGGTGAAGATTTATCTAAAGAAACTATTGCTACAAAAAATTTAAGGATTCTTACTCTAACGTTTGAACATATTGTTGCTGCTAATAAAGAAACCCATCATTTATTTAATTATTCATTTGATGAACTAATGAGTTCTTTCAGGTGAAGGGGGAGACACTAGAAACTTCTACAGTTTGTGATCATGGCAGAGGTGGATTTCATGAAAGATGTCATGGAAGAGGCTAAGAAAGAGGTCGAAGTAAAATAGGTTCCAGTGAAGAGGGGCACAAAAAGCTCTTTCAATGTCACTACTACAAAAAAGAAGGTCACATAGAAGCTTATCATTGGCAAAAGCGGAAGGATGAGAATAATCAAGCCAGTTTTGCAGATAAAACAGATGAAGACAATAAGTTGTTTGTAAGCCAGCTCACACACGCAGCCATCACTTTTTTGTCTCCTCTGCCAAAAACACCAGCGACACCACACCCCACCATTTTACTACACACAGAAGCGCAAGATTGTCAGACTGAAATTCGTTAGAGGAGAGAGAGTTGTAAATATGTGTAGGAATCTTTGTATATAAATAGAGCATCAATCATTTGTAAAGAAATATACAGATATACAGTGTTAATTCATCATCCTTGATATTCTCTAACTAACGCGTTTTGCATGGTATCAGAGCAGTGTAGCCTGATCCTGTAACCCAAACCTTCAAAAAACTCTTACCAAACTCCCTTAAATCCAAAACCCAAAATGTCTCAAAGTTTTGGTGAGTCCGGTGAAATCGACGGTAACCAAAATCCCATTTATGGTTATGATTCATACGGTATTAGTGCCAGTGATAACCCCGGATGTGTCCTGGTAACAATCCCACTTGATGAAGGAAACTACCTGCCATGGAGTCGTTCGATGGTTATAGCTCTAGTGGCTAAAAACAAGCTGGGCTTTGTCAACGGTGAAATACCGATGCCAGAAGACGATGAAGCTCAAGCAAGAAGATGGAACACTGCTGACAAGATGGTCATAGCTTGGATCCTAAACTCCTTAACCAAAGAAATTGTCAATTCTTTCCTAGTTGTCACAACAGCGAAAGATTTGTGGGATGAACTGAAAAGCAGATACGGTGAAAGTAATGGACCGCACATCTATCAACTAATGCAAGAAGCAACGAATTTAAGACAAGGTAATGCATCTGTTACTACCTATTTCACTAAAATGAAGAAGCTTTGGAATGACATTGAATCGTTAATGCCCATGAGAGCCTGTGTGTGCGCTGCCTCTTCTCATAACTCTGGTGTGTTAAACAACAACAAATTAATACAGTTTCTGTTAGGATTAAGAGAGGAGTATGGATCTGTGGTAGGGCAGATTATGTTGCTAGATCCTTTACCACAAGTGAGCAAAGCCTATTCAATGATATTAACTGTTGAAAAACAGAAAAACGTTAGTGAAAATACGAACAACCAAATATCAGTTGCTTTAATGGGTTCTGGTGTGAACAAGAATGAACAAGGAAACACAGCTTTGTTGTCCAATTTTGGTGGAAACAAAAAACAAAATGGCAAGGACACTTACACTCGAAGATACAACAATAGAAGAGAAGATAAGTTCTGTGAACATTGCCGTGAGAAAGGGCACACGAAAGAAACTTGTTTTCAGCTCCATGGCATTCCGGATTGGTACAAGGAGT
>JANQBM010000001.1:3263061-3298178 GCA_025594535.1 Erythroxylum domingense | reverse complement strand
ACTATAGCCAAAGTACCCGAATCCAACATTTAAATTCATACTTACAAAACTCCCTTTAAAACAATTTACTTAAAGAAAAGTCATCACATAACTAATAATTTTATTCCCAACCACAATGACACTAAGCAGAAAAATTTTTTTTTGCATCTATTTAAAAGAGAAACTCTGCAATTCTTGCTGTCATTTCTCGCACAAAACCTTTCGAAACTTTTGTGAAACCTGTTGTAGTGAAATTAAAAAGAAAAAATTCATAAAAATATATTAAAAATTTAAATAAAATAATTAATTTAATATAAAAATAAAAAATATATATTATAATTAAAAAATTAATTATGTTATAATGAATTTTATAAAAATAAAAATGAAAAAGAAAAAATGCATGAGTGATTAATGCACAGGCGTGCACTTAATGCACGGGCGTGCACTTAATGCACGCCCGTGTGTTGTGCACGCCCGTGCGTTTAGTTCATGCCTGTGCATTAACTACTTTGTGTTTATTCCTCTTCTTCCTCGACACTTCTCTTATTACTAATTAAAGCCTCCCTTGCAATGCATCTCTTCTTACTAACAACGTATATAGCTTGCAATTTTATAAATTAAATTCAAAAAGGAACATAAAACTAACTTAGAAATAAAACCAGAATAATGTAACAAGTCACGAGTGTCTGTCACTGATACTAGCATCAGTGTGAATGGCTCAGCCTACACTGGTGCCAGTCACTGGTGTGACTGGGAGACAGTGCTGGCCCTTGGAGTGGTGCTAGTTGGGTGTGACTTAAGACAGTGCACGCCTGCCACTCTGCTGAAATCTCGGTACAGGAGTGCAAACCAAGTTCCCCTATAATAACCACACTCTTAACTTATCCAACCGCACACAAAAACTACTTTATAACTCTTAATTTATCCAAATGCACACAACCTCCCTCCCATTCTTATTCTTGGTCGTCACTGCAGAAGTGGCACAGCGTCGACTAAACCAAGTTATTAGGAACAAAAATGACGTCTCTACCTACAGAACCAGCTATACCTCTGAGAATGAAACAACATAGAGTTCCCTCTTCGTTAACACAAGAGTCCACTTCAGGTATGCCGTGCCTCATAATTCAAAGTAAAGAGCATCAAGAAAGGTACGCTATTCTTAAGAGTCAAAAATTTATTCCAAATATATTTATAGATTCTGAAGCACTTATTGAATTAGGAATATTTGATCGAGTGCAGGAGTTACTCCGAAATATAGGTTAGGGAAATTTTTTTGAATGGAGAAAAAATTCATATGTAGAATTGACATTAGAATTTCTTACCACTTTATAATTAGTAGAGGCCACGTTTGGGTTAAGTCTTAAATTTTGATTAATGAATGCATATTATCAGATAAATGTAACAAAAGTTAATGATCTATTTGGCTTTCCAAATACTAGTTTCTATGAATATCCTGAGGAATTTGACCCTACGGAGTGTTGGTTACAATTGATCAATTCTAATAAAGTGTTTGCTGCTAGTTGGTCTAAAGCATCTACTATCGTCAACCATGCCCTTCGTTATCTCCATCGGTTTCTAAGTTTAACACTATTTGGTAGAGGTGATAGCAATGGGGTAGTTTCTAAAAGTGAGTTATTTGTTTTGTGGTGCATGATAAATGTGAGGCCCTTTAATGCGGGTTATTGGCTGATAGGGCATTTACATGAAATGGTTGAATCTAGTGGAGGAAAAATAATTGTTGGGCCATTTATAACCAAAATTGCAAAATGTCTCGGCTTGCTAACCGAGAGAACACGCAATACGATGCAGTTAGTTTTGAGAAAGTCGACTTTGGACTTGAATTCTTTGGTGTCAATGAAGGTTATCAGGTGGCAAGACGATCGTTGTGTTCTTATCCATGATGAGAAGGGGGAAGGTTCGAGCAGTAGGCTAACTCGAGTTGCAGAAATGGAAACTTCAGAACAAGATGATGTTCCACCTCCCCAACCCCAACCCCAACACCAACCCCAACATATGCAACAGAGAGGGAGATATGCTTCTGTGGAGTATCAACAACTGAGCAATCAATTGATAGCATTTGAACGATGAACAAATGAGAGGCTGTAGAACATTGAAGGTAGCGTCGCTGAGATTCGAACCTTCATGGCCAATTTAAATGCTCGCTTCGGACAGCCTCCTCCCCCATCTTAGTATCAGTTTTCATAACCTTTCCCTTTTTATTCGTTGTTACCTTAATTTTCTTTTCGTTTTCATCTTTGTCCTTCATTTCGCTGTGTCTTGTGTGTTTGTTTTCCCATTTAGTAGTTAGATATGCATGATTATTAAATTAAGTCAATCTAGATTAGAAAAGCATAATATGAGTGAATGAGTATACTTGCATGTGTAGACTAATTGACTTGGAATTCAGTTAAAAGGACATTGGCCTATTGTGATAAAAGTTAGATACGAAAAAATTTGAAACGTCTTCATCAATTACTTAAAACATAAATAACAACCAACTCAACCTTTACACATTAATTATCACTAACATATATGTAAAACCAAGATTTATAAACAAAAACATAACAGTTAGATAACAATGAATACAAAAACGTTAAACAGAAACATACAACTTAGCCTTTCTAGTCGCATATTCCAACTTCAAAACTTCATAACTTTCAATCCAAAAATCCAAAAATTACAAAATTTATGTCATTGGAAAGCTAAGAAAAAGATCTACAACTTTGATGAAGACAATTTTGTCAAATTCTGCCTAGATCAATACAGTTTATTCCTTCAAGTTTCATAAATGTTTGCACACGATTGCGTTTCTGCTTACTTGATGCTTCTGTTGCGAACGTGCTTATGCATAATCGCGATTCTTCTGAAAACAACCATTTCTCGCGATCGTGCACAAGCACGATCGCGATTCTGCTCAGTTCAAGCTTTTGTTGATGCCTCTTTTAAAAATTAATCTTTAAAAATTTTTAAAAATTTTAAACATTTAAAATAATATAAACACATAAATGAAATTTTCGAAAAAAATTTGTTTTTTATTTTCATCATTTTAAATTTAATTTTATTTAAAAATTAAATAAAATTTTTAAAACTAAAATTTTATTTTGTCACATAAATGCACGAGAGTGACTTAAGTGCACGCCCGTGCACTTATGCTCCATAAATTTTTTTAATAACATCCTTTTAATTAAAAATAAAAAAAATTAATATTTAAAATATTGTCTTTAAATTTTTTCGTTTTAATTACATTTTAAATTAAATGCACAATATATTAAATTAAATATTCATATAAGTCGTAGCTTATCCTCTTCCATTTGCAATGGTATAAAGTTTGTAATTTTTGTACTTATGTGGCAAATATTAACTTGATCATAGAGTATTATGACTTTCTAATTCTTAGGATGTCTACTTTTGTTTGTTCAAGAATCCTCTTCTGAATTTTTGTTTCTCTGTTTCCCTCTTGTTTCTAACAAAAGGAGAGGTTTAAATATACCAAACTTACTTTCTTCTGCATGCACAGTCGTGCATGAATTACCCTAACAACTTTTAAATTTCATAACTTGAAGGGTTTTAATTTTATTCTTTGCCTTTGCACCTTAATGCACGGTCATGTATGTTATTGAAATCCCCAAAAATTCAAACCCTTGAATTTCCATAATTCCAGTTGATTCATAGTCATATTTGGTTAACATTTTCCCACATAATGAATTACATTGCAGTAACATATTACTTAAACATTTTGTATGTTAATGAATTACATTGCATTAACATATAACCAACATATAAGAATTGTTTTCTAAACAACTTCCAGTAAGTGTAACATTTGTTTACATCAGCAACTAACAATCAGTGTTAACCTAAATTTACATCAGAATCATCTTTTACAATTACATAACTTTTCTAATTGAAGACAAATACCACATTTGTCTATGGAAATACCAACTCCTAAATTGTTTGATTCTTCCAAACCTTTAAAACCAAATGTTTGTTGTGCCTGTAGCTCAACATGCATGTTAATTAGTTAATACAATTATAAACATGTAATGCAATTAGTAATAAAAATTGACATTAAGACAAAAACTTTCTTCAAATTACCATAATTAAATTAGTCATGCGCATTGAGGGTGGGATAATAGCGCTAATAGTTTGTTTACTTATTTCAGCATCAATGACCTAACATGATAAATGATTCAAACATTATTAACACATTACAAATACTGTATATTAGAAAACAACATAAACAAATAATTAGCGCAAATAATTATACTAGAGAATTGTTGCATAATGATGATAAGTGTATAACATAGTTGAGTTATCCATACGAACACCAATTGGCTGCATTTCGTAATTGTAATAACCAATTGGTTCAACAATAAAATATAATTTAAGTAAAATATTATGCCCACAAGACAATATTACAAATAGAAGGTGAGAATGTGATATACGGTTGTCATGATTGCAAACCATACTTGTAAAATCCTTGCTAAAAGAATGTGCCTGCATTTTCTATTTCTCATAAACAAATGAACGCAAAATTTATTAATAAAAAATTACACAACACATGGAGACATTATTAATTACAGATTGCTAACCTGATATTGATGTATTATGGGAGCTTGTACGCAGGACAAAATCTGAGTATGTAGGGAATTATCTTCAGAATCCTGAATAGAGTAGTTAAAGGACATATTACTTATAATTATCAGTATAGAAATTATATACATTATTTGAAAACAATTTCACCAAAAATATAACCTGAGTATTAGAAAGGGGGATGAGTGTCGAATTTCCCACATTTGTTGACGTCTTGAATTTTTTGACATTCCTTCTCTTCCTTGAGCTTTTCTCTAGTCCACCCCTACATCTCGTACTTGATGTAAGTTTTGTTTTTTTTTCACACTCTTATATGATTCATTTCAACAAAATTAGTGTCACCTTCATTGAGCACATTCATTTCAGAATTTGACTATTGGCTCAACTGTTGAGTTTCTGATATTAGGTTCTCTTGGTCTACTATTTCTTCACCTTGCAATATCTCATCGACCATGTTCAACATGTTAAAAAGATGATCTTTCATAATTTGTGAGGTATCTCTCCTCTTTGCTGCTCTTGTAACCAATCGCATGCTTAATGTACACAATTGTTTATACCGTATATTTGACAACAGTTTAGGATGCATTTCAGTTTCATTGATAGTGGAGTTTTTACTATGAAGGTTCCATGATTTTGCTTTTTGTGTCCATCTTTTCAAAATATACTTACTTAGGATTGTCCAAATATTTTTGAAGTTAAAAACCTTCAACACATGAGCGCATAAAATGCCAGCAAAATCGAACTTCCGACAACTACAATGAACTTCATCATTTGATGAATCATAACTGACCATATTAGAGAAGCTCTTCCCAACAAGAGTGATCTCATTATTTGCAACCGCACCATCTTCACTGCAAAGACGAAAAGTAGAATCATGAGAATGATTTCATTGATCTTGAAAACATTTAAACACTTCTGGCGTGTACACAGTAGCTGCATACTTTAAAATTTGAACAGGTTCTGAAAATATTGGAGTGCTTACATTACTTCTAAAATTAGCTTTTAACTTATCAAATCGACGATCATCAATAAGCCTCTGGAAGTGATGAAAAAATTGTAAAAAGTTATGCTGATAACTCAAGTACCTTTTAACAATGCTATTCATGCTCTCACTTCATTGGGTGGTGGTCATGTCTGCACAAAATATTTGTCGTCCATAAACCAAAACCCATTTTTCCTTTATATAAAAGATACGTTTCAACCAATCATTATCTTGGAAAATTCTTCTTCTTCTTCATAGTCATATATGCATGAGCTGAAATCCCATGAAAATTCTTTAAACTGCGAAAAACCTCACTCAAATGAATTGCAGCATTTTGGTAAATGTGCCAAATACACAATCGATGATGAGTTATAGGCCATCTTGAAGCTAATGCCTTTGCAATTGCGACATCCTGATCAGTAAGAATAATTGTAAGCTTTTTCTTAAACATGGCTCTATCAAATGTGTCGAACAACCACTCAAATGTAAGAGCAGTCTCATCATATAGGAGTGCAACACCAAAAACTGTTGTTTGCTTATGATGGTTAACACCGAAAAACAGAGCAAGTGAACGACCCTCACCTTTCTCCTTGTAAGTAGTATCGAAGTAAACAACATCACCAAAGTCTAATTAGTCATTCCTCATATCTTTGCGTCAGACTAAAATATGTTAGTAATCAAATCATCTTCATCCACTTGAATGGCATAAAATAAATTAGGATCTTTAACCTAGATTTTATTCAAATATTCTAACACACCACCTGTATCTCCCTTTTTCATGTCTCTTGTTCTTTTAGATCTTAAATAATTCTTGTAATTCTCTGGAATAAAGCCAACATTATTTCTCCCACCTGCTTGTCTAACCATAAGATCATGGGATACTTTCGGTCGAATTCTCACATTATTAGCCATTTCAATTTGTATTACTGCAGCTGAAGATTTGTTTCTGTGACTTCTATGCAAATGTGTTTTTCTTGGACTTAAAAGGTAGTGATTGTGATCCTCCACAAATTGAATGAATTGAAATTTTCCAGTTTGCACACTGTTAACTTTCATTCTTGCCTAGCAACCAAATCTTGTTTGTGACCATGGAGCTCTTACATACAAATCTCTTTTATCTGGCATCCTTTTACCTTCAGCACTACAACAAATTGGCCTAGAAATCAATTTACCATATTTACTTTGTGACTTTTACTTCTTCTAATACCAAAGCCCACATGCTTCGTATAAATTAAATAAAATTGATAAGCTTCTTCTTCTGTCGCGAACTGCATGCCAATTTTCGATACTAACTCTCTTGCAACCAAATCTCTTGAATTCATATTACTACTCTCATTCCCAATGCCAATATCATTATTATGCTGCTCCTTATCAATTTCATAATCTAAACGACGGCATGGAGTTGATCTACCTTCCATTTTTACATTTGTCAAATTTAGTTACGATTAACAATTATTTTCAAATAAAGTTATTAACACAACAAAAAACGAGTATTAACAAAAACCTAGGATGTTTTATTTTTCCCATCCATATCTTATTTCATTCCTGTAATAGAAAAAGCTATCAAAGAATTGATGGTAAATTGTTCCAATTTTACAAATAATATGTTTTACAAGTTATTAACGCAGTATTAATATTAACCAAGTCAACCGTTACGTATTAATTATCACTCACGTATAGATACACACAGACACTATAAACACTGCCATAAAAGTTAGATACGAACAAATTTAAAATATCTTGCACACTTACTTAAAACATATATAACAACCAACTCAACCTTTACACATTAAATATCACTGACGTACATTTATAACCAAATATTATAAACAGAAACATAAAAGTTAGATAATAATGAATACAAAAACGTTAAACAGAAACATATAACTTAGATAACAATGAATTCTAAATATCTTCAACATTTACTGTAATGAAAACATAAATAACAAATTACCTTTAACAACCAGCAATTAAATAATTACACAGAGACGGAGATACAGACTAACAAAATAAAGGTCGAAAGGTAGATTTCTGGGAGAGGATTGTAATTGAATTTGCTTGAAGAAAATAAGAAAATAATGTTTACTCTAATTGGATAAACAAAAAGTTAATTGATGGGAAATGTTAGTAATAATTGCTTTGGAAATGACAAACATTTCCATCATCATCATTATCCTAAATTTATTTGTTAAGAATTTTTTAATATTGTATTTTTGTAATATGTGAATTTTGTGGCCATTTCCTTGAAAAATTAATTTAATTATGAAATAAGATCCAGCACGGCCATGCATCAAAAGCGTATTGACGCACGGCCTACCTAAACCTCTTTCTAAACTTAGGAAGAAGACAGCTTAAAGGCTACAAATATCTAATTAGTCATTAATTTCTGAAGAAAAGGAGACAGGATAGAGCATGTTACGTGGATCACGGGTTGGCTAATAGGAGTGAATTAGAAATAAGAGGAAGGCATCAGTACATGTTTACTCAGAGTCCGAATCTTGTGATATGGAAACCAAACCCTCCTTTTTTTATTTAGGTGTAAAGAGTCGACTAAATTGTGGCAGAGTTTCAATCTATCATTTTCAACTATTTCACAAAGCAAGGCAAGAAAGGGGAAAAATTTAGAATTGTAAACAAAGCATGCACAGGGCATGCATTATTTATTGGGCGCGTTATATGTAAAGTTTTCTCATAAGCACATACGAAGACGAAGAAGAAGAAACATTATATCTCATAATAATAATAATAATAATAATAATAAGGAATTTAATAATAATAAAAAGAAACATAATAAGAATAAGGAATTTAATAATAATAGTAAAAATAAAATGAATTAATTAATTTAATATGAATAAGGAATTTAATAAGAATCGTAAAATCACAATAATTAATACAATTAATAATAATAACTAATTTAATAATAATAATAATAAATATAATTAATAATAATAACGATTTTAATCAGGATAAAAATAAATATAATAAATAATAAAAAGGAATTTAATAATAAAAAATAACTATAATTAATTAAAAAATTATATTTTATAATAATAAGAATAATAATAAGGAAAAATTACTAATCATAATAAAAATGAATAATAATATGAGTGAATTAAAACTGGGTGAGTAGAGGAGGTGTAACTGCACGATCGTTGCAACAAGTTTCACAAAGGTTTCGAAAAGTTTTGTGAGAGAAATGACAGCAAGAATTGCAGAGTTTCTCTTTTGAATAGCTGCAGAAATTTCTTCTCGGCTTAGTGTCATTGTGGTTGGGAATAAAATTATTAGTTATGTGATGGTTTTTGATGGATTTTCTTTAAGTAAATTGTTTTAAAGGGAGTTTTGTAAGTGTGGATTTAAATGTTAGATTCGGGTATTTTGGCTATAGTTAATAGCTATATATATATATATTGATAGAATGAGAGAAAATAAGAGAATAAGGGGATGAGAGTATGGTCTGAGATTTCAATGATTAAACTGTATTGATCTAGGCAGAATTGAATAAAATGATCTTCATGAAAGTTGTAGATCTTTCTCTTAGCTTTTTAATGACATAAAATTTGTAATTTTTAAATTTCTAAATTGAAAATTATGGTAATTTGAAGTAAGGGTATGCGATTGGAAAGTCGCAATTGTGACAATCTCAAAATTTCTTAAAAGTCGCGATTGCGACGAAGCACCATCGCAACTTTGCCACTGTTCTTAAAAAGTCGCAATCGTTATGAAGCACGATCGCGACAAATCATTTTTATGGCCAATATTTTTTATTAAACCTATAAATGCATAGGCATGCATTCTAAATGCACACCTGTGCATTAATGACTAATGCATTTTTTTCTTTTTAAATTTTACCTTTTATAAAATTAATAATAGCATAATTATAATTATAATTAACATTTAATTTATTTATTTTAAAGTAATAATTAAATTTTATTTAAATTTAATTCTTCATGCGTTTTTCTTAAATTTTAATTATTAATATAATTAATAATACCATAATTATAATTACATTATAAATTTTTAAATTTTCTTATTAATATAATAATTTAATTTAATTTTTATTAAAGTCATAGCAGTATATATAAGATAAAAAATTATATTAATTACAATATTTATTTATCTCATTAATAATTTAATTTTATATAAGAAAAATTCAAAACTTAACAAATAAATAACAAATTTGCAATTTTTAATTACAGTAATAATTAAGTATTTACAAATTAATTTAATTTCTTATTAAAGTCATAGTAGTATAATTAAAAAATAAAAAAGTTCAAAATTAAAATAAGTTATTTTTTCATTCTAATATTAATTTTATTTTTCAAAAAAATTTGTAACTGCATCTTTTTTATTTTAAATTTTTATAAAATTAATCATATCGTTATTATAATTTATTTTATTTTTTATTAGAGTAAAACTTAAATTTAAAATCAACAAAATATTTATTAAACCTATAAATGCACAGGCGTGCATTCTTAAGTCACACCCGTGTATTCACTAATGCATTTTTTTCTTTTGAAATTTTATTTTTTACAAAATTAATAATAACATAATTATAATTATAATTTAATCATTGAAATCATTACAATATATCCTACAATATAAAGTTTTTTTATATTTAATTTTATTTAAATATTAAATTAAAAATTATTAAGTAAACAAATTCAAAACTAGTACATCTTTTTTATTTTAAGTTTTTATAAAATTAATAATACCATCATTATAATTTAATTTAATTTTTATTAAAGTAAAAAAATTTAAAATTTAAAATTTTATTAAATTTGTAAATGCACGGGCGTGTATTTTTAACCCACACCCGTGCATTTAGTAATTAAATTTTTTATAAAATTAATAATTACATAATTATAATTATAATTTAATTTTTATTATAGTAATAATTCAGTATTTACAAATTAATTTAATTTTTTATTAAAGTCATAGTAGTATAATTATAAAATTAAAATGTAAAATATTCTAAATTAAAATAAGTTGTTTTTCTTCATTCTAAATTTAATTTTATTAAAAATAATATAAAAAACTAAAACAATTTCAAAACTAGTGTATCTTTTAAATTTTAAATTTTTATAAAATTAATAATACCTTCATTATAATTTTATTTTATTTTATATTGAAGTAATAAAAAATTTAAATTTTTTATTTGTTCATTAAATTTAAAAATGCACACCCGTGCATTCACTAATGCATTTTTCTTTTTAATGTAACGTTTTTATAAAATTAATAATTACATAATTATAATTATAATTTTATTTTATTTTATTAAATTAATAATTAAGATTTCACAAATTAATTTATTTTTTTAATACCGTCATAGTAGTATAATTAACAAATTAAAATAAAAAAATTTCAAAATTAAAATAAGGTGTTTTTTTTCCATTATAGTCTTAATTTTATTTTCAAAAAAACTAAAACAATTCAAAACTAGTGCATCTTTTTAATTTTAAATTTTTATAAATTTAATAGTACCATTATTATAATTTAATTTATTTTTTAAAAGTATAAATTAAATTTAAAATCAACAAAATTTTTATTTATTTATTATTTAAATTATTAATAAATTATATTATTTATTATAAATAAATTAAATTTATTTAAATTTAAAATTTTATTAAAGTGATAGTAGTATAATTAAAATTATCATAAAACTATAAAAAGTCAAAAATAAATATAAAAGCCTTCGGCTGATTGACTATATGAGTTACAAAGGAGCGCGCTTTAAATTTTGAAGAGGAACGACGGCGTTTGAGTTTGGGACAAAATAGGATAGGATAATTTTAAATAGAAGATTTGATATAAAAAAAAAAAAAACCTTAGCACCCTAACTAGTTATCAAGCCTAATAGTTATCGATATCTTATAAATATTAATACGTTGGCCACGCGTGGGATGCGTTTTCTAATTAACCTTCTCTTTCGTTTCAACGTTACTGTCACAAATTCTTATCTTAGTAGTTTCAATCTCTTATCTGTTTATGTATGTAATAACTTCTGACAAAAACCTGTCCAAGGAGAAACTCCAAAACTTGAATCTTTTCGAAAACGCGTCCTGTTTTTGGCAACTCATAGGGGGATTTAAAACATGGGTCTTTCGTAAAGATACGTTCTTGTCTAAATATTTGCACCATCTTTGCCTTTGCTTCAATGGAAATGACTTTTTCCTTTCAACCTTCCTAAATCATCTCCTGCCAAGGCTCTCTGTGCCTTTACCTTGTAACTCCAATTTAGAACTCAAACTGCAGCTTCATTTAAGCACTAAATTATAAGGTCCCTCCAATCAAATTAACCATTTTGATTTCACTACTTCAACACACCCCGACAATGAAGCGAGCCAAGTTCGAGTCATTAACGCCGCCGACTCGAGTCACATTGATCCAGACTCTTATGGCTGCGCTTTTTGTCTACCTTCTCTTTATGGGCATTGAAGTGCCTCTGGTCTTCAGAACTGTCTATGGCTATAGGTCCCTGTCATTTGACGGCCAGCGGGGGCTGGTCGGAACTGACCTCCAAACGCGACGATATATCGACCACCTTCCGTCAAGGAAAATGCGGGAAGAGATTGAAGCGTCAGGTGTGTTCTTTAATGAAACTGTGTTCGACAGTATCGACGAGTTCAGTCCACTGCTTAAAGCTGCGAAACAGGCGTTGTTAGCTGGCAAAAAACTCTGGGACGAAATGCAAAGCTCTATGCTAACTGAAGTTAGTGAGAATAGCATTGATAAAATGATCGAGAAATGTCCCGATTCGATTGCTTTATCTGCGTTGGAGTTCTCAACCCGGAACAGGATCATGGAACTTCCATGCGGGTTGACTCTAGGATCGCACATAACGGTGGTTGGAGAGCCCAAATGGGCACACCCAGAGAAAGACCCGAAAATTTCATCGCTGAAAGAAGGAGAAAGTGCGTTGATGGTTTCACAGTTCATGATGGAGCTGCAGGGGCTTAAGACAGTTGATGGTGAGGACCCACCAAGGATTTTACACTTCAATCCTAGATTGAAGGGTGATTGGAGCGGTAAACCTGTGATAGAGCAGAACACTTGCTATAGAATGCAGTGGGGGAGTCCATTGAGATGCGAGGGGTGGGGCTCAAGGGCTAATGAGGAAACTGGTGAGTTTGTTCTCATGTAGTTATCTGGGCTCTTTTGTTTGAGACTGATAAAGGTAATGCTGTTAAGATTGATTTAATTCAAGGTTGTGATAAGGTTGTGATCAATGTGAATTATGAATGCAGTCTGACTTTGATTCATTTCTGGTGTAGTTCTCATTAATAAATCGTTTATGTATTATGGTGTAACGAGGAATTTTGGTAACGTTGCGCAGGGCGGTTCTTTTTGTATTTAGTTTTTACGTTTTGGAAATAATTTACTTCTCCTTGTTGATTTGAGGGTGTCTTGTTCTCTCGCAAATGGGAAAATAATTTCCAATCTTCTGATGTTGTTATCCTTTTGTTTTTTGTTTATCTGGAAGTTGATGGACAGGTGAAATGTGAAAAGTGGCTTCGTAAAGATACTAATAACGAGGAAGATTCTAAGCTTTCTTGGTGGTTGAATAAGCTAATCGGGCAGAGGAAAAGGATTTCCTATCAGTGGCCATTCCCGTTTGTCGAGGGCAAGTTATTTGTTCTTACACTCAGAGCTGGCTTTGAAGGATACCATATCAACGTGGATGGAAGGCATATCACTTCATTCCCATACCGGCCGGTGAATTACTCTCTCAACTTTTGAACAATCCTGGCACTTTTGACGAATTTGTCGTTACAGATGTTCTTAAATTAGTTTCTGACGTTCATCAGGGATTTGTTCTTGAGGATGCCACTGCCCTGTACTTAAATGAAGATATCAATGTTCACTCTGTATTTGCTGCTTCTTTACCTGCTTCGTTTCCAACCTTCGCTTCACAGCAGCATCTTGAGATGTCTCCTCAGTGGCAAGCGCCGCCTCTTCGGGGGCATGTAGAGCTATTCATTGGTATTCTATCCGCTGCTAACCATTTTGCTGAGCGGATGGCTGTAAGGAAAACATGGATGCAGCATAACTCGATAAAATCTTCATTGGTGGTTGCACGTTTCTTTGTAGCTCTGGTAAATATACCGAATGGAGGCTTTGATTAATTTTTTGAATCCTATAAATGCTAAATTGTTTTGTGACATTCTGACAGAACGGAAAGAAAGAAATAAATGCAGCGCTAAAGAAAGAAGCAAAGTATTTTGGAGATGTTGTTATTGTTCCTTACTTGGATCACTACAGCCTAGTTGTGCTGAAGACTCTTGCAATTTGTGAATATGGGGTGAATGATCGGAGTGTTGCTCTTGTCTTTCCTAGAGTCGTTATTCGTTATGGATTGCAAGTTGCAATTTTGTGTTCGGTTGGTTATTTTTTAATTCTAGAATTATAATAGGGCCACTGAAGGTAACTTGAATTCTTTTTCGATTAACAGACCCGCAGAATAGCTGCAAAGTATGTTATGAAGTGTGATGATGACACATTTGTTAGAGTTGATGAAGTAATCAAGGAAGCTAAGAAATTTGATGGAGACAGAAGCCTATTCATGGGAAACATGAATTACTACCACAAGCCCCTGCGCAGTGGTAAATGGGCAGTGACTTTTGAGGTATGTTTTAGGGTAAATGAACCACGTATAAAGAAATTGTTACTGTTTACCAGCCTTTGCTATAAGCTGAGTTGCAATTGTTCTGGGTTCTTAAAAGGGTACTAGGACACTGGGGAGGAGGGCTTTCATCCTCTGTTATTTTCTTCAGTGGAGGGAGATATATTGCCATCCTGGGTATTCCTGATATACTATTGCTTCCTTGTTTTCATTGGTTCCCTTGTACAGGAGTGGTCAGAAGAAGAATATCCACCATATGCAGATGGTCCAGGTTACATGCTGTCGTCTGACATTGCGTGTTTCATTGTCACAGAATTTGAAAATAATAAGTTGAGGGTATGTTAAAATTCCTTTCTCCCTAGGTGGTTGTATGTGCTTGCATGTTGATGTCTGCATCACATCATTTTCATTTAAGTTAATGGGATTTTGTGACTGCCTTAACTCATAACCTAAAATCAATCTCCCATCCTGCAGTTGTTTAAGATGGAAGATGTGAGTATGGGAATGTGGGTTGAAAAGTTCAACAGTTCGAAACCTGTGGAGTACGTACACAACTTCAAGTTCTGCCAGCATGGGTGCATTGATGATTATTACACTGCTCATTACCAGTCGCCGAGGCAGATGATGTGCTTGTGGGACAAATTACAAGAAGGAAAGCCTCATTGCTGCAATACCAGATGATAATTAAAGCACAGGCTGTAGCTGCATTGAGCTACAAAGTTGGGAAGTTGGAAGAAAGAAAGTTTCACATAAGAAACAATTGTTGAGGCTGTTGTACATTCCTGCACAGAAGTGAAGATATTTAGTGGGGTTTTCTTTTCCTGGAAAGCCAGTTCCCATAGTTGAAGGGAATGGTCGAGGAACATTGTTTTCAGGAAGTAATATACAAATTTTCCTTGTGATCTCCCTTTCTATGCAAAACAAACTCAAAAAATTGACTTGCAATATTTAAGGACAGATTTGTGGAGTCTTAACTTGTTTTCGGTTCACATGAATAATTTTTTCATATTGAATAAAAGCAGGAAACTTAGCATCATTTTGAAGCTGAAAACTCACTGTGGAGGAGATTAGAAAGTGTTTTTTTTTTATTAGTCTTACAGAAAAAGCTTTTGCCTTTCAGTTCTCAGCTGCTTGAAGCAATGATCTGTCGACATATTCGTGGACCACAAGCAGAATAAAAAGAGAATGTTTAAAGCTCTTCAAAGTGCATTTTATTAAATTCCAGAATGTAGTTTGGTGGTGAGAGTGGAAGCTTTTTGTCTAAATAGCATAAGGTTAAAATTTCACAAAACAGTGCTGTAGTTTAGAAACTAATACAGGGAAGCAGAATGATTAAGCACAGTTCTGCCGTACTTTAATCTACTACAGTGTAAAATTTTCTTATGAAACGCCCTGTAAGTTTCGGCCTTGCAATGGCAGCCGTTGCCTCCACCACTTCCATCAGTTTACAACTTTGTTTAGTGCATAATGGTTCTAATTAAAGTGCTGATCTTAATGATGAGAATAACACTATAGCTGCATATAATGCTCGATTTATTGCTTCCTGGAGCTTGCTAAGCAAGTAGGTCCATGGAAAAGAACCTTTACAATGAAAGTGATTCTTCTTCGGTGGATATAGTGATAAAAAGTGAGAACCATATTCCCAGATGTAATTTTTAATGCTGGCAAGCTTTCTGTGAGATAAAGGCCTACTGTGCTAGCTGGATCACAATGTTGACTCACCTAATAACTCTCATCTTCTGAAACTAGATACTTGTAGTGAAATTTTCAAGCTGCTTAGCTTTTAAATAGTCAGTGAACAGTACAATTATGAAGCTCAGAAATTGAAATTGAGATAAAGGTGGCTATTTTCTTTCTGCACATTCCTTCCATCTGAAGTTACATTAAAAACAATCAACTTCTGTTCTGATGAGTATAGGAAACTTGCGTTCTTTATTTGTCTCTCTGGTAAAGAAACTTTTTTAACTGAAGATGATAGTCCACCCTTTTAATGAAGTTTGGATTTCCCAATCTACAAGGTTCAAAGAAGAAAGTATCCTATCGCATACATAGGCCAATTACCTGCAACAATGCCACGATTATAAGTTCGGACATTATTAACTATGTTAATTTCTCAGAACTGAAAATTTGAGGATAAAGGTACCTGTCTGCCATGGCAGAAGCCTTGAAATTTGATTAAATGAAGAGCCGAAGAGACAATCTGATGTTGTGTTGAAGCCATTGGGACAGTTGCAAACAAACGAATTGTAAACTCCACCATAGCCACAAGCTCCACCGCTCCTCTCGCAATTAGCACATGAAGTTGGGTAGTCGTTGTACACATTGAACTTATATTTAAGTGCTATTCCATACTTCCAATTCTCAGGGTTAGATTCCTGGCCACTGAAGCTGTAGAAACCAGCATATGCAGTGCATTTCAACTTCTGCAAATCCATTTCAAACGATGGACCGAGATCTACAGGTGTGTACACACAACACGTAGAGATAGGTAGATTGAGTAGACTGATTGCTCTGCAAGTATACAAGAAACTGCAGATGGGTGCACCTGTTGTATCACATCGAAGGACTTTGGAGCTGTTATCACCATCATAGCCATTGATTTGGAAGATAGGCGAAGAAGTGATGGAACAATCGAGTAACGTGAAGACAGTGTCATCATGGAAAGAGAAAGGTGCATCCCAGTCGAGGCCAAAACCTTTGCTTGATTGAGTACAAGCACAGGTTGACATAGAAGGATCTGAGATGTACATTACTTGTTGGCTATAGTCTATGCTTGTTACAGGGTAACAACCAGTGTGTGTGGTGAAGGAGAGTTTTTCTTGGTTGCAACTTACATATTGCTGGAACCTTGGATCGCCACAACCAGGGCCAGTTCCAAATGGATACTTTAAGGGAATTTCACCACAAGAACTCTTACAAGCTTGTGACGATACTAAACTTGGAAAAGCTATGAAGAAGAAAAGACACAGAAAAGTTGCACAAGAAGGCTTCAGCGTCATGTTATGAGTTAATGAGTCTAAGGAGGAAAATAGAAGAGAGATATAAGGAGTTCAGAAGAAGAGAGAATACGATGTGAAGAGCAATGGTATTGCTGTGCATTATATACTGAAGAAGGAGCTAATTACTTAATTTTTCCTTTTCTATTTTTTTTTCTCTGTGAAACTGAGAGTGAAGAAGGACGTGCTTTTGTTTTACTGGCATTAGTTAGGAGGAGACTTTCGGTGTCAGGCTGGCTAGCTTTTGATCCCTTTGCTTTTCCTGTTATAAGATGCCTTGTTTTCATGACTCTTTCTTGTTTGTAGATTTATGAACTCGTCTTCGACCCCAAAAAGTGCACTTGCCACTTATCTCTCAATTAATTCTTAACTTTACACAACTATGCTGTTTTCCTGCAATCAAACTCCAGAACCTGAAGAATGGGATAATACTGAATTACCTAGACAAAGCATTTTCTATCCTCTCAGGATATTTCTAGTCCCTGACAATCATCAACCTTAACATTACCCTACTACAGCGGTGAAGTGAAACAATAAAATAAAACATGGAGAATCTGAACTAGTTCTCCCGCAGGAGGCTATGCATAGAATTCTGATCCATGACTTCTTTTGTTTCTTTTCTGATATGATCACAAGGATCCATGAACCAGGAAATTGTCAATTCGTTTTCTTTGTCATCAAAAATACATTACAAAAACGAAATTTGAGAATCTGAAATCTACTTCACAAACACAACATAAACTAAATTACAGCAGTGTTATAGGATAAAATTAATTCCAGAGTCTTAACAAGTTGCTTGCTAGATTTCATCATCTTTTGTGAAGTCTGAGTGCCGTTTGGTCCATCTTCTATTTTTTTGATGTCATTTTCTGTTTTCGTTTTATATTTTTTATTTCTATTTTTCTTTCAAAAAAAATATCTAGTTGTTAATACCAATAAAGTTATATTTTTATCACTAATAATAATTACATATTACATAAAAATTTAAAATATTTATCATATAAGCTTGACAAAGCTATTAAGTTTTTCTAGTGTGCATAGTTTTGATTCCCCTTATATAGATTTACTTGTTTCATTCAAAGCCATTCTACTTGTTTGTGCACCAATTATGAGTTCTTTTTCTGTGTTTTTATTATGGAAAATCTAGGGATGGCAATGGTTTGGGTCCGAGTTAGCATGACCCAACTTTTTTTTTTTTAAAATAGAAAACGATATTATTTTAGTATATTATCTGTCTGGCCTTAGGCTGGGCCAGGCCTGAACAACCCGATCTTACGCCCAGTCAACACAGTCAGGCCGATTGTGATGTGGAGCAGATAGCGCTGAATTTTTTAGAAGACATTGGCCGCTGCAAGATTTGCGGCAGATTGCGCAAAATATCATAACTTTTGCATACGATGTCCGATTGAGGTTCACGATAGCTTTCTAGAAAAGGTTTCGCGAGACGAACAATTTTGAAAAGTGCAACAAGGCCCTATAGGCATCTGTTGCAAACTTCGATGGCCAAATTTTGCTGTTTAGGGGATCAAACTGTCATTTTAATTATTTGAGGACTGTTTTGTTATTTTCTATCCGCCTATATAAGGCAAACAATGTTATTTTGTTAGGCAGCTTATTTTGAATCAATTTACATACTTTCTCTAAACCTAATGAGGGTTTATTTTCCATTGAACATTTTTACGCTGCGTCAGGTGGTATCAGAGCATGGCGACCAGTGGTGATGGCGATGTTCTCCGTGATGGTGATTAGGAGGATGGAGCCCCACATAGGGACAGGGTGTTGCAACGATTGGAACAACGTCTTGAGCAACGAATAGATCGCATGCCCAGGCGTTTCGAGGAACGTTTTCAGGAGCTTGCAGATCGTTTGGATGCTTGCGATCTTGGACCAAATAGGGGAAGGAATGATGGTAGGAGATAGCCAAGATATTTTAAGGAATGATGGTAGGAGATAGCCAAGATATGTTGCTCATGGTGAACCTATCAACAGACCAGAACCTCCACGTAGACAACTTGCTTACGAAGATGATTCAGAAGAAGAATTTGATTTCAAACCACATCGGTTCAATCGAAATCCATGGGGAAACGGATATGAGCAGAGATGGAACGAAGATCGAGAAGGCGGAGATTTTCGATTAAAAGTAGATATTCCTTGCTTTAATGGTAGTTTGGGAATTGAGGAGTTTCTAGATTGGATTGCGGAAAAAGATAGGTTCTTTGATTATGAGGAAACTCTGGCAGAAATGCAGGTAAAATTGGTAGCCTGTCGTTTGAAGGGGATGGCTTCGACTTGGTGGGAGCGAGTTCAATCCATAAGAGAGAGAGAAGGAAAACTCCCTGTACAAACTTGGTATAGGATGAAGCATCTGTTGAAACTGGAATTTCTACCTCCGGATTATGAACAGATTCTGTTTCAATAGTATCATAGATGTCAGCAAGGTAGCAGGACAGTTCATAAGTACACAGCTGAATTTATGAGGTTGGCAGAACGAAATAATTTTCTAGAGTCTGAAGGGCAGTAAGTGGCTCAATATTTAAAAGGGTTACGAGTGAACTTGAGAGATAGAATTGGTGTGTAGGTCATTCGAACTTTGAGTGAAGCGAAGAAGTTGGCTTTGAAAGCTGAACTGATGCAGCAAGAGCGAGGCAAAAGGAGTTTTGGTGGTTTTTGGTGGATACAGGGATAGTGCAGATGGCAATAAGGCTGCGGTAAATCAACCTGCTAGTGGAAATAACTCCAAAAACTTGATCAAGCAGCCCGTGGAAGATAAGGCAGTCGGAAAACATCCTATGAATGAGGGCCGAGATAGAGAACCTAAGAAGACAGATAATCCCTATCCAAGGCCCACTGTTGGGAAATGTTTTCGGTGCAACCAGCAAGGAGATAGATCAAACGAATGTTCTATCTGAAAAACAGTCAATGTGCTAGATCGAGAGGAAGAAGATGGGGAGATTTACTATGAACCGGATGGGGTTGAGGAAGAAGAGGAGTATGATGAAGATGAATGGCAGGCTTATGTTGTGCAGAGGATGATGTTGGCCCTTAAGTAGGAAGAGGAATCACAGCGACACCAATTATTCAGAACTCGGTGTACTATTAGTGATAGGGTGTTTGGTGTTATTGTTGATAGTAGGAGCTGTGAAAATATTATTGGGAAGGATACTATGAAGAAACTGAAGCTGCCTGTTGAGAAACACCCGATTCCTTACTCATTAGGGTGGATTAAATCTGATACGGGAAAAATTGAGGTGACAGAATGCTGCAAGGTGCCTTTCTCCATAAGTAAATACCAGGATACTGTTTATTGTGATGTAGTGGATATGGATGTATGTCATCTTCTATTTGGCAGACCCTGGCAGTATGATGTTGATGCGTAGCATTCTGGAAAGAGAAACGTGTATAAGCTGGAGAAGCATGGCGTGAAGTTCTCATTGCTCCCTTTGAAAAATAAATCTGCTACGCTAAGGAAGAGCGCATTCTTGACCTTGGCAGACAATTTTGCAGAAGATGCTAAAGAGACAGGGCAGATTCATGTGTTAATAGTGAAGCAAATTCTGTTCAATGAACCTGAATTGCAAGTAGAGGAGCAACCAGAGTTAGTTTGTCCTTTGTTACAAAAGTTTAAAGATCTGATGGGAGAGGAAATACCAGATGGGTTACCTCAAATGAGAGATATACAACACTAAATTGATCTTATCCCTAGTGCTAGTCTCCCTAATCTACCCCATTATAGAGTGAACCCCGGGGAGAGTGATATATTAAGAGGGAAGGTAGAACAGTTGTTGAAGAAGGGACTGATTCGGGAGAGTTTGAGTCCGTGTGCAGTGCCAGCATTGTTGACACCAAAGAAAGATGGCAACTGGAGAATATGTGTTGACAGTCGAGCAATCAACAGAATTACTGTGGGATATAAATTTTCTATTCCGAGGTTGGATGATATGTTGGACAAGTTGCATAGAGCACAATAGTTTTCGAAGCTGGATTTGAAGAATGATTATTATCAGATTCGAATCAAGCCAGGAGATGAGTAGAAGACAGCTTTCAAGACCAAAAAGGGGCTTTACGAGTGACTAATTTTGCCTTTCGGGTTGTCAAACGCTCCTAGTACGTTTATGAGGTTGATGAATCAGGTACTTAAACCTTTTATTGGCAAGTTTGTTATGGTTTATTTTGATGATATTATGATATTTAGTTGTAGTGAGGAGGAGCATATGGCATACTTGAGAGATGTGTTAACAGTTTTGAAAGATAACTTGTTGTATGTCAATCTCAAGAAGTGCAGTTTTCTTACAAATAAATTAGTGTTCTTGGGGTTTGTGGTTTCGGCTGATGGTATTCATGTTAATGAGTCGAAAATAAAAGCAATCAGAAACTGGCCTACTCCTAAAAATGTGGCCGAATTGAGGAGCTTTCATGGGTTAGCCACCTTTTATAGGAGATTTATCAGAAACTTTAGTAGTATTGTTGCCCCAATGACAGAGTGTCTGAAGAAAGGGAAGTTCCAGTGGGGAGAAGAAGTAGACAATAGCTTTGCTATCCTTAAAGAGAAACTGTGCATAGCACCTGTACTTGCACTTCTAGATTTTGAGAAGTGGTTCGAAGTGGATTGCGATGCTAGTGGAGTGGGTGTAGGGGCTGTTCTTTCACAAGAGAAGAGGCCAGTTGCATTTTTTGGTGAGAAGCTTAATGATGTAAGGCACAAATGGAGCACTTATGACAAGGAATTTTATTCTGTGGTTCGTGCTCTAAAAATGTGGGAACACTACTTGATTGGGAAAGAGTTTGTGCTTTATTCAGATCATGAGGCTTTGAAGTACTTAAACAGCCAGAAGAGAATTAGCAGAGGCATGCATGCAAAGTGGTGTCAATTTTTACAGAAATTCCCTTTCAAGCTGAGGCATAAATCAGGTATACAGAATAGAGTGGTTGATGCATTAAGTAGAAGATTAACATTGCTACTGACTTTGAGCCAAGAGATTTTGGGTTTTGAGCAGTTAAAAGGGGAGTATGCAGCATATGATGACTTTGCAGAGATATGGGCCCAGGTATCCAATAATAACCCAGTTTCTTCTTTTTATTTATCTGACGGTTACTTGATACATGAAAACCAGTTGTGCATTCCGAAACCGTCTCTGAGGGAGAAAGTGATCAGTGACTTGTATGGAGGTGGATTAGCAGGTTACCTGGGTAGAGAAAAGACTCTTGCAACAGTGAAAGAAAAATTCTTACTGGCTACACTTGAGAAGGGATGTTTGTAGATTTGTGGAGAAGTGTTATACTCGCCAAAGGTCCAAAGGCCAGTCCAAGAACACTGGTTTGTACATGCCTCTACCAGTTCTAGAGAACATTTGGGAAGATCTTTCCACAGACTTTGTGTTAGGACTGCCACGAACACAAAGAGGCGTCGATTCTGTTTTTGTTGTGGTTGACATGTTTTTCAAAATGTCATATTTTATTCTTTGCAGGAAAACCTCAGATGCAGTTGCTGTTGCCAAGTTGTATTTCAGAGATGTTGTCCGACTACATTGAGTCCCAAAGACTATTACTTCAGACTATGACAGCAAGTTCCTTAGTTACTTCTGGAAAACACTGTGGAAACTATTTGACTCTTCTTTGCAGTTCAGCAGTATAGCTCATCCACAGACAGATGGGCAAACTGAAGCAGTCAATCGAATTTTAGGCAACCTGATTCGCAGTCTTTGTGGGGACAGGCTAAAGCAGTGGGATCTGATTCTTCCACAAGCTAATCGCTTATAACAATGCAGTCCATAGTGCTACTGGTCGTTCACCTTTTTCTATTGTCTACATGAAGATGCCACAACACACCCTAGATTTGATCAAGCTGTCTAAGAATGGAGATGTGAGTGTTCCAGCCAAGAATATGACAGAGCAGTTTGTGGATGTTCAGAAAGAAGTCAAGCAGAAGTTGGAGCAGGCAAATCAGAAATACAAGAAAGTTGCTAACAAACATAAACAGCAAGAGGTCTTCCAGGTTGAAGATCAAGTGATGGTGTTCTTGCGCAAGGAGAGGCTTCCAGTTGATACATACAACAAGCTGCAGCCCAAAAAGTATGGACCTTATTCAGTGCTAAGGCGCATCAATGACAATGCTTATGTGATCGATCTTCTAGATAGCATGGGTATTTCCAAGACATTTAATGTGGCGAACATATCCATGTTTTATGATGCTAATGATCCTTTGTACCTGAACCTCCTGCTCAACTCGAGATCGAGTTTTTTCCCAGTGGAGGAGACCGTTGCGGAGCAGATAGCGTTGGATTTTCTAGAAGACGTTAACCGTGACAAGATTTGCGGTAGATTGCGCAAAATGTCATAACTTTTGCATACGATGTCCAATTAGAGTCCACGATAGCTTTCTAGAAAGGGTTTCGTGAGACAAACAATTTTGAAATGTACAACAAGCCCTATGGGCATCTTGTTGCAAACTTTGATGGTCAAATTTTGCCGTTTAGGAGGTCAAACTACCATTTTAATTATTTGAGAATTGTTTTGTTATTTTTTATCCGCTTATATATGGCAAACGATGTTATTTTATTAGACAGCTTATTTTGATTCAATTTATAGACTTTTTCTAAACCTAATTAGGGCCAAGTTTAGAAATATCGGTAAATGTAAAATACTTTTAATTGACAATGTACCTTGGCTACCCTCCACCATCAAATCAAGGATGTCCACTGAATTGTAGTTTGAAGGTTGATTAAAGAATACATGTTCAGTATTTAATTAACACTCTAGCCTGCATAAAAGGCAAAGAACAAAATCTTGGAGAAAGAAGCACTTATATGCCATATGATCATATAAATAATCAATGTTATAACATGACATGATAAGAGAGAGAGAGGTCCACTAGTATGTTTACAGCAATGATTGCTTTCATTTTTAGATATGGTTAACCAAAATACAAAAGGAGCAACGTTAGGTACACTATTATTCATTTATTATTTAAATCATCTTTGTATTTGAACATATAAGCTTCTACAAGATTACTTCAAAAGTGAAGAGTTTGTTTTAATAAGAACTCGCACACAATCTGACATTAATGAAGAACATTTTATCTCTGTGTCAGTGGAGGCGGAGTTTGATGCAAATTCGATGGCGGATTAACCAAAATTGTCTAAAACTATCCTATATATAGAAGAAAGCAGTAATCTTTAAGTGGAGTTTTGATTAATCAACAGAAAACAACAGTTTTGGCTCTCAAGAACATAAGCGGCATTAACGAAATTTGACTAATTGGTTATGCTTATGTCCTCGGGAGCCTAGAGTGGTCGGGGCAATAGTGACTTCAACTGCAAGATTTGAAGTGGAAAACTCAATTGAATTGGAACTTCAGACTGTGGTAATAGAGAATGAAATATGTGATGGAGCAATAACGCTTATTGAAGGGGCTACGTAAGAATAAGCTGGAAGACATAGATGAGCTTAATTGGGAGGAGTTACAGGCACGAGTAACTGGAACTATTAGGTGACGGTAGTTAGTGGATATTATATTCCTTACGGAAATATAGAAGAAGCTAAAGAGTCCTTACACGTTGAAGTCTCTTATTAACCAATTATATATCAAGCAAAAACAATTACATATTGATGTGAATGATTCAACACTCTCGTCTCTTAATCAGAAGTCTTAAATTCGAATTCTGATAATAAAGAGACCTGTTTGACTATTATTTTACTCCTTACAGATTGACTCTGTACGAGCGGAAATTACTTTGAGTGTGGATGACTCAAAAACACCTTCCTATAATTAAAACTCTCTTAAAACCCCTGTAACTTACATTTATTAAACAATGATGATGGTCTGATATTGAACATCAATGATAAACAATGATATTAAAGTGCAGGCCAAACACAGCACTTTAATAAACAATGATGGTCTGATGTTACATGCGTAAATAAAAAGGGCAGAATCCATAAAACATAAGAAACAAAGCTAAAACTTCAAGAACACGTGAATGACACATGTATTATTAATTGACTCAGTCAACAACAGTTATTCTCAACTCTTATAAATGGGACAAGTTTGAAGCAACACACACAACACAATACAATTTACAAGTCCACAAAAAGTTTACATTCTGTGTTTCAAGTGAGGAAAAAACCTGAGGGTGCTAGAGTACATACTGAGGGTACTAGAGAGTTTAAAAAACTCTTGTAGGTGTTAGTGTACATCCAATCTCTTGTATTTCTTCTTCCTTGATACTAGTAAAAATTTGGTGTGTGAGTTTCGATCCTTGGACGTAGATAGTTGTGAGCTATCGAACCAAGTAAGATCTGGTATCTTTAATTTTCTGCATTTACATTCCTGCAACAATATTAACAGTCTTGATCAGTCTTTATGATAAAAGACAGCAGTAAAACAAAGTCAATTATTGTTGTTATTGTTGTTATTATTATTATTATTATTATTATTAAATTCTTTATGTTGAATTAATGTTGAATTTGTCGGAAATCTTCGCAACCAATTCTTCGCTGTCCAATCAGCCCGGCTCTGAAAATTTTCTGGCTATGCCACTGACTACTGGGCTGAAGATGTAAAGCGGGAACATATCTGAAACAACATATGCATTCATTGATTTGTTGAGGCTCGATGTCACTATTGCGGATGAGTATCAAATAATGACTAAGCTTTGTGTTTTTTTCCCTCTCTCTTATGAACGTCTGGCTACATCATTGGTTCACAACTAATGGTGACTCAACTCCAGTGAAAACTCTCAAGTTGAATAGCCATAAGTGAGAAAATTCAAGATCGAAAGAGGAAGTAGAGTAAATATGACTCAAGCCAATGGTTTAAGGATAGTCTGATGCTACAATTACGAGCAAACTAGACATGATAGTAGGCATAGACTCCGGGCCCAAGCCGAATTTCTAGGCCTAACAGAGAGCGAAATGTCATCGTTTTGTGAAATTTTTTAAAAAATAATATATTGACCCGGGTTGATTATGTCCTTATTGGGCCCAGTCTGAGCTCGGACTGATCAGCCTCAAGTTTGGTTCAATATCAGGCCAGCTCGAATCCGAGATGATCTAATCTCTTTTTTGAATTTTTAAAAAAATAATATATCAGAACATATTAGTTAGCTCTAGACTCGATTCAACCTAGCTCGAGATATTGTAGATCGTTTTTTTTTAATTTTTTTAAAAAATATATCAAACACATGCCGGTTAGCTCTAGACTCAATCCGGCCTCGGCCTGAGCTCGGGCTCGTTGTGAGCGGCCCATTATCATCGCTAAGAGAATGTCCAAATAAGAAGGATTAGAAGGGTGAAAGAAAAATTGATGATTCATCACGATTTGCTAATGTAATTCATATCTGTAATATGTTCCATAATCATAGGTTATGGAGATAGGACGCTGATATGACGTTAAATAAGGATTGATTTTGTATTATAAATATCTAACAACTTTAGATTTGTTCGAATAGTTGTTTAATTGAAATAAGGCTCATGTTATTTCGGGCTTGATTTATATAAATTATTGAAGAAGGATGCATTATTAATCAGATCAGGTTCAGACCCGGGTTCGATTCCCGGCTAGTGCATAGGATTTGTTTTTTTTTCTTTTCTTGCATTGCAAAGCTAAGAAGAGCCCACACATTTTCAGATATTGTTGTTACCTTCAAATCCCTAATATCTCTGTTGAAGGTGAAAGAATCCTCTTGAAGCCAATCTGAGGCTGTGGTCCAGTAGGGGGGTGTGCGTTAGCCACCGAAACTTTTAGGTGTGACTGATAAAATGAAGAGTTCCTAAGGATGGTGTGCACGTATGATGTATGTGGTGTGTTTTAAAGACGGAATAGGATTTGGATATTACAAGGTGTGTACACCATCGTTGGTGTGATTCGGCTCCCCGTGAAAGTTGAAACACATGAAAAGTCTCCTATGTAAGCATGTCAATTCTATGTGATATCTATTTTTAGTTTATGTCATTTTTAATCAATTTTTAATTAATTTTATTACAATTTCATACCACTTAAATCTTTTAAACTTTTTTTTGTGTGCTTAAGATTTAGTTTGAATTGAATGTAGATTGAGTCAATGATATATCTAAACATAAAGTATATTTTTAGTAACTTATGTTAAGTTTGAAGGAGTGGTGACGGTTGATAATTTGCTAAAATTAACATGCTGAAATGATATGTACTTATTCTCAATAAGTACTTATTTATTTAAGATTGTTATTTTTGTAATTGCTGAAACGTGAAAAAATGTGTTTGGCAAGTGCGGTTGCCTGAAAAGAAATAAAATGACTAAAAAGTTCATTGATTTAATAAACTATTAATTGTTGTATAAATAATTGAAAAAATATTATTAATCATATAAATTTAAAATTATAAATAATAAAATATTAAATTAAAATAAGAAATTATAAATAAAATAAATTTAGTAAATAAAATATTTTATAAAAAAATTATTAGTCATATAAATTTATAATATAATAAGATTATTAATGTAAAGTAGAAATTTTATCGTAAAAATACTTTCCTACTGCAATTATTTTCTTACTTATCAATTTTTACAGTGACATAGCACTTTCTTATAATCTTCAATTATTCGCTTGCAAATTCAAATATATGATTGTATTTAAAAATTATAGTCAATAAGCGCTTATCTTTACCGTATTGTTTCAAAGATCCAAACACACCCGTGTGAATATCACATAGGGAAAGGTCATAAAGCCTGCCATAAATGAAGGGTAACGCTCCTTTGGACCGTTTCATTATCTCATGCCTTCCACCCACCGCCCACACTTGTCTTACACACCACTCCGTAAATTTATTCAGCTCTGAATTGTCTTCCTTTCCTTGGCTATATATTTATGTAACGCTCACTTAATATGGTCCAGGGCTTGATAGGTTTTGAGAGAGAGATTTATAGCCCTTGTGAGAGAGTATTTTCAAGAGTGAATCCATGGCTCACGGTGACGTGAAGCTTATTGGTGCGTGGCCAAGTCCGTTTGTGTTGAGGGCTAGAATTGCTCTTAATGTCAAGTCCGTTGATTATGAGTTTCTTCAGGAGCAGTTTGGTGCTAAAAGCCAGCTTCTTCTTGAATCAAACCCTGTTTACAAGAAAATCCCAGTTCTAATTCATGAAAGCAAGCCCATCTGCGAGTCTCTCATCATCGTAGAGTACATCGACGAGGTTTGGTCCTCAGGTCCCTCAATCCTCCCCACCGATCCTTATGATCGTGCCGTTGCTCGCTTCTGGGCTGTCTATATCGATGACAAGGTTGTTTTCTTCCTTCTAGTTTGAACCGTATTTCTTACCCTTTCTTTTCTTTGTAATATACGGAACTGTCACAAGTATATGTTATGTGCAGTGGTTTCCAGCTATGAAAGGCCTTGCAACTGCTAAGGGAGACGAGGAGACGAAGGCGTTGGTGGAACAAGTTGGAGAAGGGCTGGGTCTTTTGGAGGAAGCTTATGTGAAGAGTAGCAAAGGGAAGGCTTTTTTTGGAGGAGACGAGATTGGTTATCTTGATATTGCATTTGGATCATTTTTGGGATGGATTAGAGCGACTGAGAAGATGGGTGGTGTGAAACTAATCGACGAGGCCAAGACTCCTGGTCTTGTGAAGTGGGCTGAGAGCTTCTCTTCCAATCCCGCCGTAAAAGATGTGTTGCCGGAGACTGATAAGCTCGTCGAGTTTGCTAAGATCCTTCAGGCCAAGCATAGCGGGTCTTCCTGAGCATATAATGGTTCCTCAATATAGCAGTACTAGCGTATGGTCATGTACTCTTTTTTGCTACTAGTTCGTGGATAAAGTTTCATGGATGCTGTTGAGGGAATTTAGTCTAAATAAATGAGTCCTGATGATTGTCTAACGCTGTCCAGACCAAAAGACGTTTTCGTTTACTGACAAAAATTTGCAACTCTCTTAGCCTTCTAATTTTGATGGCTTACGAGCGATGACGCATCCAATTTTTACGAGAGTATATTTTCTGTTTTGTTTAATGACTTTTTTTTCTTTCAACATAGCTTAATACAATAATAATAATAGGTATGATTTAAGTGTCATGCCTATAGCACAAATAAAATAAATTTTTAATTTTTAATTTTTATCTAAAAATTTTATTTAAAACATTAAAATTTAAATAATAACAAAATCAAAATATGTGGCATGACGTGACTTAAGCGTCATGCCCATGATACTTAAAAAAATTTTATCTTAAAATTTTTATTTAATAATAAAAAATAAAATATTTTACATTTTAAATAAAATTTTTAAGATGAAAATTAAAATTAAAAATTGCTTTTTAAAATAAGATTTTTAAGATAAAAAATTACAATTAAAATAAAAAACAAAATGTGTGAAAAATTAAAATTAAAATAATTAAAAATTAAAAATTGCTTTCACTTGTGTCACACACATATTTTAATTTTTTATTATTATTTAATTTTTAATTTTTTTAAAATAAAATTTTTAAGATAAAAAATTAAAAAATAATTTTATTTGTGCCATATGATACTAAGTCACGACTGTGATATATATTTTAATTTTGTTTTTATTATTTTAGTTTTAATTTTTAAAATAAAATTTTTAAGATAAAAAATTAAAAATTAAAATTTAAGTGTCACTTGTGACATATATTTTGATTTTTTCTTATTTTAATTTTAATTTTTTAAATAAAAAATTTAAAATAAAAAATTTAAAAATTGAGAATTTATTAAAATTGTTTAATTAGTTTATAAATTATAAAAAATTTAATTTAATTTAAAAATTGATTAAATTTTATTATTATTATTATTGTATTAAACTGTGTTGGAAGCAAAAGAAAATAAAGTCTTAAATAGAACCGAAGATCTGTTCTCGTAAAAATTAGATATCTTACCGTCGACTTGGCTCGTAAGCTATAAAAATTGGAAGACTAACATAATTGTAAATTTTTCTATAAGTAGAACGAAAATCCTTTTTAGCCTGGATAGAATTAGACATAATAGTGATGATAGAAAGAGAATCCGGACTCTAAATAAATAGTGTTGGTCTTGAATTGAGTGAAGATCCTCCTTATAGTTTAACAATTCCCTCCAGAACGACTCGCCTGGCATCAGTACTGAAATAAAGAGATGGGTCCTCAATATAGTACGAAAGCATCATTCAACCTGAAGTATTTTCGAGAAGCAACCTCTCCCACATAATTTACCATCTCAGTCGCAATCAGTTGCTTCTTCTTTCCGTAAAAGAGGGAGAAAAGCTGAGAGCCATGACTCGATCTGGTTACTGTCTAGACGGCTGTTTAACACTGTTCAGAGGGAATAAATGTGGGCGGAAGTTTCCATGTGGATGCCAGCTGGCATACCCAGTGGTAGTAATCTTTTTATACGACATTAATATGTTTACATAAATCTAAAATAATTTATTATTAATTAATTTAAAATTTATATACATTATATAATATTATAATTATATATTTAATCATTCTAAATTATTATATACATATGTATTATATTTGAAATTTAATTTATAAATTTCAAAATATTCCTAACTCTTATTTTAAAATTTGTGCATATCAAATATCAATTTGCAATAAAATTAACTCCTAATTTATATTTATTTGAATTAATATTTTAAAATTTTTTAATAATATATTTATAGAATTGATATGACATTTTTATTGTTAACTAAACGATGATTATAAATTACAAAGTTTTAAAAACTGACCAAAAGATATGGTCGTATGGCCTTATTAATAGTTTGGGTATGGATGTGCAAAATTATTTTATTTACTATGATAATTATAGTCGTTGAATTTGGCTAAAAATCTAGCTATGATGAAGAATAAAGCATATTGGTATCATGTTAAACTTTATTTGAAATATCATTAAGGGTAAATTTTGAAGTAACCGGTAAAATTAGTGACTGTAAAATTACATGTTCAAATCATATAAATAACTTATTTGTAAAAATAGAAAAGAAAGTTTGCGTATATTACGTTGTAATTGAGAACCTAGCAAATATGTTGACCAAGGTATTACGTGTATAAAAGTTCAAGCATAACATATACTTAAAAGAATGTTTGCATAACTTGAATCCCTCGAGGATACTATGGCAG
Organism: Erythroxylum domingense; assembly: GCA_025594535.1. Lineage (NCBI taxonomy): Eukaryota > Viridiplantae > Streptophyta > Magnoliopsida > Malpighiales > Erythroxylaceae > Erythroxylum > Erythroxylum domingense. The sequence goes on along the minus strand of JANQBM010000001.1, from coordinate 3,266,937 downwards.
AGGGTGATTATCGGTTAGAATATGGAGAAATTCAAGCCAAGGTAGATGATTGTGAGATATGACATGAATTTTAATAGAAAGTGAAATTACATAAGTAAACTGATGCCAAAAAGGTACATGAGTATGGCGTCAAACTCATACGAGTTAAAGAAATTAAGAAATCTAACTAAATATGGTTGGTACGAGTGATTTAACACTCTTATCTTTTAATCAGAAATCTTAAGTTTGAGTCCTAAAATTGAAGAAATTTGTTTGATCAACACTTATTCCTTACAAACTGACCTAATGCGAGCAAAGATTAGTTTAGATGTGAATAGCTTAAAAGCACCTTCTCATAATTGGAACTCTCTAAAATATCTCATGGGGCTAACATAAAAAAAAAAAAAGTCCAAAATAGACTGATGCTAGTGTCAAAAGTGATCAAGAGTGACTCAGTTATCGGACTCGTGACACAAAATACGAGGACGTATAGAAATATAATTTTAACATCCTTAGACAAATGTAAAATTAGAATTTCACTCTCTGTAATCATTCATTAAGTGGATCATGCAATACTTGAAAGGAGACAAGATTCTCTGTCAAATTTTATAGTGTTTTATTTTGTCCTCTAAATTTTAGTCATTCATTTATACGGGTCTCTCATGGGTCCCGTATAAATAAATATGAGACTCACATAAATGAATGGCTGAAATTTATAGGACATAATAAGATACTATAAAATTAGACAGAAAATCTTGTCTCACTTAAAAGACACGAGCAACATTTGCTTAATAACTATTGGTTCTATTTATGTTTTTTATTGTAGTTTTTAGATTTCGTTTTTAATTTTTTGTTTCTATTTTTCTTTTAAATAAATACAAAAATTTGTTTGGTTGTCAATATTAATGTAGTTATATTTTTATCATTGATAATAATAATTAAATATTAGATAAAATTTAAAGATAAATTATTTACTTATATTCTAAATCTCATCACCCCTTAGTATTTAGATTACTTTCCTTATGAATTTAATCTAAAAAATACTCTAGCCAATTCAACAATTTATTCTCTCTCAACTATACAACAACTCTTTTATAATAATAATAATAATAATAATAATAAATTTAATTAATACAATTAATAAAATTAATAATAATAAGAATAATAATAAGTAGAAAATAACAGCAACAATAACAACAACAACAACAACAACAACAATAATAATAATAATGATAATAATAATAATCATCGTCGTCGTCGTCATCATCATCATCATCATCATCAATAATAATAATAAAATCAATAATAATAATAAATATAATTGATAAAATTAATAATAATAAAATTAGTAATTAATAGAAAATTAACAATTATTATTATTAATAATACGAATAATAACATTAATAAGAATAATAAAACAAATAAATAATAATAATAATAATAATAATAAAATGTAATTGACAAAAATAATAAATTTAGTAATAATAAAATTAATAATAAGTAGAAAATTAATAATATTAAGAATAATAAATTTAATAATAATGTACTATTTGTATTTTTATTTTCAATGTTAAATTTTTTTTTGATATTTGATTTGAATTTTAAGATTTATCTTTGTACTCGTTTGAGATTTTTTTAGTATTTTTCAACGCTATATTTATGATATAATATTATCATATGTTTAGAATATCATGAATGAAAAAAAAAACATTTAATAATATAACTTGTATTATAAATTAACATTATTTATCGATTTCAATTTTTATTCAGTTTGTAGGAATATAATTGGCAATATGTCAAAATTAAATTACATCTCATAAAATATTGTTACATGCAAAACATTATAATAAGAATTCACCCAACCTTCCTAATAGAATTTTTATAACCATCCAAATATTTGAATATCTTTACTTTTCATAGATTTATTTTTCGAAGAATCTAATTCCAAATTCACTTTACTTCTCTGCCAACCAAATAAGGCCTTAGGGTAAAACTTAGAAAAAAGACAGACATTCTTTGTACTTTAAGAAACTTTAAAAATTTTCCTTATTTGTAAAATTCTTTAAAAAACTCCTTTTAATTTTCTATTTTTTTCGAAAATTCCCTTCTTTTAGACTTTAGTTAAAAAATAGCAACAAAATATATGCAGAATGAATAATAGACATAGACTAATAAAATATTATTTACATTACGATTCAACCCAACTCTTAAATTCAAATTGATAATTTATTATAACTATCTCAAATTATTAATTTAATTCAACTTTATTTAATTCGGGTCAGGTTTAATAGTTGAGTTAAGTTACCATTTTAACAAAATTTGATTAATTCACGTATAATGTTTATATTGCATGTGTCTTATTATTATTTTAACTAAAATTTAAGATGAGGGACTCTTTTAGAAAATAGAAACTAAGTTTTTAAAAAAGATTTAAAGATCAAAGAATTTTTCCAAAATTTCTTAAAATATATGAGAAGTTTATACCTTTACGACCCTTTTAGACGTTAAACACTAAAATATGAGTGTACTTTTTCGAGGGAAAGGAAAATTCACATCTTTTTTACTCTCTATTTCATATTATGCATACATCAATAAGGAAAAATAATATATAATCCAAATTTACATTATTCGATCACATTAGATTTTGTTGAGGAAAATTACCGTAATAACAACAATAATAGCATGAGAAATAAAGTATAAGAAACTAAATCAAGGTATAAGTAATTAACGTGAAAAACCCTTCTCAATTAGGAGAAAAATTACGGTCCAAATTTTCATGGATTAAAATTAATCCACTATAATAATTAAAAGTATAATTAACAACCAAAAACAATAATCTCAACGACAAGTATAATTATTTTTAAGTTCTAGTACAAATTGAAAATCATAATCAATTTAGTACTCTCTACAAACTCAAGAAATACCATCTTCGAATACCTGTTGACGATGATCTGTTTTTTTTTCTTATCTCACTAAACAATTGTCGTCTTATACGTCAAAATAATTTTTACGACAATACACCTCATAAATATAAAAGGGTAAAGTCTTTTTATCTCATCATAAGTTGGCTTCTTCAATAAACCAACAAAACAACTGCCTTACTTACCAAGCAATAAAGCACTAGTCTTTTCCACTCACGGGCTAATAAAATTTTTTTTCACTTAGTAGGCCACTACTTATAAGTAAAAGAAAGCCCACCCTTATAATATTTCACCGAAAACAATTTAAATATTTTACTGTTTTTTTCTTTTTCTCTTACTTTAGTTTCGTTTTATTTCAAACAACAATTAAATAAAACTCACATAAATAGTAACAATTAAATAAAACTCACATAAATAATATTTAAGATTTTGGGAGATACACAAGAGATTAAAATTGGAAACACTAAATTTTCAATTACTTAATCACTTATTAAAACTAATTTATTTTATATTTAAATATTAGAGTTTGACAATGAAAATATGACGGTATTATAAAAAGATCTCATCAACTTTGAAATTTAATTTATAAGTTTTATGTGATTTAGTAAATCCAATAACTTATTATTTAGTTATTATCATAATTTTAATTTTGGCGGAATGCTAACTATCAATAAATTTATGTTTTATAAATTAAATTATTTTTACAAAGTTAAAAAAAAAGAACAAAATTCAAGCAAAGTTCTTACCCCCTTTTCAACTTTGCCACTTACCATAGGATTTGCGTCGTGATCACATTGGATCGAGTCGTCGGTTTGGTTTACTCAAGAAAGTAGTTAGGACTTTCTAAGAACAATCATAAGTCCCAGCCCGATTGGGGCGTCCTACTTTTATTAGGGTACATTTAATTTAGTTGTGATTGAGATTTAATAAAATAAATATACTAGAGCAGATAATCGCATTTATCCGTAATTTTCCA
>JANQBM010000001.1:3202668-3213655 GCA_025594535.1 Erythroxylum domingense | reverse complement strand
AATTTAATGTATAATTATTATTAGTAATAAAAATATTTATTTTATTTTAAAATTTAAAATAAAAAATCACAATAAAATTTTAATTAATAATTAATTATAAAAACTTTGAAAAAAGGAGAGGAAAGAGGGGGTGAGAGAGGAGGGAGATTTTTTTAAAAAAATTTGAAAATTTTGGAAAAAAGTCCCTAAACTTTTGAAAATTTCCGATACCGGCCGGTACTGACCGGTATTAACCGGTATTTATACCCGGTACTCAAAGGGTCGGTACCGTTCGGCCGGTACGAAACGGTACTCATATCAATGTTCTAAGCTAGTCAAGCTCTATCTCGGGCTATAAGATTCTTGTTTTCTTATTTATTTCCGTCACATATTTCACCTCGTGTAAGATGAACTTTCTTTTAGATTAAGGGTGTTTAGTATTAATTTTTTTATAAAAACTAAATATTGAACAAGTTAAATGATACTAAAAGATGAAACAAATCCAAGTTTTTTTAAAAGAAAAAAAAACATAAAAGCAAGTCAAGAAAAGTCATGTTAAAGATGGGGGCCGGTTGTCTGAGCTCAATAAGATGACAAAACTATGTCATTTTGTCATTATAAAAATAATAATTAGAATTTGGGTCAGACTTAGACCCTAGCTCGGGCCTCTTGCCTCAAGCCCAATCAGACCTTGTCATCCCTACTATCATATGCAAAATTATTCATAAAGTTAAACATAATTTTTTAAGGTTATTCTTTACTTACATTTCAATAATTTTCAATTTATTATGCAATTTTTACAGGTATATTTATTATTCACTTCCAAAGATATTAGAGGATTTTTAAATTTTGCTTCTTTGCACTATCAAATACTTTCTTTCAAGATCTACTTTGAAATAAAGTATTTCACGAACTCTCGTGAAGAGGTATGAAACTAGAATCAATCTCACTTGGCAGACTATATCAATCAACTTGAATTTCATGCATTGGAAAAATTTTGTGATCAAAAGGAATCTAACTATTAGTGTAACACCTCCTTATCGTAGGGTACACACCGGGACGCCCGTAGGTATTTCCAGTACATATGCATATATGAATGCATGAACATCGCAAAACAATTTTACGCATTTCTAACCCGTTCCAAATTACTATTTTATCCTTCCCATAAGTGAGAGCATGTTACAATTAAGACTCCTGGATGAAATAACTTTTAAAAGTTATAATTTTGGTGAATGTATCGAATGAGAAATTACTACTCGTATTTGTTGCTTAGAAATTAGGGCTTATAAAGGTAAGAGCATGGCTTGTATTTGTTGGTTGGAAATAAACGAGCATGAAAAGTTCGAAGATACTTCTTTGTTGCAATAAAAAGCAATAGGGCCAAGTAACTTTTTATATCACCTCTCTTGAATATATAGTTGATTCATGTTATGTTTATCTCAAACAAACGAAATCTAGGTTTATCAAGACTTGTAAACCTATTATATAAGGGAATGTTTAGTTAGTTGATATGGGAAGAAAGGAATAGGTAAGTAAAGAAAAAATATGTAATTTAATGAACAGTATTTTTATACTCCTTTTGGGACAATACTTCATACTCTCAATTTGGTGAGAAATAAAAATCATTTCTATTTTTATTCCTCGCTATATTCATTATAACTGTTATCATGCCATTCTCCCAAGTGAATCAAACACATGTTGATGGATGTCATTTGAAAACAAGATATAGAGGAAAACTATTCACAATCATTGGAGGGATCAAAATAATAAGATTTATCATTTAGTTTGGACTATTGTTAAGGTTATATGATGTGAGCTACTCTTAATTTTCAATGATGGTAAGCTTTCTCATACAATATTTTTCTTTTGAAGTTCTTTCTCATACAATTTTGATGAATAATATAATGCATACAAATGACAAAATCTTTAATCTTTCGTGCAAGTTAATTGTATATGTCTTCTCAGGAAAGTGTAACACTCAATGCATCCCAGAATAAGACTAAGACACCAATTCAAGAAACTAGAACAAAAAGAAAGGTAGCCAACAATCAAGTTGAAAGATGTGGAATTTCAACAAGATTAAGAACGTAAGAAAGAGTTAGGCCAACCAAAAGGACAAGAAGTCAAGTCAAAATCAGAACCTTTGGATTAGATGATTTCATAGAATATCACCCAATGATCAAATATTCAATACCTAAAAAACATACACTCAAAGGGCAAAAAATCTTATAATACTTGCAACAACATAAAGGAGATAATAAGTGCCATTAGAGATACTTACCTAGCTACTACTTAATCAAAGGCTTTCTTTTAGCTTCAATTTATCTATGGTTTTAATTCTAACATTAATAAGGTTGCATGTAACAAGTAGTAGGCAAGTCAATTGATATCTTTTTGCTAAACACTAAGCAACTTTCCTCAAACCTTATCAATACATTTATCACATTAATCAAGTTGTAATAATACCAAATTTAGGCATTAAAAGATAAGACTCGAGTCCTTAAATACCACCGTCCACCAATTAATGTGTAAACCATCTCATCAAACTGCAGTCCAATTAGCACAAAATCAGTTAATGACTTCGTAACATTGGTTAAAAATGGCATCTTTAAATTACAATAGAAATGAAGATGTGCCAACAGAGTGGCAGAATCCACCTAGTCTTGTACTGGGAAGGCTTATCTTCTACATGTAAACCTTGCTTAGCATTTGACATGCCTGCACACCAAATGATTCAAGATCCAACGAGCTGTTTCTAAGCAATTTATTTTAAAACTAATCCCCTAGCAGGTAATTAACTAAATCTGATCTTGTACAAAACTGGTGCATCAGTGTTGCTTCAATGAAGTTGTCCCCGTCTAAAATGCTAGCTCTTAATTCTGTTTTGGCCACTGGTTTCTTGCAGGGTATACCCACAACTTTTTTTTAATAAGCAGGGACTAGGAGAAAATTTCCAGGACCCGTTCTGAGACATTCATGGCATTCTTTAGTAGACAATAACCTTGTACGTGTAATTTGATTCAGTTACCTTCTAAACCAACTAATATTCTACTTCTTCTGGAATCCTTGCTTTGCCAGAGTATACATACTGCATCTCCTCTTTCCATGCCTAGAAAAACCCTAAATGTTAGCTGAAGAACAATTTTCTAAAATTTGCTTCTTGTAAAGAGTTACCAAAATCAACAAGAACATACTTCATGTCTGAATGAAATCCTCAGGTTTGGCACATTTGTCTTCTGAATGTCATTTCCTTTGGGGCCTCTCAGAAAATATTTACTACCAAGCCAATGCAACTGCATGGGCAAAGGAAGGGGTCAAAGCTTCGGTTACATTTTTTTCCCGCTCATGAAAAGAAACAAAAAAGCATATTGTCAGCCATAACAAGAAGGCATGTCCTATCATGTAGTGATCGATCCAACATAATTAGTTCCATCTATTGACAATCAGTAAACATAACTAATGTGCATTCATGCTTGCCAGAGCTTTAAGTCAATTAACTTACTTTTGCCTTGTGAGAAAATCCAGATTGATAAACAGAATTTCTTGCTATCTCACATAAGTCGCATGAGCTGAGCTTCCACACCTGCAGAAAAGTCCAACTTGCTTGCACTTCACTTTAAACTGAAACATAAAAAACATTCCAAAGTCAAAACTAGGCGAACCTTTGCTGCGACACTGTACTCTTCTACTAGTGCTTCTTTCGTTAAATGTATTTGCAAAGGATCATCACTTGAAAGTGAAACATTCAGACCCCGCTGGAAGAAGGTGTGAAATGGGTTCCGGTTATAATCAAGGAAAAGGGAATTATTGCTCAACGGTGACATGGCCAATCCAATCTGTTAATCAAAGAGAAGCATGCTGGTCACTAGAATATCTAGCAGCAGACAATAAAAACTCAAGGAAACTCAAATAAATGGTTTGTCTACTCAAAAGAAAATTGAAAGAAAGGAGAAAAGTTGAAAGAAAAGGCTCAGTTTCAATAGGGTATACCACCCTTCTAAAATTCAGTTGAGAAATAGCTACGAAGCCACACTGGTAAATGCAACTGTTCTAGTTTACCCAACTAATGATGATAGGTTGATGCGAGTACAAAAGTAAAATCACATGAAACTATACAATGTCCTTCAAATTATATTGTAAAATGTTGATGTCAATGTCAAGTGCCAATGCAGAAGCATTTTGCCCTTCTCACTGCCCCTAAGCTCTTATTCCTTTCAAATTAACATGGAAGACCAGTTCATGTGGATGAAACCTGAGAAAGGTAGAACAAGTACTGCAAAACAGGAGACTTCCGCAAATTGATCCCATGGGAGATATTATTGCATAAAAGGAATCCGGCAGCCAAATGATCAATGTCACCAGCCTGCACACGTAGTAAATACCATGAGATTATCAAGAAATTCGGCACAAAAATTGGGAAATGAAAACTGACAGATGAACCACGAAATAGAAAGTAACCTCTCCGCAGTGTGGACGAAGTTTTATTGTTGGAAATCCTTTTGATTCACGAAGCTGGAAAAAAAGATCAAGAACATGTTAATTCCAATAAACTAGGCATAAGAATTCTTCCTAATCCCCTTTTCCCCTCTTCTTCTTTTTTTATCTCTTTAAGATATATGTTTTCACATATCTGGAGGTAGGGGAAGCTGATCAAAAATTCGGTTTGACAATGACAAACAAACAACGTAATATCATAATCCATAAAACACTGCAGAAATCATTCAATCACCTGTGAAGAGATTCTCTAAAAGAAGTCATGAATCCAGTCTAGGGCACACTTTTTAGTATTCCTATCTTACTCTGTTCACAATTAGCGGGAATTACAAATACTTTCATTTCAAAGCTTTTGAGTACTTGAATAAATTTCTTATGCTGGGAGGAAACCTGAATGCCTAACAAATTTCAAGGTACCATTCTACAAAGTATCTGGAGAATGACTACATTGAACCATCTACCGTTCAGAGCCGCGTTCAATTCTATTAAAGCCAATGGCTTGACATCAGATCAAAATCCTCACTATATGTAACCTGGTGGAAGCATGCAAAGTACCATATACCTTGTTAAGTGTATATAAATTTGCATAGCAGTAGTAAGTATAATATGAGTACGCCGGGTTGAACTCATTGGTCCATTCAGCAGGCGTGGGCATGTGCTTAGTTGGACGCCTTTCAGGTTTACTTTCATCATCAACAACATCGAACCCCACAACCTGTCAAATAATTTAATTCCCCGAAAGATCATCGTTTCATGACAATACAGTAGTGATTCAGCAAAACAATTGTGCTACATAAATGGGAGGATGAAAAGAACTAAGCAAAAGGAAACGAAAACAATCATGAGTGCAATATCTTTAAATAAAAGTTTCATGGAATATACATAGAACTTACATGCATCAAGAACACATGAAGTTGAGGATGAGAATTCGGGTTTACTGTGACCTCAAAGAGTGGGATAAAAATGTTTTCAATAATGTTCTGAAATGATTTAACAGTTCCCATTTGCTTGTACACATTGTATAGCCGTGGTAGCTGCACATTTAAATCATAAAATGAGGGGAAAAACAATTAAGAAAATAATGGGAAAACCAAGTATTTATAAAGGCAATGAGAGCAAACTCATGAAGGAAAGGACATTTTACAGAAATGAAAAATCCTTAGGCCTGCTGGGAATAATGAAGCTTTATATGCACAAGATAAACCTTCTGACTCTATTATGAACAGTTGTTCACAAAGTCTTGTATACTTATTACATACTAGTCTTTGCTATATGGTTTTCACCTTCTGTCTACTGCATTACTCTATTATGAACAGTTGTTCACAAAGTCTTGTATACTTATTACATACTGGTCTTTGCTATATGGTTTTCACCTTCTTTCTACTGCATTAAAATTTCAACAGGTCTTTTCATGTGGCTTAGAAAACCTAGAAGTCCAAATCTTGGAAAAAGAAAAACCATCACCCTTTCAATATTTTGCCAAATTGACTGAATTGATTAATTGCTGCACAATATAGGATGCAGTTCCTAAGGGCAAATTTGTTGACATACCCAGAATCCAAACTCAATAGCTTTGAAGTTCCCTACACAGGACATGAACTTTGATGCATATTATATCTTTATACTTCGTTAAAATTGCAAGAAAGTGTATCCCTTTTATCTTATTAATGGTCATCCAAGTGCCAGTTTATTAATTCATATGAGCCTCAATGGTACAAATTGTGACAGTAAAAAGTAATGTAGCCAATAGCCAATAGCCAAAAATTGTACATTACCTGGATTAGCCAAAGAGCGTTATCGCTATATATTTCATTGTTAATGAACCAACTTGCCAGCTGGTCCCACTCGCTTTGTTTCCTACCATATACGGATATCCTGTACTCGGCCATCTGAAAAATATATGATGAGGAAATCAACATCGAAAGACCAGACTTTGCCAACAATAACAATAGCATGTTATCTGTGAAAAGCATTACCTGGTATTTGCTTGCTTCAAGATCAGACAGAACTTCTTTTGTTACTTCTGCCAAAAAGCGTCCTGTAAAGACTTGAAAGTCAGCATTGTAACCTTCAAATTATGCATTATTGTTGTTGGAGTGGCAAATCCAAGCATAAGGAGAAAAGCAAATGATTAAAGGGAATCTGAACAAATGTAATATACCATCAAGAATTCATTTTACTTAAATTAAGAAATGTTTTGTAAGAAAGCCCCAAATTTCCAAACAGAAGCAAAGGAGATCTATGCAAAACAGAGGTCAAAATTCAAGGACACTGAGCAACAGTCTCTGACATCTATTACAAGAGATATAAATTAAAGAATCAACAAGAGGTGAATCAGTTACGGACCTTGGATTAGATTATCCTGCTTTAAGAATATTTCTCTGAGTCTGCTTTGCCCACATGGATTATATTTAAGATTGAATTTATCAAATCGATGGAATGTACTCTTATCAGCATGGACATCTAACAAATCAACATTCAAGTCATGCCTGGAAATGTTTAACAAGTTAGAACATAATCCAGATAGAACATGAAACCACCTAGGGAGCCATTTCCTACCCAGTCAAGTCCAAACTCTCAAAAACTTCTTTTAGAGTCAAGTATTTCCCATCTCTAAATATCACAACCTACAAAATTTCAACGAACACTGATTAACAGGAATCATCCAGATAATAACCCTTGTAAAACTCTTAACTAATGAAACTCCCCAATAGGGAAAGCTTGATCAGATATCAGAATATACCTCATCAGATTCTTTTCTTAGCTTTGATTTTATGAAGCGCAGTAGATGCTTCTGGTTCATGCAAGCAGAATGGTGCACATGTGTATCAACTTTTCTGATGTTATAAAAATCACGATGTGGGGCACCTTTCTGAGCCAAGAACTCCCTGTCTGCATTTACTAACAGATGAAGGCGAAACTTCTGTGTCGTATTCAGATATAAGTTGCAAGAAGAAGAAAAAGTAAAAGATATTAATCTCAACAAAAGAGTTGCAGACAACTACCTCCTCCAGAAATCTCAGCCTGTGATAGCATTGAGATCGAACATTTCCAATTGACATGATCCGTAAGAGGTGATGCATATCAGTAAAAAATGTTGTTGCATTGACAACAGGGAAGAGATCTGAAGTGTCTGAATTGAAATTAATAGAAAATTAAGGTAATCAGCAAATTAAATGAGCAAAAGAAGAATAACCATAGCTCAGTCATACAATAGCAAGCACTCAAAATAAGGGATTATGCCATTTTAAGGAAGCTTTAGCTTTTAATGGGGTACAAGGAAGAGGCATTCAAAATACTATTTAACTTTACTGCTTACCATGTTCATCGGCATAAACATGGATAACCCCATCTTCCATCCTAAAGTGGTGCTGCACAAGTTTCCAATTTGGAAAAATAGAAAGATCAAATAAAAGCTTTATGAACGAATTATCACTTCACTAGACAAAGAGAATCAAGCAAGAACGATATGTAAAACATCTCAAGAGAACCTCACATTCATTCAGGGATATTTACTTACTGAAGTTGCTGGAACAGGTTCAAATTTAAGTGGATCAGTAGTGACCCTGGATGCACCAGATTTTGTCAAATCTACTTTTGTCCATGGTGTAACTGTTTCCCTATATATGTAACTATTTCGCAATTCCAAGCATTCACGAAGCAACTTCAGTACTTCTTCCTCCTCTGAATTCATTGTTTCTAAAAACAATATTTTGCAGAATAAACAAGAAACTCATGAAATTTCTGGGAGTCTAAAATAGTTAAGATAAGAAGAAATTGTGCATGCCGAATCACAATAAATAATCTAAATGCACTATCAGCGGCAAATGAGTAACAGAAAATGAAAGCAGTAAATTCTGTATAAAGAAAAGGCAAAGAACTGATGTCAGAGGTGGAATATTACCCAATTGATGTAATGGAGCTGCACCAATCTTTTTGTTACCTTCTTCACCCATAACTTCAGTTATTTTGCCATCTTTAACTATAACTTCCTGATCTTGATGGCTACTCCCGTCATCACCTCTAAATGGAAGAAAAGAAGTGGCTTGGAACTTTGAATCAGGATCCTGAAGATTCAAGAACAATAATACATCATTGAGCTAATAATGCTTTCTCTTCCATCGATTAAGAAATAGAACTTCAAAACCTTAAATCCAAGTATAAACCATAAATATATAGCAAGGCAAGTGGCTTTGCAATTTACAGGTCAAAGCCACAAAAATGAAGTAATAAGGAAAGTATTTGCCACACCCGATCTAAAACAGATTTGTCATCCATCAAGCGAAAAGGACATAGCAGCAAGACAACATGAGAATGAAAAGATATTCCATTAATAGTGGCATTAGTTGTAGAATTATCCCATCCATAATTCTGATGTTGAAGCGACGGTCCCGTTGGAGCATAATAGTGATATAGGACCACCATCGCATTGAATAGTGATATGAGTTGGATTTTAGGCTCTCCAAAATCTATGCAGTTAAATAACAACAACAACACTAAGAGTCCCGCTGGAATACTAAGCACTTGAATACTAAAATTTACTGAACCTAAAAAGAGATGCATGTGTAGAATCAGCAGAACTTACATTCCCATAGCTGAACATAATTTCGTCGTCATCTTCGTCATGGGCAATCTCAGTCCCTTCCTCATCAGACTCTAGTGCACTTTCCAAGGTTTTATTTCCAGGTGATCTAGGAGTCATTATTCTCCTTCCCAGAATCGCAACAGAGCTAGAATAGGCCTTGTCCTCACCTGCACAAAACCTGAAAATTACTAAGACTTACTATATATAACAAACTAAAGCACAAACAGAGTATATTCAAGGATTTTAAATATATAGAAAGTGACCAAACGAGAAATTACAATTACTTTTAACTCTTAAAAGACAAGTTCTAAATCCGAGCTCCTTACACCACTATTAATGGTAATTTACAAGCAGCTACAAACCTATAAGTCTGAAAAACTGAAAACTTTTAAGAAAGTTCTGATTTGTAGATCAAACGATAAATCTCACCATCCCTAGAATTCATTTGCAGAGGTGGAAGACCAGCGGGAATGAAATTGAGCTTCTCTCCTTGAGACTTCACCCCTTCATCAAACCAATGATTACTCGACACAGCATTTGGAAGTGAACAAGACATCCTATAACTCCAACGACCAAATCTATCGTCCAAGGATCGAGAGAGAGTCTGGTGACTCCAAACCGACGACGTCACCTCTCCGTCCGACACGTACTCTACATCGTCATTCTCCACTTCCTCCTCTTCTTCTTCAAAGGACTCTTCCTCAAAGGGAATGGATCGCCGTATACGAGTTTTCCGGCGAAGTTGGACGAGGCGGTCGAGGACCTCGTCGACGGAGCGGCGGTGAATGTAAAAGGCGGAGACGGCCATTAGTGAAGCTCCAACCAGAGCCGCCAGGGCGAGATGGAGGGTCGACGAAGAAGACGAATCCATGACGACGAAGAAGCAACCCTAGGCGGCGGCGCGTGTGGCTCTACCGATGGCGTGTACTTGTTTGGCTGCAAAGTTTTGGGTTTAACGAGCGAGGACACGGAACTGAGAACTGAGTACTGAGAAGAGGAAACACTAACATAACAAGGGCGCGGGTTTTGAGTTGATGGGACCGACAAAATGATGTGTGTCATGATTGATTGGACGAAGTGATACACGTTAACCAGCAAATCAGGCCTTGATCAATATTTCTCAACACGTGTAGCGGTAGATTTGGTGCCTTGTGCTTCTGAGCATTCCTTAATTAATTCCCTAGTTTATTACAAACTTTCATTAAAGACAAGATTGATGACCGAGGAATCAGTTCCACTTGGTAGTTCTAATTAGAACCGGTAACAATCTACTTGACTACGAAAGATAAAATAAATATGCTTTAATTATAGAAAATGAGCATGAAATCAAATTAACATAAATTAATTAGGGTATTTGGAAACTAGTGAATTGATCAATTTTATGTAATTAAATTCAATTCATGCGTTTATAATGTTAAAAAAGAGATGATTTAAATTCAACCACAATATCATTTTTTTTTAAATTCAATTCACATCTCAAATGATGTGAATTGAATTCTGAATTGAAGTGTCAATTCTTTTCAAAACATCAAAAATTCTTTTTCCAAATATATACATCATAAATATACAAATTATTACAAAACACACACACATTGATTACATAATATTTTTAGTTAAGGATAAAAAAGTCATATAAAGTAGTCGAATTCATTTTTATTGTGTTCCAAATAATGTAGTTGAATTCAATTCTATATTTATAGATCTATTACAAACAGTGTAAATCGAATTTAATTCAATTCCACAAATGTAATTGAATCAAATTCGTCAATGAATCCAATTCGAAAGTTTTCAAACAGCCTGTAAACTTTATAAAAAATTCAAAAGTTATATCATATATTCTCATTTGGATAGAAAAAAAAAATAATTATATAGAAAAAACTTTGGTGACCAACCTTACTATAAAGAATAGAAAATAAAAAATTTCTTATT
>JANQBM010000001.1:3103109-3119192 GCA_025594535.1 Erythroxylum domingense | reverse complement strand
TGTCATGAATGCATGTACAGTCATTTACATGTGCAAAATTCACTATTCATTTACATGTGTATGCATGAACATATCAAAATAATTTTAAGCACTTAGAACCTATTCCAAATGACTATTTTACCCTTCCCATTGGTAAGGGGATGTTACACTTCACTTCCAAACTATACCTAAAATCAAATATGAGTAAAAATGAGTATCCTAAGCATTTATAAGGCATTAATCACTAAGTTTAGTAGATCAAATAAATCAGCATTTAAACTCTTATCAAATTCCTCTAAACTTAGCTTTTAACCGCCCTCGAGCAAGTCGTCAAAACCAAAATCATAAACCAAAACTCTTACACATGATCAAACATTCATAAACCTTAGAAACCGAGTAATCTAGAGGTAGACTTGGACAAAAGGTGTTTAAATAAACACTTCCATGGGCACACTCAAATACCATTCATGATCATAACAATCCACAACTTCGCATATCATTTCATTTCTACACCACTAAAAGTCACGTGTATAATCATGAATCAAAGGGCTTTTCTTGGGTTATAATGTGGGTGAGGGTAAGGTGAGATGTATTTTAGGTTATGAAGCATAAAAGCCATCAAACTAGTGAAGCAAAAGTAGCATTCACTGAAATATCAAATGCATAAGTTAACATTCATTTAAAACTAGGTACTGTCAGCAATGAAGAATGCAACAAATATGTTTCACAACTTAATTAAGCTCTTACAACATAAGCAACATAAACATAACCAAAAAATGCTCTATTCAAAACAACATCTACCTTTTATGCAATATATTCAAATACCCAAGCAATACAACTTAAGGAGGATAAACTATTAACTAACAACTTTTCATAGCAATTGTATTTCCTCCTTGCAACTTTTATTCAAGCTCACATTTTTCTTTTCTCTTTGTTTAATGAATATAAAAGTGATAGAAGCTACATCTATATAGGATTAATAATATGGAATTTTAACAACTATAACCAACCCAAATATATGCATACCCCCATACTTAGGCTTTTGTATAATCACATTCATCAATAATTAGCGAATGCTCCACTAGCTTTAAGGCTTGGGTAGGTCATTTTCTTAGGTGCATACAATGTGGTTTATACAAAAGAAAAGGCTAATAAAACTCAAAGGAGGTTAGCAAAGGAAAACTCACATAAACGGGTAGGTTATTTAGCTAATATAGCTCGTAATCAACAAAGAATGCTTAATCATTTTCATAAAAATGAATGTGATAAAAATTTGGTCTTTATTGGAAAATCAAAGCAAAGTAAGGATGTATATATCATAAAGGTCACTCATAAAAACAGTGAAACTGATATGGATGTGTCAGTCTAATACGACTCAAAACATCACTAGTTTTTGTCTACCACTAGTCACCGCTCTTCTAAGGATAATGCACATTAACCAATCACAAGAGCAAAGGTATATGCTAAGGTTGCCCCAGATTTTCTAGTCAATTCACACTCTAATTATGACTAAATAATCTTAGAAGCCATAGAAAATAAGAAAATGTTTGATTTTGAAAACCACCTAACTAGCTACATAAGCAACAATTAAGCTTAAAACATGCATAAAAACTAATATCCCCACCCCCACACTTAAAACTTACATTGTCCTCTATGTAAAATCAAATGTAAGCAATGGAGTATTTAAGAAAAACAATAATTACGAAAATGTAAAGAGACAGAATTCAATTTCCCTCGAATTGCCTCCCAAGTGTTACGAAGCAGCGCCTTTGTTTACTATCGTTAGCTCAACTCCATATTGCTCATTCTTTATAAGGAGGGTTTTCTAACCCTATCACTTCCACATCCTCCACTTGGAATCCTTCATAGAAAGGTTTTAATCGATGACCATTGACTTTGAATTTCTTGTTTATCTGTAAGCTTTCAATTTTAACTGTACCATATGAAAATAGTTTAGTAACAACAAAAGGTCCAATCCAACGGGAATGCAATTTATCTAGGAAAAGCTTAAGTCGTGAATGGTAGAGAAGAACTTTTGGTCTAACAACAAAACTCTTCCTATCAATCATCTCATCATGAAATCGTTTCATCTTTTCTTTGTAAATTTCTGCATTCTTATAAGATTCAAGCCTAAGCTCTTCCAATTCTTGGAGTTGCAGTTTTGTTGTTCACCTGCCGCATCCATCTTCATATTGCATTGCTTAATGGCCCAAAAGGCTTTGTGTTCAATTTCCACTGGAAGATGACATAACTTTTCGTAAATCAGTCAGTATGGAGACATGCCAATCGGTGTCTTGTATGCAATCCTATATGCCTAAAGAGCATAATCAAATCGTTTACTCCAATCTTTATGATTTGGGCTCACCATTATCTCAATGATGGACTTGATTTCTCTATTTGACACTTCTACTTGCCCATTCGTCTGTAGATGATAGGTTGTAGACATCTTATAAGTGACATGGTACTTTTTTAAAAGATTTTTCACTAATCGGTTGCAAAAATGAGTACCCCTGTCACTAATTAATGCTTGTAGTGTTCCAAACTTAGCAAAAATGTTAGACTTGACAAATTCTGCAACAACCTCAGAATCGTCAGTTTTGATGGCTTTAGCTTCCACCCATTTAGAAACATAATCTACAGCCAAAAAATGCAAACAAAACTAAAAGAAGGAAATGGTCCTATAAAATCGATGCCCCATACATCAAAATTTTCACATGAAATTATTGGAGATAAAGACATTTGATCTCTATAGGATAAATTACCCTATTTTTGGCGTTATTTACATGCTTTATAGAACATATAGGAGTCTCAAAAATTATTTAGCCAATAAAAACCAAATTTAAGAATTTTCCTAGCAGTTTTATTAGGCCCAAATGGACCTCCACAAGCATACTAATGGCAAAATTTCAAAATTGATTCATATTCATATTCAGGCACACATATCCTAATCACTTGGTGATTGTGATTTTTCGATATATATAAGTTTTAATAATTAACCTTGATATTCTGGAAGCGCACGGGTCGTTCGTGTAGTACCTAAGATATCCATCTCCCGAGGAGGGTTAATCTAATCCTAGAATCTAAGGTTGGAAACTATTAAACAGATATTTAACAGATAATGAATTTAAACACGAGAACTAAATAAATCAAACAAACCAAATCAAATAACAAAACAATAATTGACAATTAACACTTAACGAAAACAATCAATGAACAACGATTAACAATTTCAAATTAAAAATGAATAAAAAATAATGGAAATTGATTGATTTGTTGAACAATGATAGAACACCCTAGAATTCAACCTAGTAAGTTAACCAAAAGAGAGAAAGGGAAAATTATCTATCTTTAATGGTAACCTAACTAATTACGATTTATAGAATTAATAGTTCTAAATGATCCTAAGGTCAAGTAATCTCTCAAGTTATAATTGAACCCTAAAGCATAAACCCTAATATGATTATAAGAAGTTGTAATCTCTCAATTAACAACCTATCCAAAACCTAATCAGTTCTTAATTTCTCTAATAAACAATTGGAAACCTACACGTGATCTCTCTATACAAGATTTACCAACCTGATTTAATTCTGAATATATTAAATTACCTAACTCTTGTTAGTCCAATATTTTTTCTCAATTCACCCTCTTAGTTTATTATCGAGATATGAAGTGTAGAATTAAACCACAATTGATTCAATAAACACTAAAATAATCAGATTTCATTAAATCAAAAAATAATATTCCAAAGGTAAGTATAGAACATCAATCAACAATTGAATTCTATCATCAAACTATATATCCTAATTCTATAATCAAATAAAATTGAAATACATAGGAAATAGAACTCGAATGGACGATGGGAGGCTATGACTTCAGAAAGCTTCTTATTCTGGGAAGCACATCAAGTTTGCGTTGTCTTCCTCTTCTCTCTTCCCTCTTCTCTTTCTCGATCTCTCAAAGTTCTCTGCTTTAGGGTTTCGTTGTGGTGGCTGATCAAAAGCTCCCTCTTTCTTTTCTACTTGCTCTATTTATGTTCTTTTGTGTTTAGGGTTGAACTAGGATTTTTTCGAGTTCTGAAAGGTCCGAAAATCTCTCAAAACGCGAAGTTTAGAAGTGGCTGTGCATCTGTTCGATGCAGACCACGATGGTGGCTTATGTTAGGCCTTTCTGTCATGATCGTGCATTATCAGGCCACGATCGTGGGCCATGTCTTGGGCTTCTATCACGATCGTGGCCTATTGTGCCATGATTATGGGCCACTATTTAGGCCCAAATGTCTCCAAAAGTTCTTCGTTATTTGATGTTGACCCTGAAACACGAACAAATACATCAAGGTACCTAAAAAATATAATAATTAAACTCAAGGACTTATACTAACCCATAAAACATTTAAAACATAAATAATTAACAAACAACACAATTCTAAAATAAACACATACTAAATGATTGAATTAACCATTAAATACATATCAAACTAAGCCGTAAAACACGATGCACGTCACACCTATCAAATGGTCAGAATAACACTTCCATAATTAAGGATCATCCCAAATATAATATTTTGACTCATTTTTATCCTGTTCTGTTTAGCCTTACTTAAATCATTAGATATCTCATGGTTCACAATATCAGCATACCATGTAACCTTACCTTGAAGTGTTAGAAATTGCTCATCCAGAAACAATTTTTGCAATGGTACTTAATCCTCCTCCTTCACAACTCAACTTAAGTCATCCGCTATTGAATTCTCTACACCTTTTTTGTCTTTGATCTCCAAATCGAACTCTTGGAGCAAGAGAATTTGTTTAGTAAGCCTTGGCTTCACTTCTTTCTTTTATAAAGGTACCTTAATGCTACATGATCAGAATATACAATCACTTTAGAACTAAATAAGTAAGGTCTAAATTTATCCAAAGCAATCAAAATAGCTAAAAGCTCCTTTTTAATGGTGGAATAGTTGCATCGTGCTAGATTGAGTGTTCAGGAAACGTAATAAATAGCATGAGTCATCTTTCCATATTTTTGACCAAGGACGACAACCACAGTAAAATTGATCACATCACACATAATCTCAAATGGTTGACTCCAGTTAGGTGGTTGAATGATTGGTGTTGAAGTCAAAAGTTCTTTCAACTTTTCAAATGCTTCCTTGCATCCCTCATCAAACTCAAAGGGTACATCCTTTTGTAACAAATGACAAAGTTTTGATGAGATTTTACTGAAGTCCTTGATAAACCTGCGATAAAAACCTGCATGGCCAAGAAAAAAATAAACCTCCTGAACATTTGTGGGGTAGGGTAAGTTTTGCACAATTTTGATCCTAGCTTTATCGACCTTAATTCCTTTAGATGAGATTACATGTCCTAAAACTATTCCTTGTTCAACCATAAAATTACAGTTTTCAGAATTGAAAATAAGATTAGTTTCGATGCAAAATTCAAGTAAATAATGCAGAGTATCTAACCATGCATCAAATAAATCCCCATAGACAGTAAAATCATCCATAAAAACCTCAATAATGTGTTCAACATACTCAGAGAAAATACTTATCATGCATCTTTGAAAGGTCGCTGAGGCATTGCAGAGTCCAAACGATATCCTTCTATAGGCAAATGTACCAAATAGGCATATGAAGATTGTTTTCTCTTGATCCTCTGGAGCTATCACAATTTGATTATATCCTCAATACCCATCCAGAAAATAGTAGTGAGATCCTCCCACAATTCATTCAAGCATCTAATCGATGAATGGGAGTGGAAAGTGATCCTTGTGTGTAGCAGCATTCAACTTCGTGTAATCGATACACAATTGTAGTCTATTTTGAATTCTTGGAGGCACAAACTCATTATTCTCATTCTTCACAATAGTATTCCTAGTTTTCTTCGGTACTAATTGGACTGGACTCACCTATTTACTATCTGAAATTGGATAGATTATACCAACATCAAGCAACTTTAAGATCTCCGTCTTTACCACTTCCATCATCGAAGGATTCAATCTTCTTTTTGATTCTCTTAATGGTTTGGATCCTTCTTCTAACAGGATTCGATGCATACATGTCGTAGGGCTAATACCTTTGATGTCAGCTATGGTTTACCCTATGGCTGTGATGTCGGTTTTAACCACTCAATTGAGCTTTTCCTCTTGAAGCTTGGTTAATTTCCTTGCTATAATTACAGAAGGATTGATGCAGAATTAAATGAAGGCTCTCCCTCTATGTTCAAAACATAAAAGTCGGCTGGGAAAACCAATTCGTTAACTTACACTAAAACATCCTCTAAAACCCCTTTCGAATAAGCATTAGATCTATCAACTAATTGAATTATAACACATGTTTCTTTTAACGATTCCAAATTTAATGAAGTATAAATGGAATATGGCATGACATTTATTGAGGCTCCTAGATCTAACATTGCCCTTTCGAATTTATTATTGCCAATTTTGCAAGGAATTATGAACGTATCTAGATCCTTACACCTTGGGGGAACCTTTTTCTAAATGATTGTGGACACGTTCTCCCCCACACTGACTTTCTCATCTCCCCTCAATTTCCTCTTAGACGTGCATAACCTATTGAGAAATGTGGCATATCGAGGAACTTGTTGTTAAAGTCATGCTCTAAAGGTAATCATCTTTAGCACTTTTGTACAAACTTTATTTTGATTAATAAAGAAAAAGGCAATTTTCATTAATTTGATGTTTATTTATTTATGAATTATTGTCATTCTTAAATTGAATTAATAAAGTCCATGATACAAAACATAAAATGAAGGAAATCATGATGAGATCATGATAATGAGATTCCTATCATGTGCAATTATATTAGTATTTAAATTATCCCTAATCATAAGATTAATAAGACAGGACATTGTTAATCCAGATAGACTAGCACATGTTATACTTCTTGATTTGATCAAGCAATGGATCTCATAAACTGTAAGCATGAGATGTTTAGAGTTAACATATGGATTCTTACTAAGAGTAGTAAGCACATCGAATGACCCACTATGAGATTATCATATGGATAATCTATCAAATGTCAATGATTAATCTCACCATAGCAATGGTGCAAATATCCTTAGACTTAAGGTACTCAAGGATATCTTGGATACTAATCCTGTGTTTTGACATCATTCCTTATTGCCTCAAGATGAGGTCGCTCATAGGGCAGTAATTGGGTACAGCTATTGGTATTTGAAGGTAATTAAGTAGCCAATAAAGAATTCACCACTCCTGATAGAAGGAGATGATACTTACGGCCTCTCGTCAGGGTCATTACTTAGAAGTCTCTGGCCAGAGCAATTATGAGTTATGAAGAGAGTCTTCAATGACATATTGAGTAATGAGATCCCCAGGACAAGAATTATCATCACGTGGACTAGATTTGATATAGTCAGTCTAGTGCGAGTTGACACATAGCCCATACTCCGAACGAAGTGGGGTATAGTATGGTGAAGGGACGAATTGTACAGTAATAGACTATGGAAAGGTTCGTAAGTTGGATAATTAACTATCAAAGAGTTTAAATGTTAATCCACTTACATTCCTATAAATTGGCATCATGAAACCCTTCATGATTTGCTCATATTAAGAGTTAATTTAAGTGACCAAAATAATTGGGAATCTAAGGGTCACACGCATAAAAGATTGAATAAAAAACAAAGTATGCATGGCTGTCAATTAAGTAAGCCACGATCGTGACCAACTTAGTGATAGGGGGTACATCTTCACTTATGTACACATGAATTTTTACCTAAAAACACACTCAATAGAGAAGTTAAGGGTCCAGAAGAGTTCTGGAAGTTGAGAGGAGTGATCTTGAGATTTTTTTATGCAATTTTGACATGAGATTAATTACATGTAACTTAGTTTTGATCTAACTCTCACTAAAGCATCTACTTGAACTCATCATGTTTAGTGTTCTAACCACCCTTACATACTGATTTTTCTTCATCTTTGTGTGCTCTCTTGAGGCCAAGAAAGGTGTTTGGCGTTTGCTACAACTCAAACAAGGAGAAGATTCAAGAAAGGAGGAGTATTTGTAAGGTACATACGTTTTAATTTCATGTTCTTATAATCTGTCCTTACATGCACATAGATTTTGGATTTTCTGGGGATGTCGTGGGGTTGGAATTTTGATTTTGATATTTCCACTACCTTGTCATATATGTGATGCATGGAACCATGGCTCTCTAATACTTGCTTAATGACATCAATTAGAAGTATATTCACCTTACCTTTTTGAACATCTCCAAAATCTCCTTATCTTGCTCTTCTTTCTTTGATTTAACAAATATGCTAGGAAAAGGAGGCAAAGTCTTAGTAAAATTTTTAATCACAGGAGATTTAGAATTTACCTGAGTTCCAATTTCTGCTTCTTTTGGAGGCACTTCAAGTTATTTTTCAAATTCTTCCTCATCACCAACAAGAGGTGTCTTGTGTGGTGCTTTTATTTCTCTACCTCTTCTCAAAGTGATAGTACTTGAATTCTATTTCGGGTTCACAATAGTTTGAGAAGGAAGCTTACCTGAATTCTGATTTTTCCAATCGGCTCACTGCAGTAGCTATTTGAGTTAGTTGATTCTCCAAATTCTGAATGATAGCTCTTATTTGTTGTTGGAATTGTTTAGTTGATTCTCCAAATTCTAAATGATAGCTCTTGTTTGTTGTTGGAACTGTATAGCATTATTTTGGAGTTGAGTGATATTCTAAGTCAACATTTTCATCATTTCTTCTAATGAAGGTCCCAAACTTGATAGTTGAGCTTGTCTTTGATATGGTTTTTGATAGGAACCTTGTTGTTGTCCTTGCTGCCCATAGTTATTGAATGATGGATTCTTCCATCCTGAGTTATGTTCATATGGGTAGCTAGAATTTCTTTATGGTTGACCCAGAAAGCTTTCTAAAGTGTTCACTTTTTATAGAGATATATCCTACAAAGTTGGACACATATCGGTGGGATGTCCTGCCATTATGCAAATTCCACATACCTTGACTTATTGAGTACCACTTGCAGCCATTTACCTAACCAAAGATGTTAACCCAGCTATTCTTTGCTACAATGTAACAGTATTACCTTCACTAACCTCTAATGTTCGGGGTTCCTCTCGAATACTGAATTATTGGGAGTTAGTAGCCATGTTGGAAATGAGATTTTTGGCTTCAATAAGTGTCTTGTTTACCAATGCAATCCCACTTGCTGCATCTATCATATTTCATTCTCATGGCAAAGGCCCCTCATTGCAATACTGGATCAAAAGTTGCTCACTGATTTGATGATACAGGTAGTTAGCACACAACCTCTTGAAATGCACCCATTACTCATATAATGTTTCCCCATGATGTTGTCGAATTGCACAGATCTTCTTTCGAATATTTGTAGCTCGAGCTGCAGGAAAGTACTTTTCTAGAAAAAGTCTCTGCATCTCATTCCAAATGGGAATTGATCCGAAGGGCAAGTAATAAAGCCAATACTTGGTAGTGTCTCCCAACGAGAATGAAAATGCCTTCAACTTAATATGCTCTCCTTATACCCCAACTAGGTCATGCTGGAACAAATCACGTGGAACTCTTTAAGATGCTTATGAGGATCTTCACCTGGCATACCACGAAAATTAGGTAAAAGATGAATTAGATCAGCTTTAAGCTTAAAAGCAAAATCAATAGCAAGAAAATCAATGTAAAATGATTGATGATTAAAATCAGGGGCAGCCAATTGTTTTAGAGTATGATCATGATTTTGCTCAGCCATGTTAGAAGCAGTATCAGAAATGGAATCACTAGAAGAGTCAGGAAGTAAATCTAAAGCTATTTGAATTCCTGGTAAAGAGTTAAGTTTTCTGTCAGATGATGATGGATCCTTGGAACTTTGTACAACTTGTCTTCTCTCTCTGTGTAACGTTTTTTCAAGTTCTAGATCAGATTTCAATTCACCACTGTGAGAAGATCGTGTCATGTACTGAAACTAACCAAACAAGAAAAGAAATTAACGATAAATAAATAAAAATAAAACAAATAAATTCAGAAACTAAAAGGATATTAATCCCCAACAACGGCACCAAAATTGGTCGCGCATCGTAACAATACCAAAACAACTAAACCCATAACTATAGCAGTGGCAAGTCTAGCTCGATCCCATAGAGATTAAATCCAATCACTTTCCTAAATGCTATGTATATGTAAAAACAAATAGATTTGGTTCGATACAAATTAGAAAAGACATAAAATTGGATATGTAAAAATAACTCAAATTAAACAATCATAACGTGATAAAATTGACAAATGATTTGAAATTCGATTCTTTGGTTTAATCTTGACCTAAGCAAAATTTTGCATATGTCATTGAATTATCTTTTTTACACCTCTCTTAAGACTATCGATCGTGAGTTAACAATAAACTCTGTTAACCCTACTATCGGAAAACCTAGAATAAGCTCTCTTAGTTTATCTGAACAGCCACTTTATAAGTGAGAAAAACAAACCAATCAAAGTAATAATCATATAAGCTTGGACTATTTAACTTATACTACATTATCCCTAATGATTTGATATCATTAGTTGCCACATATGACCTTCAACACGACTATTACGTATCGCATTCAATTTCTAGCTATAGGTTTTCGTGAAAAATGATTCAGTAGAGCATTAAAATTATTCTCATATAATACTTAAATAATCCATACAAGAGAACATAAACGATCCGAAAAGAGGGAAAGAATACGATACATAACAATTATATGTTTAATATGCTCCTCGGCCTCGATTGCCCCTCCAAATCAGTATCGGGTGGTTTAGCCTTCCATTTCCTTCTTCAATCTCCAAGAATCTGCAAAGAAAGCTTTTGTCTCCATTAAAAACCCAAGAGAAATGAAGAGGAATACATATCTTTCTCTCTCCTTATTTTTCTCCTCTCCTTGTATTTTCTCCCCAATATAGAAAGAATGGAGGCTCCCTTTCAGGGTTGCATTATTTTCTTTTTATAGTTCATTCCAATTAGGGTAAAAATTATGTTTTACCAGACCTAAAATTCCAAAATAACCATTGATAAGTTGAGTTCGGAAGCAGTCCCCGAGCTGTCGTTGCACAGGGCTCGATCATGGCCTATGTGACAAGCTTCTATCATGAACATGGCACTGGATTTTTCCTCCAACCTTCTCCAAGTCTTCTCTTCTTTGCTTTAATTCTTCTCCTTATTATTCCATGAGGACAAGTGAGTGTCAACATTGAGAAGATGACTTAATGCATATGCTTTCAGGTCACTTTAACTCCTTCACTTCCAAACTGTACCAAAAATCAAATATGAGTTAAAGTAAGTATCCTAAACATTTCTAGGGCATTAATCACTAAGTCTAGTAGATCAAATGAATCAACATTTAAACACATATCAGTAGAAGGCAATAAAAACACAGGGTGTTTTATTTACAATAGGTCATACTTTATATGGAAGTATCTGAAATTAGAAAAATTAAATGTAATAGTAGTCGAAGAGGAAAGTGAGGGTGAAGTTTTCACTCAAGTAAATCTCCTATAATTATCGAATATGTTAACTAGTAAAGTGGGTATTGCTCATTCCTCACTAATGTATGTAAATGTTCAGTTAAACGAATCAGAAATGGTAGCAAAGGTTGATACAGGTGTCACCTGCACTTTTATTATGGATAGGATTACTGCCAAGTTTAAGTTAAAAGTAAGCAAAAGAGCAAATCATATACATACAGTAAATGTTAAAATAAGAGATGTCATTAGTATAGTGTACAATATACCAATTGGGATGGACAAATGGAACAGAAAAAGCAACATGATAATAATACCATTGGATGATTTCAACATGATCTTCGGTATTGATTTTTGCGATCATACAAAGAAGTGGTTTAGCCACACTTGGGTGGACTTTTGTTTACAAAGGAGCAAAGTCCTTACTTTGTGAAATGTTGGAATTTTGGCAGAACAAAAAGTAGTAGGAAACCTTCATTCATTTCTGCAAAAGTAGTGGAGAAAGGACCAAAATGTGGGAAGCTAACTTATCTTACTACCATGGTCAAAGTAAAGGAAGGAACCTTGATGAAGGTACCAGATGTGATTGTTTGTTACTAGAATTATATTAGAAAGCCATCCTACTAAATTGTCAAAATAATTGCCTCCAAAGAGAGTGATAAACTGTAAGATCAAAATGGAATCAAGAGCAACTCCCCCTGCCTATGCTCCTTATTGGATGTCTCTATTAAAATTAAAGGAACCCCAAAAATAGTTGAACGAGTTATTAAAGGCAGGATATCTTATAAACTATGTGTTATATGAATTTTTAGATGATTTTGTTGTTGTCTATCTTAATGACTTACTAATGTATAACAACTCCATATAGGGGCATATAGTTCACTTGAAACAGATGATGAAGTCCTTAAGGAAGAACTTGCTCTATGTCAAAATAGAAAAGTGTGAGTTTGCTAATACAAAAATAAAATTCTGGGGTCATTTAGTAGGCAAGAACCAAGTTCAAATGGATTTGAAAAAGATGCAAGCTATTGTAGAGTGGCCAACTCCTACTAAATTATGGAAATGATGGTCTTTCCTTGGTTTTGCAAATTATTATTGAGAGTTCATCAACAACTATTCTTATAAAGTAACCTATCTCACAGTTTTGTTAAGAAGGAGAGGAAATGGAGTTAGACAGATCATTGTGTGGATACTTTCAAAATGCTTAAATAGGTCATTACATCAGAACTTGTTTTAAGGTTGCCAGATTTTGAGTTACCATTCAAAGTCTATATTGAAGCATTAAAAAAAGCAATTAAAGGTGTATTGGTTCATAAAGAACATCTATTAGCTTTCAAAAATAGGAAACTTAAAGATGTAGAACAGAGGTATTTTGCACATGAAAAAAAGATGATAGCAGTAGTACATTGCTTACGAATATAGCGTATCTACTTGATATGATTAAAATTTTGGTTCAAATATATAATGTGACGAACATTTACTTCAAAGTGCAAGAATTTTTAGTAGAATATGACTTTACTTGGGTGCACAAATCAGGCAAGTGTAACCAAGTGGTTGATGCCCTCAGTTAGAGAGAAGTATTAGTACTTACTACGATATTTCTTGAATAGAATCTGGCTTGGTGGAAAGAATTTAGCAAAGTGGTAAGCTTAACACCAAATATTATTGATTTTTGCAGGAAACATGATGGAACAAGTAAACATTATTGGCTTGATGATAGGTTGATTGTGGGAAAAGGAGGTAGGTTATAAGTTCCAAGTTTTGGTGGTATGTGGAGAGAGCTCATATATGAGTCTCATGATGCATAATAGGTAGACATCCAAGAAGAAAATGGATGATGAAGCTACTACTCTGTTCTTATGTTTGGCCTCACATAGAGTAGGACGTCAAAGCCTATTGTCAGACTTGCTTGGCATGTCAACAAGATAAAGTAAAGAGGTAGAAGAAAATTAAGTTACTTCAGTCTTTGCTTATTCCAGAGAGGCCTTAAATGTTAGTATCCCTTGACATTTTTATGGATTTTCCAAAGTAGATGGTAAAGCTTCAGTGTTGGTGGTGGCAGATCAATTTACCAAGTATATTGTTTTCATTACGACTCTAACAACTTGCTTCATAAAAGTAGCTAGGCCTAGCCCTGGGCAGGTTAGGAAAGGCATTGCCCAGGGCTTACTCTCATGAAGAACAAAATAAGGCCCACTCTTAAGCCTCATAAAGAACAAAATGAGGCAAAATATGGCCCACTCTGGACCCTCATAAAGAGCACAATGATATAATATAGGGCCCAGTTCATTCTTGACACTCATAAAGAGCAAAATGAGGAATCCTCTTAGCTTTCTTTTTTTTCCTTACATCTTTTTTCATTTGATTTTTTTTAGTTGTTCTCTTAATCTTAATGTTAAGAATTAATGCAACCTATTAGATTCTTCAATTTGTGTCACAATGAGGGGCTTAAGGTATCCTCTTTAATAATAAAAATAAGCTTTTAAAGTTTACATATTTATATATTGTCAATTTATTGGGACCGTTTTTTCACTTTTCGTAGGGCCTATAAAACATAGGGAATAGCCCTGGAAGTAACAGTTGGTTTTTTTATTGAAACATGGTAAAGCACTTTGACATTCTAGGAGATATAGTGAGCGATTGAGATATACGATTTATTGGTAGATTATGGACCTCCTTATTCAATATGATAGAAGCATAAATTAAATTATCCATAGTGAATTATCCACAAATAGATGGGTAGGTCAGAAGAATAAAAATTTTAATGGAAGACTACTTGAGCCACTACATGAGTGCTAGCTAAAAAAACTAGATAAAGTTGCTAAATAGTGCACAATTTGTGTATAACCTATAATGGTCTTCCTTCAATAGGCCCTCACTCCATTAAGGGTGGCAACTAGGGATGGCAATTTCGCAACGACACCGTTTGTATTTTTTTAATTAAAAAAATGTAGACGGACTAGAGGGCCCATCGATAGGCCGGGCCCGGCCCATTAACATCCTTAGTGGCAAAGTAGTATATGGGAGCCAAATGTCCTGCTGCTTATACGTTTGCAAGGGACAATCAAGAAATATTGGATGAAGCAAAAGACATTTTACAAAAAGCCAAAAATATCATAAGGAAACATATGGACCAACATCAGCAGCTTCCAGATTTTAATGTGGGAGACAAAGTCTTATTGAAACTCACACCCTAAATTTGTAAAATGATAAGTGGGAAGGTAGCTCATAAAGGATGATGCCTAAGGATGATGGTCCCTTCAAAGTCATCAAGCAAGTTGGGAATGCCGCTTATCATTTAAAGTAGCTCAAAAAACTAAAAATACATCTTACTTTCCATATAAGTTTTTTGCATAGGTTTTACAAGGATAATAAAGAACTAGAATGTAACAAGGCAAAGCGAGCCCATGCAATGGTGTGAAAGCAGTTCGATGATGAAATAAGTAAAATCCTTGACCATCAATTGTTATGACAACATAAGAAGAACGAAAGGATGGAATTCTTAGTGCAATGAAAAATAAAAGAAGTTGTTGATGCAATTTTGAAAAGAGGTAACTCTCTTTATCACTTTCAAGACAAGATAAAGATATAACTTAAGAACCTCCTCACAAGGTCTTTGGCTCCTTTTAATATGGGAGATTTGCAAGTCCCATTGCAGAATTTGAACCAATTTGATAGCAAGTGACTCTTCGCAACTTGCTGAGCAAAGTTGATCAAACATAAAGCGCAAGCTTCAGCAAGGAAAGCGAGACAACTTGCTCGACACTTCAAGCAATAATGTAACCCAGCCAAAGTTCACATTATCTATTAAGAACTTCATAAAAGACTTATGTAACAACTAGGATTATCCTAGCTACTAGATGGATTAATTAGTAGCAGTTTGGTAGTTATGGTAGTTATTTCGATTGTTGGTTATTAGTTATATTGGGTAATCAGTTGGAAAGGGTGATCTATTTGCTTCTTGTACCAATCCTCTATTATAAGGACATCCGTAGGAAGAACATATGGGTAAACATGTCTGAAGGGTTGTATTGGTTCAGACTTAACTACTATATAACTTCCATAAAATGTTGTGTAGTTAGTTTATACATGTCTAATATTTGTAAGTGGAATTGATGAAAGTCTCACCTTACGTTGTAATAATCTTTTTTGTGAATAAACTATCTCATTCAGTGTCTATAACGTATTCTTGTCCCTACTTACTAAAATGACACACATATAAGGTACTTGCGAAAACATCACATCTTCTAAGTGTTGGACAAACCTCTAAATTAGCCCATGTATAACTTGTTTTAGTATACTGTCCATCATAACTAAGAACATGATCTTTCCTTTCACTTGAACTTCTCCAAATCCTATCAATAGTGAAGTGACAAGTTTTAATTGATTAGTAGGTAATCTCATGACGTAAAGCGAACCATAAAAAAAGATATCTAATAAACTCTCATTTTCATCATAATTCTTTTAATTTCAAAGCTATTGATCTTTGATGACACTGGCATCCTCGTGTTGACTATGTAAATCTACGTTCTTCCATCTTTAAATGTGATAGTTGCTCACCTATTGATCGGACCGAGTGAAAAAGCTCTTTCACAACATTTTTAGTATGAT
>JANQBM010000001.1:3082309-3103009 GCA_025594535.1 Erythroxylum domingense | reverse complement strand
ATTAAATAATAGCCTATCTGTATCTCTATCAATAAAGCATTAAAACCATTCTTATACAATACCTAAACAATCCATACAAGATGTAAACAATCCGAAAAGATGAAAAGAAAACGATACACAACAACGATATGCTTAATGCGCTCCTCGGCCTCGATTGCCACTCCTAACCAGTGTCGTGTGGTTTAGCCTTCCATTTACTTATTCAATCTTCAAGAATCTGCAAAAAAAGCTTCTGTCTCCAATAAAAACCAAAGAGAAATAAAGAGGAATACTTATCTTTCTCTCTCCTCATTTTTCTTCTCTCCTTGGATTTTCTCCCAAATGTATCAAGAATGGAGGCCCCCTTTCAAGGTTTCATTCTTTTCTTTTTATAGTTCATTTCAATTAGAGTAAAAACTAAGTTTTACCCAACCCAAAATGTTTGAAATAGCCCTCAATAAGTTGAGTTGGGAAGTAGTGCCGACTTATTGTCGCATAAGTCACGATCGTGGCCTAGCCTGTGTGTCAAGATTCTGTCACGATCATGGCACTCCATCATTCTTCAATTGGTCACAATCATGGCACTGGGTTTTTCCTCCAACTTTCTCCAAGTATTCTCTTCTTTTCTCTAGTTCTTCTCCTTTTCATTCCACAAGGATAAATGAGTGTCAACATTGAGAAGATGACTTAATGCATATGCTTTCAGGTCACTTTAACTCCTTCACTTCCAAACTATACCTAAAATCAAATATGAGTTAAAGTGAGTATTCTAAGCATTTCTAAGGCATTAATTACTAAGTGTAGTAGATCAAATGAATCAATATTTAAACACATATCAAATTCCTCCACACTTAGCTTTTGACTGCCCTAAAGCAAATCATCAAAATCAAAATTACAAACTAAAACTCTTACACATTTTCCATATTTTTTAAGAGCAGATAATCATAAGTAAAGATGAATAACTTTCAAAACCTATAGCACTAACTAAACATTCAAAGCTTCTAATCATGATCAATTAACATTTATGACCCTTAAAAACTGAGTAATCTAAAGGTAGATTTGGACAAAAGGTGTTTAAGTAAATATTTCCATGGGTACACTCAAACACCATTCATGATCATAACGATACACAACTTCGCATATCATTTCATTTCTCCACCACTAAAAGTCACGTGCATAATCATGAATCGAAGGGCTTTTCTAAGGTTTTAATGTGGGTAAGGGTAAGGTGAGATGTATTTTAGGTTATATAGTATAAAAACCATCAAGATAGTGAAGCAAAAGTAGCACTTAATGAGATATCAAATGCATAAGTTAACATTCATTTAAAACTGGGTACTATCAGCTTTGAAAAATGCAACAAATATGTTTCACAACTTAATTCAGCTCTTACAACATAAGCCACATGAACATAACCCAAAAAATGCTCCATCCAAAACAACATCTGTCTCTTATGCAATATATTCAAACACCCAATCAATACAACTTAAGGAGGATAAACTATTAATTAACAACTTTTCACAACGATTGTATTTCCTCCTTGCAACTTTTATTCAAGCTTGCATTTTTCTTTTCTCTTTTTTTTATGAATATAAAAGTGATAGAAGCTACATCAACATAGGATTTATAACATGAAATTTTAACAACTATAAATAACCCACATGTATACATACCCCCATACTTAGGCTTATGTATAATCACATTCATCAATAATTAGCGAATGCTCCACTAGCTTTAAGATTTGGGTAAGAATTTTTTTAGGTTTATGTAATGTGCTTGACACAAAAGCAAAGGCTAATAAAGCTTAAAATGGGTTAGCAAAGGGAAACTCACATAAACGGGTAAATTATTTAGCTAATGTAGCTCGTAATCAACAAAGAATGCCTAATCATTTTCATAAAAATACATGTGATAAAAATGTGGTCTTGAATAGAAAATCAAAACAAAGTGAGGATGTACATATCACGAAGGTCAGTCATAAAAAAAAGTGAGACTGATATAGATTTGTCAGTTTAATACGACTCAAAACCTTACTAGTTTTTGCCTATCACTAGTCACCGCTCTTCTAAGGATAATGCACAATAACCAATCATAAGAGCAAAAGTACATGCTAAGGTTGCCATGGATTTTCTAGTCAATTCACACTTTAATTATGACTAAATAATCTTAGAAGCCATAGAAAATAAGAAATTGTTTGATTTTGTTTGTTTGATTTTAAAAACCACCTAAGAAGCCACATAATCAACAATTAAGTTTAAAACATGCATAAAACTAATATCCCCACCCCCATACTTAAAACTTACATTGTCCTCAACGTAAAATCAAATGTAAGCAATGAAGCATTTAAGAAAAACAACAATTACGAAAATGTAGAGAGATAGAATTCAACTTCCCTCGGATTGCCTCCCAAGTGTTACCAGTAGTGCCTTTGTTTACTATCATTGGCTCGACTCCACGTTGCTCATTCTTTATAAGGAGGGTTTTCTAACCCTATCACTTCCATATCCTCCACTTGGAATTCTTCATAGAAAGGTTTTAGTTGATGACCATTGACTTTGAATTTCTTGTTTATGTGTAAGCTTTCGATTTCAACTACACCATGTGAAAATACTTTAGTAATAACAAAAGGTCCAATCTAATGGAAATGCAATTTACCTAGGAAAAGCTTAAGTTGTGAATAGTAGAGAAGAACTTTTTGTCTAACCATAAAATTCT
This sequence comes from Erythroxylum domingense, assembly GCA_025594535.1. NCBI lineage: Eukaryota > Viridiplantae > Streptophyta > Magnoliopsida > Malpighiales > Erythroxylaceae > Erythroxylum > Erythroxylum domingense. Next base: position 3,100,315 of record JANQBM010000001.1, on the reverse strand, counting down.
TCCTAACAATCATCTCATCATGAAATTGTTTCGTCTTTTCTTTGTAAATTTCTGCATTTTCATAAAATTCAAGCCTAAGCTCTTCCAATTCTTGCAGTTGTAGTTTCGTTGTTCACCTACCGCATCCATCTTCATATTGCATTGCTTAATGACCCAAAAGGCTTTGTGCTTAATTTCCACTCGAAGATGACACAACTTTTCATAAATTAGTTGGTATGGAGACATGCCAATCGGTATCTTGTAAACAGTCCTATATGCCTAAAGAGCATAATCAAATCGTGACTCCAATCTTTATGATTTGGGCTCACCGTCTGTGGATGATAGGTCGTAGACATCTTATAAGTGACATGGTACTTCTTCAAAAGATTTTTCACCAATCAGTTGCAAAAATGAGTACCCCTGTTGCTAATTAATGCTCGCAGTGTTCCAAATCTAGCAAAAATGTTAGACTTGGCAAATTTTGCAAAAACCTTAGAATCGTTAGTCCTAATGGCTTTAGCTTCCACTCATTTAGAAACATAATCCACAGGCAACAAAATGTAAACAAAACCAAAAGAAGAAGGAAATGGTCCTATAAAATCGATGTCCTACATATCAAAAATTTCACATGCAATTATTGATGATAAAGGCATTTGAACTCTATAGGATAAATTACCCTATTTCTGGCATTTTTCACATGCTTTATAGAACATATAGGAGTCTCGAAAAATATTTGGCCAATAAAAACCACATTTAATAATTTTCCTAGTGGTTCTATTAGGCCCAAATGAACCACCATAAGCATACTAATGGCAAAATTTCAAAATTGATTCATATTCATATTCAGGCACACATATCCTAATCACTTGGTCAGAACAACACTTCCACAATTGAGGATCATCCCAAATGTAACATCTCGTTACTCGTGTTGAGGCTAGAATTGTGATTTATAAGAAAGTACTAAGAAATTAGGAAAATGCACATCATGCTTTAGTTAAATATGACATGCACATTTTTTGCATATGAAAATAATTATACATGCATTCATTGACATTTTTCGGGTATAATTGATTTATAAATGTGATTAAAATGTGAATTGTGAGTTATTTGCGTTAAAAAATTATTTGGAGACCATTAGCATTATTTCGGACTTGATGGTAAATTTGAGGTACATTTGCACTAGGACAAATGCCAAGTGGTAGGATAAATTGATACATGAAAAATTTAGATGATTTAGTCTATAATTGAGTTACATTTGGCATAGTTAAATTGGTGACAAATGGACTAAGAATTAACTGACAAATGGATCAATCATTGTGTGACAAATTTTTTGGAAAGTTGATGACAAGAATTTATGAAGATTGAATTCGAAAAGATTGTATAAGATGTTAATGTTGAAGTGTGCTGGAATACTATGATCTGGAAAATGTTCACTGAACATGTCTCGGTTTTCTAATTATAACTTGATCTATGTATTTGTAAATGAGTTGATTCTTAATTCAGATTAAACTAGAAATATATTTCTACAACTTTCCTGAAGAAGTCAAATGTTAATTCTATCTCTAAGCATTTCAAAATATGGATAGAAGTAGAGTTATGAGTTTTGTTAGAGTTTTTAAAAAAACAGTCTGAGCTATTTTAGGTATAACTTTCAGTATACTGAATAAAATTGTACAATTTTGGTGTTATTAGAAACTGGAAACAAGTGGAAAAATTGTCTAGAAGAAAGTTTTACTGAAATACAACATTTTCCTGGTCATAATGATCATGCAAAGTTATCCCGAAAGGGGGTGTTAGGATGAAAATGCTGAGGTGTGCTAGAATTTGATAACTGGAATGTTTTTACTGAACATACTTCAGTATTTTGGCTATATTTTGATTTGTAGATTTAAAAATGACATGATTATTAATTTAAATTGAACTAGATACATTTGGCTACAAATGTTAAGAAGAAATGGCATTTGAATTTTGTCCTAACATGTCTTGAAATTGAGCTTGAAAGTAAGTCTTGGCTTAGGTAGTAGCACTACCAGGGACAGAAATCAGGTCTTATTTTTATTTAATAAATTGTATTGATATGAGCCGAATTAGACTAAAGTGTCTTCATCAAAGTTGTAACTAATTCTATTAGCTTTAAATTGGTATAAAGTTTGTAATTTTTGGATACTATAATTGAGTGATATGAGGTGTACAACTTGAATGCATGACCATGCATTAGCCAAAATTTCAAATGTGCATAGTCTGTGGTAATTTGTACTTAACTCATTGAATAATTAACCAAATTGAATGATCTTAGTATCAATAGAGACTTAAAACATAGGAGAATAATTTGTTAGAAGGAAGTGTTACCAAATTCCTTCACTTTCCTGATGATGTTAATTATGCAAGTTGACCCAAAATCATGTGGGTAGAAAATCTGAAGTGGTCAATTAGGTTATGAAATTGATTTCACATTGTTTTATTTTGGTCCAAAATATAAGTACAAATGATATTAATGAGGGCTATGATATTTGATCGATTAGATGATGTGAATTACGATAAGATGCCTGAAATTTTCATTGAACATGCATTATGCATATTTTGTATAAGTAAATGTGCATAAAGGAATACTTGTACATTTGTACAAAAATGTGATATATTGTTAATGTGTCGTGTATGGTATAGAGGAGCACATCGGACACCAGTCGAACATTATCGGACCATCCAGGCAATAGCTTCTTGGAGCGTACTGTGAGTTAACCTAGATGAATTTCCTAGGATTGATTTGATTTGATTTGTTAAGCTTCCAATTAGTGAACTGTTGTGATTTGTTTATGAATTCCGAACTTAAAGTTCGAGGAGTTAATATTTGGGAATGTATTGGAAGTGTTCTGATTGCTGTGATATTCTGAATGATAATTGTATTCTGTGATTAGTTTATGAATTCCGGACTTAAAGTTCGAGGAGTTAATATTTGGGAATGTATTAGAAGTGTTCTGATTGCTGCGAGATTCTGAACGATATTTGTATCATATGTGACTGTTGTACATGGGATATTCTGTATTTGATGCATTTCATAAATGCATGCTCAAATAAAGGCGTTGTGACTGAAGTAGTCAGTGTGAAAGCGCTTGCACGTAGAGCTTAACTTCGTGATTTCTGTTTCTACACGTAGAGCTATGGTCTATGAATCTGTCTAGTAAACCTTGGCTTCACTTCTTTCTTTGATAAAAGGTACCTTAATGCTATATGATCAGAATATACAATCACTTTAGAACCAAGCAAGTAAGGTCTAAATTTATCCAAAGCAAACAAAATAGCTAAAAGCTCCTTTTCAATGGTGGAATAGTTGCATTGTGCTAGATTAAGTGTTCAGGAAGTGTAGTAAATAGCATGAGTCATCTTGCCATATTTTTTACCAAGGACAACACCCATAGCAAAATTGTTCACATCACACATAATCTCAAATGGTTGACTCCAGTTAGGTGGTTGAATGTTCGGTAATGAAGTCAAAAGTTCTTTCAACTTGTCAAATACTTCCTTGTAACCCTTATCAAACTCAAAGGTTACATCCTTTTGTAACAAATGACAAAGTTTTGTTGAGATTTTACTGAAGTCCTTGATAAACCTGAGATAAAAACCTACATGGCCAAGAAAAGAACGAACCTCCTGCACATTTGTAGGGTAGGGTAAGTTTCGCACAATTTTGATCTTAGCTTTATCGACCTCAATTCCTTTAGATGAGATTACATGTCCCAAAAATATTACTTGTTCAACCATAAAATGACATTTTTTTATAATTGAGAACAAGATTAGTTTCAATGCAACGTTCCAGTACATAATGCAGATTATCTAAGCACGCATCAAATAAATCCCCATAGATAGTAAAATCATCCATAAAAATCTCAATAACGTGTTCAACATACTCAAAGGAAATACTTATCATGCATCTTTGAAAGGTGGTTGGGGCATTGCAGAGTCCAAATGACATCCTTCTGTAGGCAAGTATAACAAATGGGCATGTCAAAATTGTTTTCTCCTGATCCTCTGGAGCTATCACGATTTGATTATATCCTGAATACCCATCCAAAAAATAGTAGTGAGATCGTCCCACAAGTCATTCAAGCATCTGATCGATCAATGGGAGTGGAAAGTGATCCTTGCGTGTAGCAGCATTGAACTTCCTATAATCGATACACACTCGCCGTCTATTTTGAATTCTTGTAGGCACAAACTCATTATTCTCATTCTTTACCACAGTATTCCCAGTTTTCTTTGGTGGTAATTGGACTGGACTCACCCATTTACTATCCAAAATTGGATAGATCAGATCAACATCACGTAACTTTAAGATCTCCGTCTTTACCACTTCTATCATCAGAGGATTCAATCTTCTTTGTGATTCTCTTGATGGTTTGAATCCTTCTTCCAACAGGATTTGGTGCATACATGTCGTAAGGCCAATACCTTTGATGTCAGCTATAGTCCACCTATAGTTGTGATATGGTTCTTAAGCACTCGAATAAGCTTTTCCTCTCGAAGCTTGGTTAATTTCCTTTCTATAATTACCGGAAGTGTTTCTCCTTCTCCCAAAAACATGTATTTCAAATGTTCCGGTAATTGCTTCAATTCAATTATAGGTGCATGCACAACCGAAGGCAAAGAGTTAGTATTAGATGTTGACAGTTCAATATTTTGAAATATGTATCTTTTTGGTATTGCTTGCAGTGATTGCAGTGCTCGCACAATTTCTTCCATGTCATCTGTAATGAGTAAATTAGAATTTTGCTAAATATTTTCCATTACACTCATGCAAAGAATGACTTCTAACTCATTTTTACCGTCCTCATCAAAAATTCCTTGAGATAAAGAATCAATGACATCAATTGATAGAATAGAATAAACATCACTAGGGTACTTTATAACTTCAAAAATATTTAAAAGAACAATTTCACAGTCAAACTCCAAAGTTAATGTTCCTGCATCCACATCGATCTTCGTCTTTGATGTCTTCAAAAATGGTCAACCCAGAAGGATTGATGCAAAATTAGATGAAGGCTATCCCGTTATGTTCAACACATAAAAGTCAGTTGGGAAAACCAATTCGTTAACTTGCACTAAAATATCCTCTGAAACCCCTTCTGAATAAGCATTAGATCTATCAACCAATTGAATTATAACACATATTTCTTTTAACGATCCCAAATTCAAAGAAGTATAAGTGGAATATGGCATGACATTTATGAAGACTCCTAGATTTAACATTGCCCTTTCGAATTTATTATCGCCAATTTTGTAAGGAATTATAAATGTACTTGGATCCTTATATTTTAGGGGAAGCTGTCTCTGAATGATTGCGGATACATTCTATGTAACATCCTGTTCCCTAATAGAATAGTTATGCATGAAATATTTATAAGACTTAAGATTACTGCACGTTAGATAGAAGCATTTTTGTCGCACATATAGTTTTAACACATTCATAAGACGGTATATGATTCAATGGCACTTCTGGTAAGTGGACTTGCAAATGGCTAATAGTGCTTATGACAAGTAGTGAATCGGTGGAGTTAAATGGAACACGTGAGGGACATGCAATGGACCCATGTAGTATATTGGTTAAGTTAGGAAGAATCCCTTAGAGTTTCCATTCTTCACTGAAACTTCCCTTAGAGTTTCCATTCTTCACTAAAACTTTCCATCTTGTAATTCTCTTCCTAAATCTTCATCTCTGAATAGCAATTTAGCAGCTTTTGTGGTGGTGACTTCCAGATTCAGTGTTAGAGCATTTGTGAAGCAAGTAAGTGATTGTTGTTGTATTCATTGTATTAACGAGCATGAGCATGTTGGATATCTATAGTCTGCAATTTTGGTATTTTCGAGAATTATGGCTTTGCGAGTTATTTGGAGTTTTGAAAACTAGACAGGGAGTAGTATAGAAGATGTTTCATGTTTGGAGGTAAAATAGAATTGGTAATGATGCATAGAATTTGTTTAGGCATGAAAGACGATAAGTTCTGCTTCGTCTGTTAATAGGCATTCTGATATGAGCCAGACTTCGTCTATGTTTTGTAGTCTCTATAAACCCAACTTCTTCTGTGATTATGTCATCTTCCTCTGGGTGATGTCATCTTCCTCTATATCGCTTTGGTTTCCTTTGATTATTCTATTTTTTGCTTCGTCTTTCCTTGACTTCGTCTGTGTACTGCTTCTTTTGCTTATTGCATTGTCTACTTTCGACCTAAGTGGCCGCATTCCTTCTATGTTATTGATTCTTGAACTTCGTCTGTGTTACTGTTCACAGACGAATGAACTTCGTTTGTTATTGTTTATGAACTTCGTCTGTGTCACTGTTCACAGATGAAGGAACTTCGTCTATGTTATTGACTCATGAACTTCGTCTGTGTTACTGTTCACAGACGAATGAAACTTGTTTATGTATTGCTTCATGAACTTCGTCTGTGTTACTGTTCACAGACGAAGAACCTTCGTCTATGTCAATGTTTACACGTATCGTCTGTGTTACTGTTCACAGACTTCCTTTACATTACCAATTACGAACTTCGTCTGTGATGACGTCAGCTTCCTCTGGGTAACGTCATCTTCTTGTGAAGATCATTTCCTTATGTGTTTTATTTCTTCTATCTTCATCTATATCTATCTTCTGTCCTCTCTTCGACCCTCCAGAAGATAGATTTGATCTTTAAGATCTTCATAAAAGTTATAGAACTTGGAATTATCTTTTAAACCATATACAGAAAACCTTGATCTGATTCCCCTAGAGAAAGTTATGTTAATTGCAAAACATCGTCTGTGTTACTGTTCACAGACGACTAACCTTTGTCTATACCTATCTTCTGTCCTATTGTTGATCCTCCATAAGATAGAATTGACCTTCGAGGTCTTCATAAAAGTTATAGATATTTAAGTCTTCTTTCATTCCATATAAAGAATATCTCGATCTAATCCCTATAGCAAAAGTTATGATAATTGTAAAATATCGTCTGTGTTTCCCAAACTTCTTCTGAGTTACTGTTCATTGAATATCTTCTTTCCTATTTTTGATCCTTCGGATGATATAGTTGGCCTTTGAGCTCTTCATGAAGTTTTTAAATCTTGATTCCCTCTTTCGAATCATGTATAGAACAATAGAAGCTGATCTTTGTAGACAAAGTTATGTTCAGAGGAAAAAATTTTCTGTGATGAAGTCAGCTGCCTCTGGGTGACGTCATCTCTTTTTGTAAAGCATCTTCGTCTGTAATTCATCTTTGTCTGTAACTCATCTTCTTCTGTAAAGGCGCATCTTCTGTGAAGATGCACCTTTCACAAATGAACTTATATCCATTGAACACCCTTAAGTTTACTAGAGGTCAGAGAGAGTGCTATACTAAGAGGCAAATAAGAGTTGAAATGTGATAAGCTCTGATAAAAGAGAGAGAGAGAGAGATTACGAAGAGACTCCAGCATTGCCATTGAACATACATAGTGCATATGTACTTTGATATACTTAGTATGCTGAACAAAAGATGATAATTGTGAACATGTTTGTCTGTTTTAGAGGAGCACGCTGGACAACAGTCGGACGTCGCCAGAATATCCAGACGATAACTTCTGGGAGCGTACTGTGAGTCGACCTAGATGACTTCTAGAATTATTTGACTGTGTGTTTACTTGTTCTATTCCATTGAACTTTGTATGTGTGTACTAGTTCTATATTCCAGACCTGAGGTCCGAAGAGTTAATAGTTGGGCATGTATTGGAAGTGCTTTATGTGATATTTTGATCTGGAATTATGAGTAATGCTCAGCGATAGCTGAATGCCGGACTGAGGTCCGATGCTTATGAGACTTTTGCTTGAACATTATATGAGATATTGTATATGAGTTGTTCGATATTTGATGCAATTCATAAAATGCATGCACAGATAAAGGCGTTGTGACTTGAGTTGCCAATAGAAGCGCTTCCATGTAGAGCTGTGCTCCGTGATCATTTGTTATGCACGTCGAACTTTACTCCGTGATTCTGTTAGCCTCCGGCCCACTTCTGTATATGTGTGAAAGGATCTCAGTCACAACAATAAGAACGAATGAGTCTCATGCATGTTACACGCAGTTACGTGCGTAATGCATTATCATCTGTTCTACTATTTCTGAACACATGCTTATCTGTGTAACTGAGTAATTGTGATATTTGTGTTGTATATATGTAATCCGGTGAACTCATCAATGATGGTTCACTCATTGAGTTCGCAAAACTCATCCAAAATTGCACTGTGGCTTTTCAGGTACGAGACAGGAGACATAAGTTAGTGAGGACGTATAGTGTCTGGGATAAAGTATGGATCAGAGGTCTGTAGCTGACTCCCAAAGGCATATTTCGATGTTTTGTACTGTTATTGTGTTAGAACCCGTATAAGGTCTTGTAAACTTGTGTAAAACAGTACAGTGTAACTTGCTAAATGAATGAAAAAAATGTTTTTAGAGAAACTTGTGATGAGTTTTCGAGTATTGTAGATGATGCCATGTGTAGTGTAAAATTGTTATAGCTCCAACATTTCCATTATTGTAGGTTATGTTCCTAATTGCTTAGGAATGTATCCTATGATTGTGGGATGTTGCATTCTACCCCACAATTACTTTCTCGTCTCCCCTCAATTTCCTCTTAGACGTGCATAACTCATTGAGAAATTTGGCATATCGAGGAACTTACTGTTAGAGTAGTGCTCTAAAGGCAATCACTTTTAGCAATTTTATACAAACTTTATTTTGATTAGTAAAGCAAAAGGAAATTTTCATTAATTTGATGTTCATTTATTTATGAATTGATGTCATCCTTAAATTGAATTAATGAAGTCCATGATACAAAACATAACATGAAGGAAATCATGATGAGATCATGATAATGAGATTGCTATCATGTACAATTATGTTAGTATCTAAATTACCTTAGTTATAGGATTAATGAGACTAGACATTGTTAATCCTGATAGACTAGCACATGTTGTACTCATTGATATGATCAAACAGTGGATCTCATAAATTATAAGCATGAGATGTTTAGAGTTAACATGTGGATGCTTACTAAGAGTAGTAAGTATATCAGATGACCTGCTAATAATTGATCTCATCATAGCAATGGTGCAAATATCCTTAGACTTGAGATACTCAAGGATATCTTAGATACTAATCCTGTGCTTTGACACCATTCCTTATTGCCTCAAGATGAGGTCACTCATAGGGTGGTGATTGGGTATAGCTATTGGTATTCAAAGGTAATTAGGTAGCCAATAAAGGATTCACCACTCTTGATAGAAGGAGATGATATCCACGGCCTCTTGTTAGGGTCATTACTTGGAAATCTCTGGTTAGAGCAATTATATGTCATAAAGAGAGTCTTCAATGATACATTGAGTAATGAGATCCCCAGCACAAAAACTAACATCACTTGGACTAGATTTGATATAATCAGTCTAATAGGAGTTGACACATAGCCTATACTCCGAACCAAGTGGGGTATAGGATGGTAAAGGGATGAATTACACAGTAATAGATTATGGAAAGGTTCGTAAGTCAGATAATTAACTATCGAAGTGTTCAAGTGTTAATCCACTTACATTCTGTAAATTGGCATCGTGAAATCCTTCATGATTTGCTCAGATTAAGAGTTAATTCAAGGGACCAAAATAACTGAGAACCTAAGGGTCACACGTATAAAAGATTGGATGAAAAACAAAGTGTGCATAGCTGTCAATTAAGCAAGTCACGATGACCGACTTAATGATAGGTGGTACATAAGTGAGTTCTTCATTTATGTACACACAAATTTTTACCCAAAAGCATAGTCAATAGAGAAGATAAAGGTCGATAAGAGTTCTAGAAGTTAAGAGGAGCGATCAAGAGATTTATTCATGCAAATTTAAGCAATTGTTGCATGAGATTAATTACATGTAACTTAGTTTTGATCTAAATCTCACTAGAGCATCTACTTGAACTCATCTTATTTGGTGCTCTAACCACCCTTACACACTAATTTTTCTTCATCTTTGCGTGCTCTCTTGAGGCCAAAAAAGGTGTTTGGTATTTTTTACAACCTAAATAAGGATAAGATTCGAGAAAGGAGGAGTATTTGTAAGGTACATATGTTGTAATTTCACATTCTTATAATCTATCCTTACATGCACATGATTTTGGATTTTCTGGGGATGTCATAGGGTTGAATTTTGATTCTGATACTTCTGCTACCTTGCCATGTATGTGATACATAGACCCATGTCTTTCCAACACTTGCTTAATGACATCAATTAGAGTTATGTTCATCTCTACCTTTTAGAACATCTCCAAAATCTTGCTATCTTGCTCTTCTTTCTTCGATTTAGTTAATATACTAGGAAAAGAAGGTAAAGTCTTAGTAAAATTTTTAACTACAGAAGATTTAGAATTTACCTGAGTTCCAGTTTCTACTTCTTTTGGAGGCACTTCAAGTTCTTTTTCATATTCTTCCTGATCGCCAACAACAAGATTCTTGTGTGGTGCCTTTATTTCTTTACCACTTTTCAAGATGATAGCACTTGTATTCTATTTCAGGTTCACAATAGTTTGAGAAGGAAGCTTACTCGAATTCTGATTTTTCCAATCGGCTCACCGCAATAATTATTTGACTTAGTTGGTTCTCCAAATTCTAAATGATAGCTCTTTTTTGTTGTTGGAATTGTATGGCATTATTTTAGAGTTAAGTGGTATTCTGAGTCAACGTTTTCATTATTTCTTCCAGGGAAGGTCCCAAACTTGATAGTTGAGCTTGTCTTTGTTATGGTTGTTGATATGAACCTTGTTGTTGTCCCTGCTACCCATAGTTGTTGAATGCAGGATTCTTCCATCCTGAGTTCTGCGCATATGGGTAGCTAGGATTACTTTGTGGTTGACTCGGAATGCTTTTGAAAGCATTCACTTGTTCTGGAGATATATCCTGCAAAGTTAGACACATATCAATGGGATGTCCTACCATTGTGCAAATTCCACATACCTTGACTTGTTAAGCACCACTTGTAGCTATTAACCTAACCAAAGATGTTAAACCAGCTATTTGTTGCTACAATGTAGCAGTATTAGCTTCACTAACCTTTAATGGTCGGGGTTCCTCTCGAATACTGAATTGTTAGGAGTTAGTAGCTATGTTGGAAATGAGATTTTTGGCTTCAATAGGTGTCATGTCTACCAATGCACCCGTGCTTGCTGCATCTATCATATTTCTTTCTTGTGGCAAAAGCCCCTCATAGAAATACTGGATCATAGAAATACTGGATCAACAGCTGCTCACTAATTTGATGATATGAGCAGCTAGCACACAACCTCTTGAAATGCTCCCAGTACTCATATAATGTTTCCCCATGATGTTGTCAAATTGCACAGATCTTCTTCCGAATATTTACAGCTCGAGACGCAAGAAAGTATTTTTCCAAAAAAAGCCTCTGCGTCTCATTCCAAGTGGTAATTGATCCAGAGGGCAAGTAATAAAACCAATCCTTGGCAGTGTCTCCCAACGAGAATGAAAATGGCCTCAACTTAGTATGCTCTTCTTATACCCTGGCTAGCTTCATGCTAGAACTAACCACGTGGAACTCCTTAAGAAGCTTGTGAGGATCTTTACATGGTATACTACGAAAAGTAGGCAAAAGATGAATTTGACTAGATTTAAGCTCAAAAGCAAAATCAATAGCAGGAAAATTAATGCAAAATGGTTGATGATTAAAATCAAGGATAGCTAATTGATTAAGAGTATGTTCATTATTTTGCTCAGCCATGTTAGAAGTAGTATCAGAAATGGAATCACTAGAAGAATCAGGAAGTAAATGTAAAGCTATTTGAATTCCTAGTGAAGAGTCAAATTTTCTGTCAGATGATGATGGATCCTCGAAACTTTGAACAACTTGTCTTCTCGCTCTAGGTAACATTCTTTCAAGTTTTGGATCAAATTTCAATTCACCAGTGTGAGAAGATCGTGTCATGCACTGAAACTAACCAAATAAGAAAAGAAATTAACCATAAATAAAAATAAAATAAAACAAATAAATTCATAAAAGAAAAGGATATTAATCCCCAGCAACGGTGCCAAAATTGGCCGTGCGTCGTAACACTACCAAAATAACTAAATCTACAACTATAACAGTGACAAGTCTAACTCGATCCCACAGAGATTAAATGCAATCACTTTCCTAAATTCTACGTATATGTAAAACAAGGGGATTTGGTTAGATACAAATTAGAAAAGAAGTAAAATTGGATATGTAAAAATAACTCAAATTAAACAGTCGTAACGAGATAAAATTGACAAATGATTTGAAATCCAGTTCTTTGGTTTAATCTTGGCCTAAGCACAATTTTGCATATGTCGTTGAATTATCTTTTTTACACTCTCTTAAGAATATTGATCATGAATTAACAATAAGCTATGATAATTACAGTTTTTCCTTAAGTTATAATTAATTAAGAAGAGCTTGTTAATTAACCCTAACTATCGGGAAACCTAAAATAAGCTCTTTTAGTGAGAAAAACAAATCAATCTAAGCAATAATCAAACAAGCTCGGACTATTTAACTTACGCTACATTATCCCTAATGATTTGATATCGTTAGTTGCCACATATCACCTTCAATACGACTATTACGTATTGCATTCAATTTCTAGCTATAGGTTTTTATAAAAAACGATTCAATAAAGAATTAAAATTATACTCATACAATACCTAAACAATCTATACAAGAGAACATAAACAATCCAAAAAAGAGGGATAGAATACGATACACAACAATGATATGCTTAATGTGCTCCTCAGCCTCGATTACCCCTCCAAACTAGTGTTGGGTGGTTTAGCCTTCCATTTCCTTCTTCAATCTCCAAGAATCCGCAAAGAAAGCTTCTTTCTCTATTAAAAACCAAAGAGGAATACGGATATTTCTCTCTCCTTTTTTTTCTTCTCTCCTTGTATTTTTAGGGTTTCATTCTTTTCTTTTTATAGTTCATTCCAACTAGGGTAAAAACTAGGTTTTACCCAGCCCAAAATTCCAAAATAACCCTTGATAAGTTGAGTTCAGAAACAGCCCCCGAGCCGTCATCACACAGACCACGATTGTGGCCTATGTGACAAGCTTCTGCCTTGATCGTGGCACTAGGTTTTCCTCAAACCTTCTCCAAGTCTTTTATTCTTTGCTTTAATTCTTCTCCTTCATATTCCATGAGGACAAGTGAGTGTCAACATCGAGAAGATGACTTAATGCATATGCTTTCGGGTCACTTTAACTACTTCTCTTCCAAACTGCACCAAAAATCAAATATGAGTCAAAGTGAGTACCCTAAGCATTTCTAAGGCATTAATCACTAAGTGTAGTAGATCAAATGAATCAACATTTAAACATATATCAGTAGCAGAGAATAAAAACACAAGGTGTTTTATTTACAATAAGTTGTACTTTATATGGGAGTATTAGAAATGAGAAAAACTAAATGTAATAGTGTTCGAAGAGGAAAGTGAGGGGAAGTTTTCACTCTAGTAAATCCCCTATAATCACAAAATATTTTAACCAATAAAGTGGGTGTTGCTCATGCCTCACTAATGTATGTGAATATTCGGATAAACGAATCAGAAATGGTAGCAATGGTTAATACAAGTGTGACCCACACTTTTATTATAAATAGGATTACTGCCAAGTTTGGGACAAAAGTAGGCAAAAGAGCAAACCAAATAAATACAGTAAATGTTAAAACAAGAGATGTGGCTAGTATAGTGTACAATATACTAATTGGGATGGATAATTGGAACAGAAAAAGCAACATGATAATAATATCATTAGATGATTTCAATGTGATCTTCGGTATTGATTTTTGCGATCATACAAAGAAGTGGTGTAGCCACACTTGGGTGGAATTTTATTCACAAAGGAGCAAAGTCCTTACCTTATGAAATGTCAGGATTTTGGAAGAACAAAAAGCAGTAAGAAACCTTCAATCAAGAGCAACACCCCCTGCCTATGCTCCTTGTCAGATGTCTCTATTAGAATTGAAGGAACCCCAAAAATAGTTGAACGAGTTATTATACGCATGCTATCTTATGAACTATGTGCTATATGATTTTTTAGATGATTTTGTTGTTGTCTGTCTTGATGACGTACTAATATATAGCAACTCCATATAGGGGCATATAGTTCACTTGAAACAAATGATGAAGTGCTTAAGGAAGAACTTGCTCTATGTCAAAATAGAAAAGTATGAGTTTGCTAAGACAAAAATAAAATTCTTGGTCCATTTGGTGGGCAAGAACTAAGTTCAGATGGATTTGAAGAAGATGCAGGCTATTGTAGAGTGGACAACTCCTACTAAATTAAGGAAATTATAGTCTTTCCTTGGTCTTGCAAATTACGATTGAGAGATCATTAACAACTATTATTAGAAAGTAGCCTATCTCACAGTTTTGTTAAGAAGGAGAGGAAATGGAGCTAGACAAATCATTATGTGGATACTTTCAAAATGCCTAAATAGGTCATTGCATCAGAACTTGTTTTAAGGTTGCCAGATTTTGAGTTATCATTCAAAATATATATTGCAGCATCAAAAAAGGCAATTAGAGGTGTACTGGTTCATAATGAACATCTAGTAGCTTTCAAAAATAAGAAACTTAATGATGCAGAACAGAGGTATTTTGCACATGAAAAAAGAGATGATATCAGTAGTACATTGCTTACAAATATGGCGTGTCTACTTGATATGATCAAAATTTATGGTTCAAACGGATAATGTGACAAACCCTTTCTTCAAAGTGTAAGAATTTTTAGTAGAATATGAATTTACTTGGGAGCATAGATCAGGCAAGTGTACCAAGTGGTTAATGCCCTTAGTTAGAGAGAAGTATTAATAGTTAATACAATATTTCCCGAATAGAATCTGGCTTGGTGGAAAGAATTTAGCAAAGTGGTAAGTTTGACACCAACTATTATTGATAGTTGCAGGAAATTCGTGATGGAACAAGCACACATTATTGGCTTGATGATAGGTTGATTGTGGGAAAAGGGGGTAGGTTATATGTTCCAGGTTTTAGTGGTATGCGGAGAGAGCTCATATATGAGTCTCATGATGCATAATAGGTAAACATCCAAGAAGAAAATGGATGATGAAGCTACTATCCTATTCTTATGTTTGGCCTCATATAGAGTAGGACATCAAAACCTATTGTCAAACTTGCTTGGCATGTTGACAAGATAAAGTAAAGAGGTAGAAGAGAATTAGGTTACTTTAGTCTTTTCCCATTCCAGAGTGGCCTTGGATGTTAGTATCTCTTGACTTTGTTGTGGATTTTCCAAAGTTGATGGTAAAGCTTTAGTGCTGGTGGTGGCAGATCAACTTACCAAGTATATTGTTTTCATTACGACTCTAACAACTTGCTTCATAAAAGTAGCTAGGCCCAGCCCTGGGCAAGGTCAAGAAGGACACTGCCCAAGGCTCACTCTCATGAAGAACAAAATAAGGCTCACTCTTGACACTCGTAAAGAACAAAATGAGGCAAAATATGGCCCACTCTGGACCCTCATAAAAAATAAAATGAGATAAAATAGGGCTCAGTTCACTCTTGACACTCATAAAGAGTAAAATTAGGCAAATCCTCTTAGCTTTCTTTTTTTTCCTTACATGTTTTTTCATTTGATATTTTTTAGTTGTTCTCTTAACTTAATGTTAAGAATTAATGCAACCCATTAGATTCTTCAATTGTGTCATAATGAGGGGATTAAGGTATCCTTTTTAATAATAAAAATAAGCTTTTAAATTTTACATATTTATATGTTGTTGATTTATTGGGACCCCTTTTTTTACTTTACCCAGGGCCTATAAAACATTAGGAACATCCCTGGAAGTAGCAGTTGGTTTTTTTTATTGAAACATGGTAAAGCACTTCAACATTCTAGGAGATATAATGAGCAATCAAGATATACGATTCATTGGTAGATTCTAGACCTCCTTATTCAATATGATAGAAGCATAAATAAAATTCTCCATAGTGAATCATCCACAAATAGATGGGTAGATCAAAAGAATAAACGTTTTAATGAAGACTACTTGAGCCACCACATGAGTGCTACGACAACAAAACTAGATAAAGTTGCTAAATAATGCATAATTTGTGTATAACCTGTAATGGTCTTCCTTCAATAGGCCCTCACTCCATTAGGGGTGGCAAAGTAGTATATAGGAGGCAAATGTCCTTCTGCTTGCAAGGGCTAAACAAGAAAATGAAGCAAAAGACATTTTACGGAAGGCCAAAAATATCATAAGGAAACATATGGACCATCATCAGCAGCTTCTAGATTTTAATATGGAAGACAAAGTCTTATTGAAACTCACACCCCAAATTTGTAAAATGATAAGTGGGAAGGCAGCTCATAAGAGATTGATTCCTAAGTATGATGGTCCCTTCAAAGTCATCAAGAAAGTTGGGAATGTCGCTTATCATTTAAAGTTGCTCAAAAAAACTAAAAATACATTTTACTTTCCATGTAAGTTTTTTGTATAGGTTTTACAAGGATAACAAAGAACCATAATGTAGCAAGGTAAGGCAAGCCTATGCAATGGTGTGAAAGCAGTTTGATGATGAAATAAGTAAAATCCTTGACCATCAATTGTTAAGACAACATAAGAAGAACGAAAAGATGGAATTCTTGATGCAATGAAAAATAAAAGAAGTTGTTAACGTAATTTTGAAAAGAGATACCTCTCTTTGACACTTTGAGGATAAGATAAAGATATAACTTGAGAACTTCCTCACAAGGTCTTTGGCTCCTTTTGATGTCATAGATTTGCAAGTCCTATTGCAGAATTTGAACCAATTTGATACCAAGTAACTCCTCGCAACTTGCTGAGCAAAGTTGATCAAACATGGAGTACAAGCTTCAGCAAGGAATGCGAAACAACTTGCTCGAGACTTCAAGCAATAATCTGACTCAGGCAAAGTTTAGATTATCAATTAAGAACTTTCATAAAAGACTTATGTAACAACTAGGATTATCCTAGCTAATAGATGGATTAGCAAAAGTTTGACAGTTATGGTAGTTATTTCAATTGATGTTTATTAGTTATGTTCGGTAATCAGTTGGAAAGGATGATCTAATTGCTTCTTGTACCAATCCTCTATTAGAAGAACGTCCGCATTGGAAGAACATATTGCTAAAGATGTCTGAAGGGTTGTATTGGTTCAGACTTAACTACTATATAACTTCCATAAAATGTTGTGCTGGTAATTTATACATGTGTAATATTTGCAAGTGGAATTGATGGAAGTCTCCCCTTAAGTTGTAACAATCTTTTTTGTGAATAAACTATCTCATTTAGTGTCTTATTAAAATGACACACATATAAGGTACTTGCAAAAACATCACATCTTCTAAGTGATAGACAAACCTCTAAATTAGCCCTTGTATAACTTGTTTTAGTATACTTTCCATCGTAACTAAAAACATGATCTTTCCTTTCACTTGAACTTCTCCAAATCCTATCAATAATGAAGTTACGAGTTTTGATTGATCAATAGGCAATCTCATGACGTAAAGCGCATCATAAAAAAAGATATCTAATAAACTCTCATTGTCATCATAATTCTTCTAATTTCAAAGTTATTGATCTTTGATGGCTATGGCATCCTCGTGTTGACTATGTAAATCTACGTTCTTCGCATCTTTAAATGTGATAGTTGCTCACCTATTGATCGGACCGAGTGAAAAAGCTCTTTCACAACATTTTTAGTATGATATTTACTACAATTTTCTACACTAGCATGACATTTATAACCCAACATTTAACGTATTGTTGTCTCCAATATTTTAGGATCTTTGCCTGGAGTGATCGTCGTTTCTTGTCTTAGTCTTCACAAATTTATTTATGATGAGGTGAATGAGCCTATGATCACTTACAAAAATTCATAATTGTCCTCTTTGAACAGCTCTCTTAGAATTGTTACGTTCATCTATGTTATGACCATAATCTCTATGAAACCTGTACTATTTCTTTATAC
>JANQBM010000001.1:2990262-3004263 GCA_025594535.1 Erythroxylum domingense | reverse complement strand
TTATATAAAAGATTAAAATAAATTTAAATAAAATAATTTATTTTTAAATTTTATTTAATTTATAATTATTATTAGTAATAAAAATATTTATTTTATTTTAAAAATATAAATTAAGCAATCAAAATAAAATTTGAACTGAATAAGTAAATAGCTAATTAAAAAAAAATTTTTAAAAAAGGGGGTGGGGGAGAAAGGAGGGGGGAAATTTTTTAAAAACATTTGAAAATTTTGCTAAGTAGCCCCCTATTTAAATACCGGTCGGTACCATGCGAAATTGTTGATACTGGCCGGTATTTGGCCGATATTTTAAATACTGGCCGATACCATGCGAAATTGCCGGTATCGAATGGTACTAACGACTGATACCTTTAAACATGGTTTTGTATTATTTTTTGGCCGGTACGGTACGAAACCCATAATGTTGTTCTAGGCTTCTATCCTTGACCATATTGTTGCATGAATTCTTGTGGTGTTCTTTAATAAGCTTTGACATTTGACAGAACTTGAGATTGAAAAAAAAAAGATGATATGACATATCCTAATTAAGTAAGAAACTACCAACCTAATTAGAACATAAAAAATGTCCTAAAAGATACAAGAATCTTAAAATAGCTAACTTAGTCACAAATCTTGTTTTCCCACATTCTTCATCAAGTTGATGAATTGGTATTCTTCATTCTTAGCTTATATATAATATAATTAAAACTTAAACTACTTAACCCCTTGGTAAGCACATCGACAAGTTGGTTCTTTGTAATCACATAAGGTGTACAAATCAAATCACTCTTTAGTTTTCCTTTTATGAAGTGTTTGTCAAATTTAACGTGCTTCATTGATCATGTTGTACTGAGTTATGAGCTATATTGATGACAAATTTATTATCAAAGTAGAGTCTTATTGGGTCAGATCACTTAATTTTCAAGTCTTCTAGCATAATTTTTGATGAAAGTAGTTCACAAACACCTTGAACCATTGCTCAAAATTCTGCCTTTTTTCCAGGTCATGCTACCACATTTTGCTTCTTACATTGAAGAAAGAGGGAAAAATATTTCTTCCTCCCCTAATTACCTCTTTAAATCAAGGAGCATCTATTATTCTCTAAGCAATAAAATCCCATTAATTCAACTACTAATTAATATAATATCAACTAATTATCTATAGAGAATCTACTAATATTAACACTCCTCCTCAAGTTGGTGCATAGATATTGATCACTCCCAACTTGCTTACAAAGAACTCAAAATTCTCTCTTAGGAGCCCTTTGGTGAAGACATGAATAACTTGTATTTTAGGTACAAATGCTATGAAATTGAGTCCACTTTTAAGTTTTTCTTTTATAAAATGTCTGTCAATCTCCACATGCTTCGTCCATATTGAAATGGTTTGTTGGCAATATCGATAGCTACTTTTTTATCACAAAACAACTTCATTGGGTGCTCCACTGATTTCTTAAGTTCTTCCATTACTCTTTTAAGCTAGATTATTTTACAAATTCTTTGAGCCATTGCCCTATGTTTTGCTTCTGCACTATTTCTAGCTATCACATGTTGTTTTTTTACTTTCTAGTTTACTTGATTTCCCTACAAATATGTGCAATATTCAGAAGTTGATCTTTTGTCAGTAAGAGACCCTGCTCTGTTTGCATCAATGTAGACTTCAACTTTTTGTTGATCACTTTTCTTGAAGAATAATCCTTTACTTGGAGCTCCTTTTAAATATCTTAAGATTTTGTAGACTACTTCCTACTGTTCTTTATAGAAATTATGCATAAACTGGCTTAGTATGCTGACGACAAAGGAAATATTTGCTCTGGTATGAGATAAATAGATTAGCTTTCCCACCAGTTGTTGTTATCGATTTGTATCTATTGGAACTCCTTCCTTAACTTTACCCAGCTTTGAGTTGAATTCCATTGCAGTGTCCGATGGTCTATATCCACTCATCTCAGTTTCTTCGGAAAGGTCCAGGATATACGTCCATGGGGTGACTACTATTTCCTTAGATCCAACAATTTCCATTCCTAGGAACTATCTGAGAGACCCTAAGTCTTTGATTTCAAACACCTTTACGTGATTCTTTTTAATATTTTCAATTTCCTCAAAATTATTGCTAGTGAGAATAATGTTGTTTACATACACAATTGGAACCGCAGTCTTTCTTTTTGCAAAAGTTTTTATGAATAGAGTATGGTCATATTGCCCCTGTAAGAAGAGAATTCACAAATCTTGCGAATCTGTCAAATTAGGCCCTTGCTGATTATTTTAACCCATATTAAGATTTTTTTTAAGCTTGCATATCGTTGTTCTAAAGCTTTCACTAAATCCTGTTGGAAGCGCTATGTACACCTCTTCATCTAATTCTCCATTTGGGAAGACATTTTTTACATCCAGCTGACGTAGAGTCCAATCTGGATTAATTGAACTCTCTCACAATATTTAACTTAGCAGCAGATGAAAAGGTTTATGAATATTCAATGCCATGGGTTTGAGTAAACCCATTAGCAGCAAGACGAATTTTATATCCTTCAAGTGATCCATCAAAATTGTACTTGATAGTGAACACCCCACTTACATCCGATCAGTGTTTTCCCTCTCAAAAGATCAACTTCCTCCCATGTTCTATTCTTCTCCAAAGCTCTCATCTCCTTTAGGACTACATCCCTCCACTCAGGAATATTTAGAATCCCTTGTATTTCTTAGGAATGGAAACATTTAAAAATTTAGAATTTAATGCTTGAAATGATGGAGATAGACTTTGATAATAATAATAAGTTATACAAAAGATATATGGTACAAGTTCTAGAACCTTTCCTAAGAGCAATGGGTAAATCTAAGGTTTCCTCCGATTCTAAAATAGTTATTGGTTTAGGTGACATTGAATCAATATTAATAAACTCAAACTAAGATTTACCTGATTGTTCTCCAATTTCTAGATTTGTTTGCAATTAGACTCTTGACTATGCTGTAAGTTGTCTATGTTTCTTTTGTCATTTTGAATATTTTCTCAAAAAGACATTTCCTTTAAAACGATTTCTATCTCGTCTTTGCACACATTTCATTCTTTTCTTGAGATTAAATTTGTAAAGGCATCGAAGCTGAATCCTTATTTTCATTATTTGATACACCATCATTGTTTGAAATGGGATTATAGAAAATATCTATATCATTGTCAGTGTTGACCTTAGTCTCATTTTCCTTACAAATATCAAAAAATGAATCTTTGCTACGTGTCTCCCCCTGAAGATGATGTGAGAGAAAAAAAAAGGTCTATCTTTAAAAAAGGTGACATTCATGGAAATAAAAAATCTTTTGGTTATTGGATCAAAGCACTTGTACCTTTTTTTGAGTAGAAGGATAACTACCAAAAACACATTTTTGTGCTTTAGGATTAAGTTTTTCTCGACTGTTGTCATGAATATGAACAAATGCAATACACCCAAACTTAAGAGGGAGATCATGTGATAATCGAGATGAAGGAAAACATTTATTAAAACAGTTAAGAGGTGTTCGAAATTTTAAAGCTTTTGAGGACATCGTATTGATCGAATATGTCACTGTTAGGATAGCCTCACCCTATAAGTACTTAGGAGTATTAGTTGAAAATATTAGAGATCTTACAATATCTAATAGATGTTTATTTTTTCTTTCTGTTATTCTATTTTGTTGTGGGGTATCAGTACATTAGCTTCAATGAACAATAACTTTTTCAGCACAAAAATTCCTTAAAACGTTGTTGAAATATTCTTTTCCATTGTCACTTCTAAAAACTTGACTTCTAGTTTGAAATTTTGTTTAGATCATGTTATAAAAGTTTTGTAATACACTGGCTTCTTATTGAGTAAAAATAACAAGTAATTCTAGTATGGTCATCATTGAAAGTTATGAACCATCTTTTTCCATTTATTGTTTGTATTCTTGAAGGTCCACAAATATCACTATGGATTATAGTGAAGGGTTTTGTGGCTTTGTAAGGTTGTGCTGGGAAAGATGTTTGATGATGTTTAGCAATTTGTCAAATTTTACACTGAAATGAAGCTAGATCCTTATTTGCAAAAAACTTCAGAAACAAATGTTTCAGATAATGAAAACTTGGATGTTTAAATCTAAAATGCCATAAAATAATTTTATTCTCACTAGTATTTAAATATAATTGCGACAAGTTCTCTGGGATTGCTTGTTTGAGTCATATCCATTTTAGAAGAAATAGAGACCTCCAACTTGTTTAGCATTGTCAATCATCTTTCCCGTGTTCAAATCCTGAAATTTACAATCAGATGAAGAAAAATTAGCTGGATAATTTTGATCAATAGTTATTTTATTGACTAACAACAACTTTTAGGACAATTTAGGAACTTGAAGAACATTTTGGAGTGTAAGGTCATGGGAAAGAACAACTGATCCTTTCCCAGCAATTGCTGAGTAGGAACCATTTGCTATTTTTACTCTAATTTCCTGCAGAAGACTATAGGAAGAAAACAATTTAGGGGACCCAGTCATATAATCTGTTGCCCCATAATAATTATCCAAGAATTTGAATTGACACTGAAATAAGAGTCAGCTAAATAATTACCTTTCTGAACAAAAGAACATGTAGGATTTGAACTGGAGAAATTTTGAGACTGAAGAATTTTACAGATCTTCTCTATCTATTCTTTTGTGAAAGGCTGTGTGCCAGCAAATATTTTGGGCCCAATTTCAATAGTGTTGGCTTGGGACGTACTATTGCCTCAGAATTGTTTGTTCTTCTAAATTTTTGGCTTCCTATGAATTTTCCAACATGTTTTGCGTGTGTGTGAATCGTGTTTAAAGTGATCACAACTTTTTGTTGTTTTTCCTCTCTCCTTCAGCCTCTATTTCCAAAATGTTCAGCCTCTGCCACAAGGTTACAAGTTCGTTAAAAACAAAGTAACGTCACGTTCTTCTTGCTTGGCCTTCCACTTCCCACTTCTGTGATTTTTAGTTTAAAAATTTGAGAAGAGTTCTCAATATCAAAATACATCTCGCAATTCACATCCTATACATCTTTTGCTGTTGGCAAAAACATAGGGGGTTTTCCGATTATAAGTTCCATGGAATTAATCAACCAAGTTGTGATCAAAGAATTTTTGAACCTCTATATTGCCATATTTGGATCATCCGAAGTCAGCCTTGTTATCTCTCCACTCAAATATCTGAGTTTTCCTCTATCATCAATGGACAGCTTTATTGTTTAGACCATTCTGGGTAATTCTGGCCATTCAACTAGTGATTCATCAATTGAAAAGGCAAGTTTGAGCCAAGAAGATCAGAACGACATTGTATGTTTTCCATTACAATGCCCAGATTAGTCACATAAGAACTGTTGAAATCATCATTGGAGGATTCTCTGCTTGCGAGTCATCGTTCAACGATAGTCCATTTATGATTGATTTGAATGAAGAAGGAAAAAAATATTGTGAAAGAGTCGTGGCCCTGATACCATGGAGAATGAGGGAAAAGTAAATTTTCCTTAGTTTTTTAATGAATATTACAAGAAATATATTTGACAATGCAGTCATAATCACCTCCTTAAATCAAGGAGAATCTATTTATTCTCCAAGCAATAAAATCCTATTAATTCAGCTACTAATTAATAGAATATCAACTAATTAATTATAGAGAATTAGCTAATATCCACACCTCACATGATCAGGTTCTCACCAAGAGAGGTGAAATTTCTCGAAGTTGATCTGCTTTTAACAATCCATCCTACATAATCATTCGCATATGTCTTAATCACTAGACCTCCATTTCTCTTAAACCAGATACCTTGTCGTGGTGTCCTCTTGGAATATTACAATACTCGGTGAGTTGCTTGCAAATAAACTTCTTTTTGGACTATGCATGAATTGACTTGTCACACTTATTGCATGTGCTCTATCTAGTCGCGTTCTTTATTGCAACATCCTCCTTTACCTTTTCAAGTTTAAAGTTCAGGTCTATTATAGTATTTGGTTTGCAAGTTGTCTTGCGTGTTTCTCTTAGGAGATCAATAACAATTTTGTTGGGAGATAAAAATAACTTTACTAGAGTGAGCTCCTTTAATGCTGAGGAAATACTTCAACCTTCCTAACTCCTTGATCTCGAATTCATTAGCAAAAAATTGACTTATAGATTGTCTTTCCTTGTCCATCCCCTGTCACTGTTATGTCGTCAACATACACTAAGTGTGACTTCCCTGAAGGTGAGTGTTTGATGAACAATATGTGATTCATTTTATCTATACCCTTATAGCCATCATTACCCTTGCAAATCTCTCAAATCATTCTTATGACGATTGTTTCAGTCCATATAAGGTCTTACTTCTTACAAACAGTTTGAGTAGCCAAATTATTCCTACAATTTGGTAGCACTTTTATGTAGTTTTCTTTCTTGAGTTCTCCATGCAAAAATGCATTGTTGACATCAAATTGCTGCAATTCTCAACCATAATTAGCTGCCAAAGATAAGAGTACTTTAACATCATTCATCTTTACAACTGGATAAAAAGTCCCTAGGTAGTTGATTTCATAAGTTTGGATATAACCTTTAGCCACTAATTTTGCTTTATATTTTTCAATTGATTCATCTGCCCTTTACTTCACTATGTAAAGCCATTAATAGCCCACAAGTTTCTTCCCAATCGATAGCTTCACCAACTCCCAAGTTTTATTTTTTCCCAATGCCTCCAATTTTGCATTCATAGCTTGTTTATTTTTCATTGGTTAAAGCCTTAGATAGGGTTTTAGGGATGACAATGGTGTTTAGGCTGACAAAGAAAGGCTCTATGAGATGGTGAAAAATTTTTGAAAGAAAGGAAATAAGTAAGAGGATAAGTAGCCGCTTGGTGCATTCCTTAATCCCTTTTCTAATAGCAATGGGAAGATCCTGATCATTATTGTTCGTCTAAAATTCAATTTAACTATGAAAAGAAGGTTCAGAAATTGTTACATCATTCTCAAGATTCGGGTTAGAGGTTTGGGCTTTTGTAGATCCAAGAGTAATCATCTTTTTCTTTGAATGCACTTTACGAAATCTCACATTCTTAAAGATAAAATGTCTTTTCTTGTTGATTATGAGGTATAGATTTAGACATAAACTTAGATGAAGATGGTAGGTCAAACAAGAAGAAATCCCTCAGCTCCCTCCTATCCCAATCTTCTATTGTTTAATTCTTACCATAAAGATAAGGAGTGGTGAAATAAGACTCATATTCACTAAAAGTGACATCCGTTCAGATATTTTGATAGAAGATGATAATACTTATACCCTTTTTGGGTTGAAGAGTAGCCTCAAAGACACATTTTAGTGCCTTTGGATCTAACTCTTCATGATTTTCTCCATGAGCATGGACAGATGACACAACCAAATACCTTAGGAACAAGGTTATATGTAGTTTGTAGAGTATGATAGAATGGTGCTTCCCCTTAAAAGGATTTAGGTACATTTCTTTTGAAAAAAGAAGGCTCGGGATAATAAGGAAGTGACTTTTTTTCTTTTTGTCACTCTATTTTGTTATAGGGTATTAACACAAGATGGACTTAATTGAAATAATTTTGAGCATGATCAAATCTAAACCTTTTGGTATTGATCCCATATTGATTTTTAATCCTGGAATAAAAACTTGTGAGGACATTGCTGATAAGAGATTTGTGTTTGTAGTAAAAGTGTCCAATTACTACAGGTACAATCATCAATGAAAGAAATAAACATTTTGCCCCAAAAATATCAAAAATAGGAGAAGGGCCTAAATATCACTATAAATGAGATAAAAACGGATAGAATTTGTTTGATTAATATTTGAAAAAGATGCACATTTATGGTTGGCAAGTTCACAAACTTTACAATGAATGTCATCAATATGTAGACCTTTAAATAGAGAAGGAAATAGAATTTTAATGAATATAAAGATTGGATGTCCAAGTTGGTGATGATGTCTTTTTTGGATGAAAAAGATTCTAAAAGAAAGGATTGAGGTAAATTGCCCTTAATCTTTCTTGACAGGTTCAGTTCTTCAGGGTAGTAGAGATCATCCCATACTCTAGCATGTTCAATTGTCTTCCTTGAATCCTTGTCCTAAATACATAATAATTATGATAAAAAATCCCATAGAAGTTCAAATATTGAGTCACTTTGTTGATAAGGTTCAGGTTTGTGGATAACCTAAGGATATGGAACTTTTTTGTAATCAGTAATGGACTAATCTTTACATTTCCTATGCCTGCTACAGTGGTCAATGGACGATTTGTGTGGCTATTTTCTATTGCTTGGACATGGGAAATATGTGAAAAAAGGGTTGATGAGTGGGTGATGTGGTCAATAGCTCTCGATCCATTAGGAGTTGGCAAAGGTTTTTCCCAACGTTTAATCTAACAGATACTGGAAACTCACCTAAATATGTCAAAGAACAAGTACCTGAATGTCTGTCGAGGTTATTAATAAGAGATCTTATCCTCTGGACCTCTTCTTGGTTGAGACCACCCAACTCCTGAGGTGTTACTTCATTTTGTTGAATTGCAACAACGTGAGCTTGACCATCTTTTCTTGATTGATCTCCTCTTTTTCCCATTCTTGGGTTGGAGACTTTCCATGAAACTTCCAGCACTTTTTATAAGTATGACATACCTTCTTACAGTAAGTATGCCACAAGTTAGCACTGCTTTGGAGTTTCATCAAAATTTGTAGTTGAATTATTGCCACCTTTAGCTACCATAGCAGAGTTGGCCGTGTTTTTTGGTTCAAGCATTAGGTTTCTTCTTCTTTCTTCTTGACAAACTAGTTCACAACCTCATTAAAATATGGAACTTCATGCATCCCGTTTGTCACTTGGTCAAATTCCAAATTAAGTATAACAAAAGAATTATAGGCTCTATCTTCCTTAATAAAGTCTTTTTAAATAGCTTCATCTTCAGTACATTTAGTTTTTGACTCCTATAATAGTTATGCCCTTGCCACAAGGATTTTAATTGATTGGCATATTCAGTAATCGTCCTATTCCCTTGTTTTGTAGTCGTGGTCTTTACCTTGACTTAGTACATTTAGATTGTGCTAGCCTTATAATACATTTATTGGAGTGCATCTCAAATATCCTTGGCAGTGACAAAGAACATAGTGTATCAATAATCTCAAGTGGCATAGAGTTCTATAGTCATTCCTTAATTACGGAATCTTCTTCATCTCCTGCTTCAAACTGAGGATCCTTGGTTTTGGCCTTGTATATGTAAGATGACTGATCTTTAGTTTCCGTTTTAGTAAGGTGCAAACGAGTTAAGCCCATTAAGGTAAAATTTTTGTTGAAAATGTATGCAATTTGGATATTTTGCAATTAATTGAGATGTTGAGAGTGAGCTGTCTCCTCCAATTGTGTTGTAGTAGGTGTCTCTACTGCCTCTGGCTTCTTCACGCACACACAAAGACAATGAAGGTTGATTGCTTAAAGGAAAAAAAGTCACTAGCAATAAAAGTTGGTCAGAATCGCTAGAATATCGGCAATGAAGGCTTAACACTCAGATCGATTTTCTCTAGGAATTCCAAGCTTTACAGCTCTAGTACCATGAGAGTACTTGAGATTGAGAGAATATTTTCTGCATTAAGTTGTTTACAAGTGTGAAGAAGGTCAATTATATACAAGTTACCCATCAATAAAAAGAGAAACAAAAACAATTAGATTTGACGATCATAAAATATCCTAACTAAGTAGGAAAACAAAAATAATTAGATCCCATAATTTTGGGATATCCTAACTAAATAGGAAACTATCATCCTAGTTACAAGGGTACAAAATATCTTAAAAAGATAAAAATCTGAAAAAAAGCTTAGTCATAAATCATGTTTTCCCTCGGTATTGTCTTTAAAATCTTGTTGATTGATTCTATTTGTTGCTTGCCTGTGCTTGTTTTCTTGTTATGTCATTGGTTGATGATTTGAGGACAAACTGAATTTGAATTTGATAGTGCTTGACATCATTAATTGAAACATGCCTGAAATTCATCTCGTGTAAAGCTTCCTTGCTCTGGATTCTATCATTTAAGATCCAAGCTAAGGCGAGTTGATAATCATTTTATCCCCATGTTCTGTTGTTATTCATATCTTTAGTTGTTTGAATTAGTTAGAAGCCCTTCCTACTGCACAGGTAGGCTTTCTGTGCTTAACATGCGCCGATGTTTAGATGAAGGGATTATTCTATATCTGCTTAATTTATGATCATGTTTGATCTGTAGAAAAGAAATTGGGTATGATGGATGGAGGCTTGATTTTGCCCGAGGTTTCTGGGGAGGCTACGTCAAAGAGTACCTGGATGCAAGTGAACCTTATTTTGCAGTTGGCGAGTATTGGGATTCTCTCAGTTACACATATGGTGAAATGAATTATAATCAAGATGCTCATCGGCAGAGAATTATTGACTGGATCAATGCGACTGGTGGAACTG
The DNA here is from genome assembly GCA_025594535.1 of Erythroxylum domingense. NCBI lineage: Eukaryota > Viridiplantae > Streptophyta > Magnoliopsida > Malpighiales > Erythroxylaceae > Erythroxylum > Erythroxylum domingense. Next base: position 2,993,838 of record JANQBM010000001.1, on the reverse strand, counting down.
CTGGTGCTTTTGATGTCACCACTAAGGGCATTCTTCATTCGGTAATGATCAGAATATCATGAACAATTTTAACGTAATTGGAAAGGCTTCATGAAATTGAGAGTAATGCCAAAACTTGGTTCTTTCATTATTCTGATCAGGCATCTTTATGAAAGCCTAATTGTTTAACTCGAAGAATAAGGACAGGGAAAATAGATCTTTCTGTGTTGCTCTTGATGAACCATTTTCTTGTCCTATCTTCCTGTTATTACATAATTAAAACAACTTATTATAAGGTTACTGCATTGATAGGATGCTATTAACTTTGTGTAGGTGCTGGAAAGATGTGAGTACTGGCGATTATCAGACCGAAAGGGAAAGCCTCCTGGGGTTGTTGGGTGGTGGCCATCTCGTGCTGTTACCTTCATAGAGAATCATGACACTGGCTCTACTCAGGTTTTATCTGCTTTACATTTGATTCTTCTAGAGGAAGGAAATTGATCAAAGACTTAAACTAAAAGTAGTCATAAAGACATGAGATTCCGAATATGTTGTTTCTATAATGAGAAGAATATTGGTTAAGAAGGAAGCTGCATGCACACAAAGTAGATATTCTAGTTCTTAGGTGCAGAACAAAAGAAAATAATGAAAAAAAATCATGTAGTAGGAGAAAAGGTAAGGCGAATCATCCAAAAATTGAGGAATCCTTAGAATACGAAAAGGAGACCAATAGAGGAAACAATTAGAGGACATCATTCAAGCCTTACTTTGTTGGAAACATATACGAGCAATGACCTCAGCTAAACCGTTAGCCTCTTTAGGAGATTAAATGGAATACAGTTTTGTTTCTGCGTTGCCAATAAGACTGGTATTATGATGATAGTTGACCCAAGATATTTCTTCATAAAGGGCCATTGGAGATTCCCTGGTGGGAAGGAAATGCAAGGATATGCATACATCTTGACTCATCCAGGGACACCAGCTGTCTTTTTCGACCACATTTTCTCTCATCACCGATCTGAGATTTCAGCTCTTCTCGCTCTTAGAAAAAGGAACAAAATCCACTGTCGGAGCAAGGTAAGTAGCAATCTATTTGTTTTTATTTTAAATAGTCAGATCTGAAATTGCTTCCTACCCTTGACAACTTAAATCCTATTCACAAGAAGAATGGACCAATTTTTGAACAGCAAGCATGGACTTGCTAATATTAATATCCTATTTTGAAAGGTTAAAATAGCCAAGGCAGAAAGGGATGTCTACGCGGCTATCATCGACGAGAAAGTAGCGATGAAAATTGGACCAGGTTATTACGAACCACCAAGTGGAGGACCCAGAAAGTGGTCTTTGGCTTCCGAGGGAAGAGATTACAGGGTCTGGGAAGCATCCTTATAATTCATTCATATAGGTGTCATCTATTTGTATAATTCATTCATATAGGTGTCATGTAATTTTAAGTACATAAAAGCTGATCAGAAAGTGTCCAGCAATAGTTAATCTGCAAGGAACTCGAAGAACACTGGGAGTTGAGAGGTTCAAAACGGCAGATTGGCCATGAGCCTTCAGTGAAAGTTGTTTGGTATTATAGCAATATTTACCCGGCATACGATAGAATTGTTGGTGGGTGAAGTAGAAGGGTGGGGATAAGGTATTTATCCTCGATAGAGATGTGTCATTATACGCAATAGATTCATTTGTATACTAATAGTTTAACATTGTTGCAAAATTCGGGAAAAATAAGGATACTACGTTGTGCAGCATTATACTGCATATTGTATCAAATAATCTTGTTTGTTCAAGAAGCATTACATATCGTCTGTTATGTATAAAATATTACAGCAATTATATAGCCGTAAATGCAATTATTAATGTTTTAAAAATCGAACTAGTTATCGAGTCAGAAAGATTTAAGGTTTAAAGATTTAATCGTATTTAATAAACAAAAAGTAAAAATTATAAATTAAATAAAAATGAAAATATAATAATGATTATTATTATATAACGAACTAATTAAAGTTTAAATATCATTTATTAAAATATTCTAAATTTATCTTAAAAATTTTCTTTATTTATATTAAATTAATAATAATAAAATTTTTAGTATTTTTATAATATACTTTTTTAAAATTTAAATAAAATTCTGTTTTATTTTGGTTGACAAATAGAAATATTCTTAGTGTCCCAAAATAATTCAAAATTATTTTTTTATTTTTAAAATTTACTATTTCTTTTAAATGTGATATAAAATATAATATAATAAATGATAAATGCAATTATTAATGTTTTAAAAATCGAACCAGTTATTGAATCAATCAAAGGAAAAGTTTAAGGTTTAAAGGTTCAACCGTATTTAATAAACAAGAAGTAAAAATTATAAAAATAAGTAAAAATGAAATATTTAATTGAAATAGAAATATACTAATGATTATTATTATATAAAGAACTAGTTAAAGCTTAAATATTATTTATTAAAATATTCTAAATTTACCTTAAAAATTTCTTTATTTATATTAAATTACTAATAATAAAATTTTTAGTATTTTTATAATGTACTTTTTTAAAATTTAAATAAAATTCTGTTTTATATTGATTGACAAATAATGATATTCTTGATGTCCCAAAATAATTGCAAATTATAGTTTTTCTTATTTTTAAATTTTACTATTTCTTTTAAATGTGATATAAAATATAACATAATAAATTTTAATCAGCCACAAAATAATTACAATCTATTTTTTATTTTCAATACTAATCTACTCCACTTTTTTATCATCGTAAATGTGACACTTCAAGAAGACAAAACTAATAAATAAAACCTCATTTTCTTTCATATCTTTGGAGTAATAGTTTGTCTCAATGCTTTAAGTATGCAAGAACAAATTTTCTTTCAAGTCTCTCGGGTAATAGCTTCTCCCAATGCTTCAAGTATTCAATAAGCAATGTCAATCTTTTATTGGTGGCAAGCAATGGACCGAGAAATCTTTTGGGTGTTTTGTTTGTTCAACAATGACTCTTCTCTACTTGACCTTGGATTTGTTCTACGATAGTTTTTTTTATATAAAAACTTGGGTGGCTTTTTTGTTCTGCGATGACTCTTCTCTACTTGACCTTAGGTCTGTTTTGCGATAGTTCTTCTCTTCTTTGAACCTTGGGTGTTTCATTGTTTTGTTTGTTCTACGATCTACTGGAAATTTTGAGAGACTTTTCAATAAACACAAGTGGTTCCCTTCTCTTCTTTGGTGTTTTTTTTTTTTGTTTTCTATCTTTGTACTCTCTGTGTTTTGCAATTTCTCTTTGTATGTGTTGGGAAATCGGGTCCGAATCTGATCCGACCGCAGCGGAATAATCACGAAACTTTTTCGTGATTTTTGATTTCCCGAAAACCAAGATCTATTTAATTCTATAAAATAATTAACACGAATCATAATAAAGCGAAATTTAATTCGTACCTTATTCTAAAGCTTGATCTTTATCTTGATGCATCCCTCGAACTGTTTCCGAAACCAATCCGTCTCAACCACCATAGCCGCACAAGTGTCCGGCCTCTAACAGTATCCACAGAATAGGTTGAGAGAACTCTGTAACTTTTACAGAGAGGGT
>JANQBM010000001.1:2974492-2986824 GCA_025594535.1 Erythroxylum domingense | reverse complement strand
TACAAGATAAATAATGCCTTTAAATAATTTGTCACTAAAATACAACCAAAACGATTGGCTGTAGGGCATAAACCAACTGTATGTTGTAAAGGATCCTTTTATATCCTTGATCTAATCTGCAATTTTATATATTAGGGAAGATTTCACGACATGGGTCTATCGGTGACCCATCGTGAAGAAGAAAGAACTGTATTTACGGGTCTTCACGATTCAAATTTAACAGGTCATTTTAACAATAAAATAGCTGGTTTTCATTTATAACAGCTAATAATAAAAATCGAACTGAAAATTAAGCTAGTTCAAAGTTAATCTTATTGAACTGGTAAGTTAATTTTATTGAACTGGTCGGTCTAATTCGGTTTTAAAATTATTGGCAATTATGGATAGTATAAAAATACTCCTGTAACTATTTTCCTAGAAAGAGAAATATATAAACTAGCTATTTGCTTTTCTCTCCCCTTCTTCTCTCCTCTGTTCTTCATTTTTCTCTTTAACGAAAAATGTTCATAACAAATGGTATAATAATTTTACTATTCTTAACCGAGAAATTCCATAAACATGACAGAAAATGATTAGAATCAAAAGTTTGAAGAAAGCATCTAAAAAATTAAGGAATCTAATATTTGAAATGAAATGGTTGTAGAAAATTCATATACAATTCAATTACCATCAATATGATATAGATAACCTTAAAGCAATGTTCAATCAATTTACGTGATCAAGAGGAATGGTTACTTCATAAATGTCAAGGTTATTATTGATACAAAAATAAGACAAGGTCAAGGGTTTTATAATAGAATTAATGACAAAAAGGATGGATAATGATGTTGAAGAAGAGAGGTTTAGGAGCAACTTGAATTTTAATATAAGTACTGTGATGATTATAGAATAGAACAATAAGGAACATGTATGGAATTCTCAAATAGTTGATCCATTCACCATTGATGTTGACAATAAGGAGCAACACTTATTGAAGTCATAAGTTTGTGATTCATTCACCATTGACGTTATTGGAGAGCAACTTGGTAAAGAAATCAAAATTACTCTCAACCTTCATGATCACTAACTTAAATATTTGCAGGAGAATAATAATTAGAATTTTATTAGACAACTATAGAAGGGTGATGGAAAGTTCATTTTCGTGAAAAAGAAAACATAGTTGTTTCTTTTTTACCCATTTTGTAAACCTCCTCAATAATTATCCTGTTAACCTTATGGACATGATTTTCCTAAAATAGAAGGAATTGTTACTTATAAAATATTACAACAATTATACAACTATAAATGGATCTATGAGTAGTATAAAGATACACTTGTAACCATTTCCCTAGCAGAAGTAATATATGAGTTAGCTATTTTCCTTTCTCTCTCTTTGTGTATTTCTCCGCCTTCTCTCCTCCTTGTAGATTCTTCTCTTCTTTGTTCTTTATTTTTCTCTTTAACCAAAAATATTATAACAAATGGTACCAGAACTTTAAGTTTCTCGACCAGGAAATTCCATAAACATTACAAAAAATGATTGGGATCAAGAGTTTGAGATTGAAGAAAGTATCCAAAAAATTAATGAATCTCATATTCGAAGTTAGAAATAGATGCAAAAGATTTAGGTACGATCAGATTACCATCAATATGAGATAGGCAACCTTAAAGCAATGGTTTAATCGATTTATGTAATCAAGAGGAATGGTTACTTCAGAAAATGCTAAGCTTACTATTGATATAACAATAACTATCAGATAAGGTCAAAATTTTTATAACAGTATTAATGACAAAAAGATAAATATTGATGTTGAAGAAGAGAGGCTTGGGAGCAACTTGAATTTTAACACAAGTACTGTGGTGATTATAGAATAGAATAATGAGAAACATGTATGGAATTCTTGAGTAGGTGATTCATTCATTATTGATGTTGACAATAAGGAGCAACACTTATGAAAATCTTAAGTTGCTGAGTCATTCACCATTGACATTAACAGAGAGCAACTTGGTAGAGAAATCAAAATCACTCTCCACCTTAATAATCACCAACTTAAATATTTGAAGGAGAATAATAATAAAAAAGTTATTGGACAATTGCAGAAGGGTGATGGGAAGTTTAGTTTGTCAAAAAGAAAACGTGGTTGTTTCTTTTTACCTATTCTATAAACCTCTTTATAATTTTCTTATTAACCTTATGGATAAGGTTTTTTAAAGTATGAGGAATTGTTACGTAAAAATATTGTGGGTAGTATAAAAATACACCTATAACTGTTTCCCTAATAAAAGAAATATATGAATTAGCTATTTGCCTTTCTGTCTATTTGTGTATCTCTTTACCTTCCCTCCTCCTTCTGGATTCTTCTCTCTTCTTCTCTCCTTTGCTTTTTGTTTGTCACTTTAATAAAGAATATTCATAAAAATAGTATCAGAGCTTTACGATTCTCGACTAGGAAATTCCATAAATAGGACAAAAAGTCAAGAGTTTGAGAAGCTTGAAGAAAGAATCTAAAAAAATTAAGGAATTTCAAATTTGAAGTGAGAAATGGATACAAAAAATTCAAGTACGATCAGGTTAACATTAATATGAGATAGATAACCTTAAAGCAATGTAATTAATTTATGTAATCAAGAGGCATGACTATTTAATAAAACACAAAGCTTACTATTGATACCACAATGACTGACAGACAAGGTTAGAGGTTTTATAATATTATTAATGACAGAAAGATAGATAATGATGCTCAAGAAGAGAGGCTTGGGAACAAATTGAATTTTCACATACGTATTATGGTGATTATAGAATAGAACAATGAGGAACACGTATGGAATTCTTGAGTAGGTGCTCATTCACCATTGATGCTAAAAATAAGGAGCAACGCTTATAGAAGTCTTTAGTTGGTGATTCATTCACCATTGACATTAATTGAGAGTAACTTGGTAGAGAAATCAAAATTACTCTCCACCTTTATGATCACCAACTTAAATATTTAAAAGAGAACAACAATCAAAATGTTATTAGACAATTACAAAATGCTGATGGAAAGTTTATTGTTGTTAAAAAGAAAAATATGGTTGTTTTTTTTAATCATTATGTATACCTCCTTAATAATTTTCCTGTTAGTCTTATGGACAAGGTTTTCCAAAGTGGGAGGAATTATTAAGCATAAAATATTACATCAATTATATAACTCCAAATGTAACTATGGGTAGTATAAAAATACATCTGTAATCATTTCACTAATAGAAGAAATATATGAATTAGCTATTTGTCTCTCTCTCCTTATGTCTACCTTCTTTCTCTGAGATTCTTCTATCTTCTTCTCTCCTCTATTTTTTGTTTTTCTACTTAATGAAAAATATTTATAACAATGTCTAACCTTTTGATATTTTTTAATTCAATGTCAAAGTTTAAAATTTTTTCAATTGAGTGACTAATTTTTGAAAAATTTAACAATTGAAAACATTAATTGCATTACTAATGTGGCTAACAAGAGTTTTGTTATTCAAAACTTATATTTCTTAATTGTGAAAAATGATAAAAAGTGTTCAACTAAGCATATAGGTTAAATCTTATTCATCTTATTTTTCATAAATGCTAATACTCTAGCTGGTGCTTGTCCCCTCAATCTTCCTAGAGGATCTACTTCCTTGGTTGCACTAGAACTATCCACTTCAGTTGCAGTTGCAACTCTTACAGTCTCAATCCTTCTTGAAGCTTACGTCTGAGTTCCCTTTCATCTTGCATACTGTGGACAATCTCTAGCCATATGCCCATTTTCTCTACACTTAAAACAAGTGCCAGTCAGTTTATAGCACTCCCCTTTATGGAATTTGTCACAATGATCGTATTTGGGAAAAGATGGCTTTTTCCCCCCTGTCCTCTTCCCCTGCCTCCAATAGTCGAGGCTTGAAGAGAAGTAGTTCTAGTTAGTTTGGACCTGTTTGTACCACTGCTCCTAACATCAAACTGTGTGGGGAAGGTCCTGATACTCCTTTCTGGCATAGAAGCATTACTTCCCCTGCTAAGCTATTCTCTTCCCTTCCTCTTTCTGTTCACTGCACTCTTTATGCTTTCCACATTTTCCACCTTTAATGCAGCTTCTACTAATTGTTGAAAGTCACAAAAATTTTGCACCACCACTTTTTCTCTGATGGCCAAATGCAATCCCGCTTTAAACCTTCGTCACTTAGCTGCCTCACTTATCATTAGCTCAGTTGTATATCAAGACAACTGTGTAAATCTGCGCTCATATTCACTCACTGTCATATCCCTCTGGGTGAGACTAAGAAACTCCCTCTGCTTTTGCTGAATATACACCTGAGACAGATATTTCTTCTTATAGGCAGCTTGGAAATCGTTCCATGTTAACACTGGCTGCTTTAACTGGCTCCCTGGTACACTTTTCCACCAATACAAGGCATCTCCCTGAAGCAAGCTTGCAACATACACAATTTTTTCATCATCTTCACAGTCCATCTATTCCAATATTCTTTCTGTCTTCCTCAACCAAGTCTTAGCTTCCTCTGGATTGGTTGTTCCATAGAAGTCTACTGTGCTATACTTCTTCAGCTTGTCAAATTGTCTCTTTTTCTTAGATGGGGTTGGAGTAGAAGTTGATGACATTTGGCCCATGGCCTAAACAAAAGCCTGAGCAAAGGCTTGGAACATTCTAGGATCAAACGAATTAGGCACTTGTTCTTGAGGAAGAGATGACTCGGGCATTTGTGGTTGAAAGGGCTCGCTATCCTGCCCTATAGTTGCCTCGACAATTATTGGGGCTCTCGATGCATCGGTACTCTCCTCTCTTGGTGGAGAATCAAGTGCAGCAGATCCTTGCAAAACTCCTTTTGTTCTTTGAGGAGGTGGCATTTTACTCCTTCAATAAAACTTTATCATTTAGCTTACTTTCCATTTTAATCTTATTTCCTACATGTATGCATGATATGCATGTCACTTAATGCAATCAATAAACTTAACAATGCAAACAAATAATTTAACAATACAAACACTTGATCACACATTATATATTTCATAGTATAACATATTCTAAGCCTAGGAATCTTTAGAAACTGGGTTCTGATACTAAAGATATTGGCCCTAGGTCTCGGTTCTTGTTTCGTGGTGACAAGTATATATATATATATATGTATGTATGTATATATACATACTTCTCCCAATTTTTGGCGCCTTGTTGCCGCGAAATAAGAACCGAGACTTGGGGCCAATATATATATAACTAACATCAAGATAAAAAACATTAAATTCTTGGTGGGAGTAAAAAAAAAAAGTAAGGTTTACGCCAAAAATTCACGGGCATGCATTTCTCACGGTCGTGCTTTAAACAATGCACAGCTAAAGAAACACGATTGCGACTTTTGATGAACAATAGTGGTTTGTCACAATCGTGCACATTCATGAAAAACTGGGGTTGTTGCGATCGTGCATGTGCACGATTGTGCAACCCCGACTGCACACTCCTACTTCAATTTATCATAATTTTCAATCCCAAAGTCCAAAAATTTCAATCTTTATGTTGTTAGAAAGCTAAGAGAAAGAGCTACAACTTTATTGAAGACAATTTTGTCTACTTATGCCTAGATCATTACAGTTTATTTATTAAAGATTCAGAACACATTTTCATCCCCTTTTTCTCTCTACTGTCAATATAAAAACTACTACCTATATCATAAGACCCGAAACCAACAACATAAACCATACATACAAAACTCAAATTAAAACAATTTACTTAAAGAAAACCCATCCAAAAGCCATCACATCACTAACAATTTTATTCCCAACCATAGTTGACACTAAATAGAGAAGAAATTTCTGCATATATTCAAAAGAGAAACTCTGCGATTCTTACTGTCATTTCTCAAACAAAATAGAGTTTCATTTCTCAATCAATGCAGTGTTTATATATAACTTCAATTACATAATAAGAGTTAAAATAGTAGCATAATACAAAAATACAACATGAATGCTCATGCTTGATATGCTTCTAAAGTACCAAAAGTTTCTGAACTAACTTAGTTACAAAAGATAGAAATTCTTGGAGTCAGCTGAAGTTTGCAAGGTTCAATGATCTGCTTTGTCTATACCTGAAGAGTGGAAAATGATGGTGTGAACTACTAAGCTCAGTGGCTAATACGTTTATAGTCAGTGATAACGAGCCATATACACACTCAAGCATATATATATATATATATATATATATTCATTGCATTTTAGTCTTAGTAGATTATATTATCTATAATTTCTTAATTCTGAGAATTCACATAGTCAAGAATATAGTATCACACAAATCATATCATATGTTCATTTAATAATCAAACCATAACACTCAATTATCCTCTATGTTCAATAATTCAAGATGTAATGCAAAAATATAATGGCTCGAGAGAATCCCATAAAATAGAATGACAAAACCAAAGTTTACGTCATGAACATAATGAGTCCATTTTTTGGAACTCACGTGCCACAAACTGGCAGCTGGGAGAAGGCTTTAGGTCAACATGCACGTGAAGAACAAAATGGTATCTCTCTTACCCACACAAGCAAATTTTCAATGCTTACATATTTCATATAATATTCATATTTTCATGCTTCTTAAATTTTCTATTTTTTATTAGCATCAAAGTAACAGAATTCTTGCAAAGCAAACATAATATTAAATTCACAGACATTTTTTCCACATTCACAATGATTCAAGACAATCATTTATACACACAAAATCAAATAATACAGCCCATCATCATAAAACTATAAACATATTGCCCACCTATTTACTTGTAACTCCAAGATCAAGTTTGTCTTTCCTCTTATTCTTACCTTCGACTTTCTTGGTTCCCTTCAAACAAACATATTTTCATTCAAACATGATATACGAATAGAACTTCCATAAAGCTCTATTATCCAAAAAAAGATTAGACTTAATCTACTCTTAGTTTATCTAAGCTAGAAGAACTAAGATCTAGTTAAAAGTTCATAAAAATCTAAGAAAAAGAATCTCAGTTCTCTTCTTTCTCTCTTCATTTTTTAGCACATAACTTATTTTCTCTACTTCCTTTTTCTATCAAAACAAGAAGAATAAATAAAGGTTACCTAAAAACTCAAATGAATATTCTTCTTCCTCTCTTTCTATGTTTCGGTTTCTCTTTCTCTTCTTCTAGTTTCTTCTACGACTTTCTCTCTTTTTCTTTCTTACTATACACGACTCTCTTCTCTTCTTTTCTTATTAGTTTAAGACAAACTTTTGTCTTTCCAAGCTTACCCTTCCATATTTAATATAATGCCTTCTAACTCCTTAACTTAATTCTAACTCTTCCTTTTATTCCATGCAACCGCACGTAATTAATTATATATCTAATTAAACTCCAAAAATTACTAATTCAAGAATTCTAATTTATGTTCATGCTTGTTAATTTAATAAAATAAATTCTAAGAAAAATTTTGGGTCCAACAAACACCTCTCTTGTGCTCATAGAATATTCCTTGCTCTTGAACACCTTTTTCTTCTCTAGGTCATAGAGTATAAAGCCAAACTGATCACCACTATATCCAACAAAAATGTAAGGTATAGCCTTTGAGTTAAGCTTCTATGTCTGACCCTTGGGTACATGCCTAAATACCTTTTAGTTAATAACTCTTAAATGATGATATGTGATATCTTTACCAGTCTATGCTCTCTTAGGAATTTCAAAATTAAATGGAATTGAGGGAGTTATATTAATGAAATAGACTACAGTTCGGACTGTTTCACCTTAAAATATCCTTAGCAACATAGAAATTTTAAGCATACGATGAACATTCTCTATAATTGTTCTACTCATCCTCTTAACAAAACTGTTATGTTGTAAAGTCCCTAGTTTTGTCTTTTCATGTCTAGTGCCATACAATGTATATTAATCTTCAAACACCTTGGAAGCATACTCACCTTCATTACATGTTTATAGGCACTTCATCATCCTCTCATCTTCCAGATCTACCATGACATGAAATTTCTGAAAAATTTCAAATACTTCACTCTTTGAGTTCAATATGTACACCTAAGTCTTCCTTGAAGCATCAATAGTAAATGTAAATTTTTGTTACCTTCTAGTGACTCCTCCTTAATAGGGCCACAGATAACTGAATGCATCTACTCCAATATCTCTGACTTCCTAGTAGATCTTCTATTGAAAGAGACTCTATACTGGTTTCCAGCCAAACAATGATCACAAAGATTAAGTGGTGGTGTGCCCTTAACTGGGATAAGGGATTCATGAACCAAAAACTTTAATCCCCTCTCATTATGCATCAAAATTATCGATACCACAAATTTTTTGAAGTTTCCTCTTCGGCTATATACACATCTCCACCACCATACAACTTTAAGTGTGTCTTGTATAATGATCAACATATCTCTCCTAGAGTAATAATCGTTGCTCCTTTGGACAATTTCTACCTCTTATCCCTAAAAGTGTGCTAAAATCCTTCTTATTCTAACACTGTAACACCCCATTCTCGATAATGGAATAGGTATACTGAGTGATACCATATTCTTAAATACATAATACTTTGAACTACAACATTTTCTATGTAAAACCTCATTATTCTAGCAATTAATATTCACTTTATAAAATTTTTGACAAAGTTTCCTCTGTATTTACTTAAAACCTCCTATAAGAAACTTCAATATACTTCTCATGCAAGCTACTTAACTATCCATCTCCATGTCAAACTCCTTGACAAAATAATTTATCCATCCTCTAATACATTTCAACTCATGTCAACCAAAATTTATACATAACTTTCATATATAATTCACAATAAAATTATGTAATCCTTCACTTCTTTATGTGTACATGCCATAACCAAAAACAAAAATAACATTTGGTAGTACATCCACCTCCAAGTCTTCCGATATCCTCTATGTGACTCTTGTCTTGTAGTAGATCCACCACAGCTTTCTTCTAATTCTCTTCAAAACCTACGCGCGGAAAGAAAATCCACATGCTAAGTTATAAGCTTAGTGGTGTTCAAACAATTATATTTCTCATTCAATTTAATTCATTCCACCATAACATGCATAATGTTAATTGGCATTTTATATTGATTTTAGATACATAATTTACTAAAATTTTGTCCATTTAATGTTTAAATTGCACTAATTAAGAGTTATTTGTTTTAATTTTAGGCACATATTGGGTTTGAAATAATTTAAATCACACAGTAACGAAGTTGGACACAAACAGAAATAACAATGTGAAGGCTAGGAAAAGAAGGAGATAGTTGGCTCCGTTGGAGGAGAGGACAATGAAAAAGACAAAGAAAGAGTAAGGAGCGTGAGAGTAAAGTGAAGGATGGAGGCATTGAAAATAGAATAAAACAACAACGTGAAGGCTAGAAAAAGAAGGAGATAGCTGGCAGCGTTGGAAGGAGGGTAACATGCGTGATAGAGAGGCTGGACATGCAGAAAAAAAACAAAATAGATGAGAATATTGTAACAGATAGAAACAAGAAGCATTGGCGGCGGTAGACAAGGGAGGACGTGAGCTAATGGACATTCAATGCATAAGAGACAAAAGAATATAGTTGGCAGAGAAAAAAAGAGAGAAGTTGGCGGGCGTGAAGGTGCATAAAAGGAGGTGGACCAAAAACCTTGAAAAAAAATCATCATCAATACAAAGAAGAGAAGAGTAGCTAGAGGGAATGAAAAGAAGAGAGCGAAGCCAGCAACTGTGCGTAAATAGGAGGAGATAACATGAGCAGCAGTAATGCATCAATGGAAGGAGAGAGCTGCAGCCGAAGATAGAACAAAAACCAAAGAGAAACGAGTAGTGGTGGCGGCAGAAAAATGGAGAGGGGTTATTTTGATAAATGGTGGACCAAAAACCCTTTGAAAACATCATTCAATATAAGAGACGAAGAAAGCAGCATCTGGAGAGTCATTCAATACATATTGAAGGAATGTGCGTGAATAAAGTGGCAAGAAGGTGAACCAACAATGTTATTAGTCACATCAATGAACAGGGAAGAAAGGAGAGTAGCGTTACAGTGAAACAAAAGCAAGAGCTGGCGGTGGAGAAGGAGCGTGTATGAATAGGAGTGGACCGTAACTAAATATTTATCAAGTCAGCCTTCATCTGACAACACAACAACGCAACCCTCCAACAACATAAGCAATCTCCATTCACGCAAGCCTAAAAAAAAAGATAACGACTTGGCCAAAGCTTTTCAATCCCAGCAGCTACGGTTTTGCTTAGATTTAATTTATTTTTATTCCTTATTTATTTTAATTCTTGTGGATTTACTTAATGCAATTATATACTATGACTATGACTTGTGTTGCATTGATGGATATGTATGAGTAAGTTTGTTTTTGGTTAAAGTTAGGATTGATATTGGATTAGGACAATTTTTGTGGTATTGGTTTTTGCTTAATTGAATGCATTTTTAGTCCTAATTTATCTTGATCGCTTAGATTAAGGCCTTAGATGATTGAATTTCACATCCAATGGGATTTAATTTGTTGAAAAATTAATCAAGCAATATACTTGAGACTAAAGTGTAGACCAACCTTAGGATCTTGTGTGAGGATACTTAGAATTGACGAACTTAGTTTTAGGGTTCTTATATTGAATGCCTTTTATTCCGAATTATCTGTGAACTAAGTGGGTAATTTGGATTTAGAAAGGAAGGGAATTCCTATGAACATTAGGTTCGACTTGCTTAAGTGGAGTAATTCCTAGATCAATCCACCGTTACAATTTTTAGTGTCCAATCCAATTGAAATCCGACACCTTAGCCAAATTTTGTCATTTGATTAAGTTTAGTCGCATTTAGTTCATATTTTGCATCAAGCATATTTCCTTGATTCACTTATTTTATTTCATTTTCAAATCAATCAATTCTTGATCATCTGAGTAATTTTGCATAATCTAATTTAATTGTCTTGCATGTTGGAATTCCTTGGGTATGATATCCGGTTCTTACCGTTTTATATTACTTATCGATGAGGTACTCTTGCCTCTGGTTGGTCTAAATAGAACTTAATTTTAATTACTTTATTTAGACTACAACAAGTTTTTGGTGCTATTGTCAGAGATATACCTTATTGTGAGTCATTAGATTAGCAGTATTAATTATCTTATATTTAATTCTTGCTTCTTTGTTTATTTGCATATTTTAGTTGTTTGCTTGATTTTTTTAATTTGGTATGTTTTATTTTCAATTCTTAGCTCTATTATTATTATTATTATTTTATTTTATTTTTTATTCATTTCATTTTGTTTATTCTCACTCGTGGTCAAAAGCCCGAGAATTTGCTACTTGATACTAAGATTGAAAAAACTGCTAGCAGGTTGCGCAAGGAAACTAGATTGGCTCGAAATAGTAATACAGAATAAGGGATTAGAGAAGAGCAGTTTGCAAAAATGGAATAACATGATGAGAGGCTGATAGCATGTCCTGAAGAGAGAAGAGAGTTGACTATGATGGATTTGACAATGGGACATAACAATAGACCCATGCCTCCTATTATAAGGCCAACGATCACAGCTGCGAGTTTTGAGATCTCTCACATCATTACATCTATGGTGAGAGCATCTCAGTTTGGAGGATTACCTTTGGAGGATCGAAACACCCACTTGGAGACCTTTCTGGATATTTATGATTTGTTCAAGCAAAATGGAGTATCGGATGATGCGGTGAGATTAAGACTATTCAAATTTTCTTTAAGGGATAAGGCCAGAGCATGGTTGGCCAGTTTGCAGTCAGGATCGATTACTACATGGGATGAGATGATGAGATTATTTCTGGCTAAATTTTTCCCTCCTACTAAGGTTGCAAAGATGAAGAATGAGATCACTTCCTTCACCCAATATGAAAATGAAAGTCTATATGAAGCGTAGGAGCGATTTCGAGATATGTTGACACAGTATCCTAGTCATAGATTCTCCACATAGCAACAGGTTAACACTTTTTATACATGAATGACCCCATCGACTAGGAGTACCATATATGCTACAGCAGGAGGTAGTTTAATGAGAAAGACACCAGATCAAGCTTACAAGTTGATTGATGAGATGGCCACTAGTAGCTTTTAGTATCATACAGAAAGGCATCCCAGACGACCTACAAGAGCTCGTGTAGTAGACAATACAGTTGCTTTATTAGCTTAAATGGATTTTTTGACAAAAAAGCTATATAATCTGATGCACAGTGTTAGAGGAGGAGCTAGTTCTTCATTGAGGAGTTATGCTATATGCAAGCATTGTGGTGGAGATTCCCACGCATCTTCTGAGTGTCAAGTTGGGAATCCTTTTGCTCAAGAGAAAGAAGAGGCCCATTATGTAGGCAATTATAACAG
>JANQBM010000001.1:2932541-2968282 GCA_025594535.1 Erythroxylum domingense | reverse complement strand
TATCATATTAAATAGTATAATGTCATTTTAACACTTTAATCTTATAATTCAATCATTTCAATAATTGTAAGTGAAAACTTACATATTTCTTGAATCATTGAGGAAAGTGTATTCCAACTTCTTTATTGATATCATCATGTGTTTTCTCAGGCATTAGCTCACATAATCATTCATCGTATAATCTAAAAATATTATTATGTATTTCAGTTATGAATAACACTAAATTTCAAAACCAACTAATCAATTTCAAAATCAACTTCAACTTACTGCACGAAAGGTTGAACCTCTTGACAGTTCAATAAAATGTAACCATGAGCAGCCTTTATTTCTTCCCCTATTAATATTCTTTTTAGTGAACATCCATATGTTCGTCCAGGATATGTGAAAATGGATAAGTTACCACCAACATCACCTGTTCCTCCTCCATTGTCATTACAAGGAACTTTTCTTTCTGTTGTGTGCACATGCGGCATAAAATAATGTGAATAAAATATATTTGCTTCCTCCACTAAATAAGCATTACATATCGAACTTTCAACTTTAGCCTTATTTTTGACATTTTTATTCAAATGATGCAAATACCTAGATTAGCAAATAGGGTTATTACAATTATATTATTAAAACATGTTATTATTTCAATTTAAATATTTACTATAATTACCCTCAAACGGATACATCCATCGATATTCAACTGGACCAGAACGTTTGGCCTCGTGTGCTAAATGCATAGGTAGATGCTCTATATAGTCAAAGAAGCTTAGAGGAAAAATCCCTTCTAATTTATAAAAACTTACTAGAATTTCCCTTTCTAGTTTTTCCATTTCAACCAACTTTATTTAGGATGATGTTAATCTTTTGAAAAACAAACTTAATTCTGTTATAACTTCCCTAACCTTATTCAGTAGCAACTCCCAAAATGTAATTGGAATTAGCCTTTGCATAAACACATGACAATCATGACTTTTCATCCCAAATAATTTGTACTTCCTCATATCTACACACCTTGCCAAGTTTGAAACATAATTATCGGGTAACTTTAGACTTTTCAAACATTCACACAAAATTTTCTTTTGTTTTTTTCTAAAGTGTAACATGCTTTCGGATATTTACCGATGTGAAGATCTTTGTCTAACTCATTCCTTCTATAAAAAAGTTTCTAATTAGCTCATGATTTTGCATTATCTTTTGTCCTTCGTTCAATGTTCATTATGGTATTGAACAAATTGTCAAAACTATTTTTTTCAATATGCATCACATATAGATTATGATGTATCAAATTAGTTTTCCAATATAATAAATCCCAAAAGATGCTTCGTTTTCTCTAACCAAAGTTTTTACTAATGTTTGTATTAACTTCATCAACTTCAAATTCTGCAACTTTCAGCAACCCTAATTCATCAATCTCCTGCAATATCTCTTCAGTAGCTTTGTAAGGGGGAGGACGTGATTGTACCATCCTATTCTTAATGAAAGTTTGTTTATTGCGTTTAAATGGATGATCTAGAGGAAGAAATTTTCTGTGATTGTCAAACCAACATGTTTTGTCCCTGTTTGGAAGATAAAACACATCAGAATCATTGCCACAATAAGGACGAGCCAATTTCCTTATTGTGCTCCATCAAGATAACATAGCATATGCTAGAAAATCACTAATAGTCCATATCAAAGCTACTCTCAACACAAAATTTTGTTTCAGAGACACATCATATATCTCCACACCATATTCCCAAAGATGTTGCAATTCAGATATTAATGGTTGTAAGAATACAACAATTTTATGTTTTGGATTTGTAGGCTTTGGCACAATCATTGTCAAAAACATATATGTCTCATTTATACGTATCTATGGAGGAAAATTATAAGGAGTAATTATGATTGTCCATGATGAATATTGTTGGCCGGATTGACCAAAAGGATGGAATCCATCCGTCGATACTCCCAACCTAACATTTCAACTTACAGCTACAAACTCATAACGAGTATTATTGAAATGTTTCTATTCCAGTGCATCTGATGGATAACTCATTATTCCATCTTCCTGTTCGTGTTCATTATGTCATCTCATGTGAAATGCAGTAATATCATAAGCATATAGTCTTTGAAGTCTCAGAGTTAACAAGAAATAATACATCTGCTTCCAAGGTACTCATTTCTGTTTCATAGAACGCTTTCTAGGCTTGAACCTAAATTGACCACAAAATTTGCACTCTTATAATTCCACATCATCTCCCTCAATACAACATACATCCCAATTTGCAACAATTAATTTTTTCAACAGGCAAAGCAAGACCCTTAATAAGTTTCTTCATATTATAAAAACTATCAACCACTGTATGATCAGGAAGTAATGATTCATTATAGCATCCAAAAAATTTATCAAAACTACGATCAGAAATATGCCGTTCAGACTTTATGTTTAATATTCGAGCAATTGAGGACAATTAAGTCATTGTCTCATAATTTGGCCATAATTCTTGGTCAGCTGAATTTAGTAAGTTGAAAAATTGTTTTGCATGTGGGTTTAGTTCTTCTTCAAGATTTTCTATATTTTCCTAAAAGGTATAACCGGCTGCATCATAAACCATTTGAATGTAAGGATTTTTAGTTGCGCCCACATTATTTGTTCTAAATCCAATGCGCCCTTAAAATTCATCCGCATTTACTGATGAGTTTGCTTCATTACCCCTTAAGATGCTACAAACCAATGGCTCTCCATGTCGTGTCCACTCAAAATAATTTGGAACAAACCCTTTTCTCAGCAAATGTCTATTCACTTCATCAATAGGAAGGAAATGAATATGTTTGCACTTTTTATATGGATATCTAATCTTTAGGTCATCCATATATGCAGGTTCTCAACATGCATAATGAATAAAAGCTTTAACTCCCTCAATAAACTCAAGATTAATGAAACCATTAGGTGTTAATCATCTATACATCCAAGATCTATCAACATTGCTCATTTCTGCAAAGCTCTTAATTTAACAAAGTGATTTCATAGTTAGTATCATTCACGTCCCTAAGTTTACAGAACATTTAAATTTTACACAATATCCCCTAAGTATTTATGTTTGAATTAATCACCTACAATTGATTTCAATACTATGGTAAGTGGCATTGTTTCCAACCTATATACCGTCTTAGGGGTTTGTTATGTCACGTCTATTAAACTATGAATTTCTTTTGTTAATACTAACTTTGAATTAATCACACTGAAGTTGAAGTATTTATGTTTGAATTAATCACCTACAATTGATTTCAATACTATGGTACATGGCATTATTTACACTTGTGAATTTAGAAAACAAGTTCTCACTGTAACTCCTAGGCTCGTGGAATTTTTCACCAATAAGCTTCATGGGAGATGCATCATGAGTTTCTAGCCTATATACTATCCTAAAGGTTTATTATGTAAAGAATTGTCATGTCTATTAAAACTATAAATTTCTTGTGTTAAAACTAACTTTGAATTAATCACATTGAAGTTGAAATATTTATGTTTGAGTTAATCACCTACAATTGATTTCAATACTATGGTACGTGGCATTGTTTACACCTATGAATAAAGAAAACAAGTTCTCGCTGTGACTCCTAGGCTCATAGAAATTTTCACCGATAAGCCCCATGGGAGCTATATTACGAGTTTCCAACCTATATATTATCCTGGGGGTTTATTATGCCTCAAATCATCCATAAAATCTCAACGCATTCCACATATAGTAAATACTTATGTAATCATACATCTACTCATCAATGATTCAAACATAACCCAAACATAAATACATAGACTATTAAAGAAGAACATAAAAACTTATCAATGATTATAAGAATATTCTAAACAACAACACAAAATTAAGACCTCCTTAAAACAATTTAGGTCTCTAATAACAATATGTACCAAGTTATGACGCATTTAATATCTCATTTGTTTGGTGTATTTTTCTCTATGAATAAATTCAAATGAGCAATATAAAACAAATCTTCTTATTTTCTTTAGGTATTGCCTAATCATTTATGCAAATAGATAACCAGCCAATAGTCAAATTTTGAATTGAATGACCATGTTATATTCTAGTTTTAACATGTAAAAAAACAAGGATATGGCCTTATTGTGTAAACATAATGAGTTATGCTCATTTGAATATTTGATCAAGCATCATTTAAAGTTACATAATGTAAGATTATAACTTCATTTAGTTTCTTTTCCCTTTCTACTTTGAAAATGACCACCACTATCTCATATATAAATCTCGTACTCTCTTTATTAACCATTAGTAATTAATTATAACAAAATATACCAAACAAAATAGTAAAAAATTCTTAAACTTCAAAGCCACTAACGCAGTGCCATGGAAAGTTAACTTTATTGTGGCATTCACATTCTTGGTGTTCCAGTATTATAAGCATAGAATGTTGTAATTCATCAATAGTTCTAGGCACAAAAGAATTATATCTTCCAAGCTTGGCTTCTATTACTTGGATTTATTATAAATGGTGCTGACAAAAACTAGGATTCTATCAAGTATTCAAGCTAAATTTCTATGATGGAAAACGTTCGAAGAGTACTGCTAAGTGGAGGAATATGGCAGGTCTAAAAAGCCCTTGTTAAGGTCATCATGTCATGCTATATGTTTTTATACTTTTTAAGATTATGAATTTCATCAATTTCCAACGACCAATTTCGACTGGAGAATGGAACTAAAACCTTTTAGTTACTTGTAAGACTAATAACTCTAATGCTTAAAATAGAGATCTCTGCACTTTTGCAGTAAGTATGAGTGATGTTATTGTCAACTGGTACAAGTCACCTATTCCTACAAGTGAAAATTGTTCACAAAATCACACCATCCGAATCCAAAATCACTTCTCATACTTAATAAATTTAACCAACCTTCAAAGCACGGTTTAGACTAACCAAAGAGAAGTATACAACATACACAACGACAACTATTATGGTGGCACGAAGGACAGTACCTGAAGAAGGACGAAGAGTATGTAGATGATATGATTTTGACAAGAGACTATAGCCAACAAAAATACATTTCTCAAAATTTTCATCAAGCTTTGAACAAGAATTAACTGAAGTATATGCTATATAATCGAAGACTTTTAAATGGCTCTCCTGAGACTTCTTATCCATCCAAACTTCATAAGGTGTTTGATTTAAAACTGTCTTTTTTTGGTGAGATGTTTAGGAAGTACACTGATATTGCAACTGCTTCTCCCTAAAATTAGTTTGGAAGCTCGCTTTTAACATGCTTTTAGCTATTTCCACTACTGTTCTATTTTTTTGTTATATGATGTCATTCTATTTTGGTATGTGTAGTGTTGTAAGTTATCTTATAATTTCATTCTCATTATGAAAAACAATGAAATCATTAGATAAGAACTCAGCATCATATGATCAATTCAAAGTATTTTTATGCTTCTCCCACTTTGCTTCTCCACCAGTTCCTTCAATTTTTTAAAATTTTCAAAGGTTTCAATTTTGAATTTCAAGAAATAAATCCAACTCATACAGTTGTAGTCATCCATAAATGTTAGAAAATAACGACTTCCACCAAATTACTATTTTCATAAGTTCATATAAATCAACATGCATAAGTTCAAGATAATTAGAAGTCTCCATGTTTTTCTAATAAGAAATGACTTTCTATTCTACTTCTTATAAACACATCCCTTATAAGAAAACAAGTTCACCAATTCTGGACAAGCAAACAACCATTTCTTTTTTAATTAGAAGTTTCAAACCATTCAATTTAAATGCCCATAACATAAATGTCGTAAATTACTCTCATTATTTCTTCTAACATTTAAGGCTTTTCTCATAATATTTGAGACAACAAGGGAAAACTTACTATTTTGTGTCATATAGACAGTTGTTATGGTCTAACCATATTTTTTATCATAAATCACCACCAAACATAATAGAATATCCACTAGTGATTAAATGTCCAATACTCAATTAGTTGTGAGCTAAACTAGGTACAAATTGCACATTATACAGAAGTTTAATATCACCTTGTACAATTTTGAAGGAAATTGTACCTTTCCCTTCAACTTTTATTTGTTTTTCGTCCCCGAGTCAAACTTCACTTTTTGTGACTTATCAAGTTATTTAAACAATTACTTAGTTTCGAACATATGGTTAGAGCATCCACTATTTATAAACTATACAATTTTATTGTTGACATCATTTTGAACCTTTGGATGGGCCATGAACAACTTGCTTTCCTCTTCAACCTTCACTGTAAAATTTGTTTGCTTATCTTCTTCTCTCTATTTGGTCCAGTAATTAGCTTCTTTTTGTCCCAATTTGCTATAATATCTGCATTAGATTGACCTTTTATATTGACTTGGTTCACCAAATTGGCCTTTACTTCTGTCGTCACCACGATTTCTCCACGAAATCCACCTCTGCCTCTTCCATGACCTACTAAGTTTTTTGTCTTTCTCTTTGAAGATTCCCCCTTCACTTGAATAGCTTTTTCCTCTAACTTTCCGTAGGACCTGCCAAGTTTAGCCTTACGGGCTATCAAAAACTCATCATTTCATCAAAATTGCAGACAGGTCCTTAGTCTCTTTAATTGCAGCAACAATATGATTAAATTTTGATATTAAACTCCTTAACACCTTACAACAGTTTGGTTATTCACAGTTTCACTATAAGACTTCATTTGATTAACAATCCTAGACACTCTAGATAAGAATTCTTGCACATATTCTTATTCTCTTTATGTCAGCCCACCATTTTCAATTACTCTTTCCTTTATGTTCATTTGACTTACATAGATGGTTGACAATGAAGAATTAGGAGATAAAATTTTTCTTGATAGTAGTAGTTACTATTAAAAGGGCATGAAGTTGTGATAATTATTGTAAATCCACCTCCTGATAATGTATTTGCTCTTGTTGCACTTGCTTCTAATGGACCTCCTAGTGCTCGTAATGTTTCCACTCTGATACCACATATATTGGTGAAGGAAAGAAAAATATAAAATATTGCAAGACAAGACACTATTTTAATTGCTAAAATTCTTTTCTGCACATTGTAAAACATCTGGTACAAAACCTTAAGTAATTTCAAGAGAGCAACTTAAAATATTCTAAAATATGAACATAAACCCATGATTTGAAACCATTAACATATTGACTAACTAATAAAAACATCCTAAGATCCACTAGTTGAAAAACATAAAATCACATGCTCCAAAAACTCAGCCACTAATATTTTGAATCATCCTTTCAACAGCCTCCAGATGGTAGATTGGATCCCATTATGACCCGTTACGACAAATTGGTTTTTTTCTCCATAAATTTCTAGGATTTGCATTCCTCTTATGGTTTCCCATGAGCTTTTTCAAGTAGGCCTATCGTAGGACTGTCTTGCAAGCACTACGTATTAGGAATTGATTCATCTTATCCTACTGACTCCTAATACGTCAACGACCACATTGTTTGAAAATATATTTGCATGTTTTATTCCATTGGCAGATCCGCCATTAACTGGGAAGTTTCTTTCGTGCATACAATGGCAGGAACTCATGCTAGAAAACGAGACACAGATGAAAAAAGTCCGAAACTTGGTGAAGATTTCCACGCTCAGGATATTTGCAGATACGTAATGGACACAATTCTTTGTCAGGTTATGGCACTCTCGAGCTTGTTTGCTTGTAGTTCTTTTCATCGCAGAAAACAGAAAATGAGAGGTTTCTTGGAACTTTGCATGGAAAAAATGCCAAACTCAAGTTGTATTCTCCTGTCTACTTCGGTAATCCTGAACAGCTTTCTTCTGATCACCTGAAAAATTATAAAAGCTTCCTAACTGCCAAACATTAATTGCAGAATTTTGTCTACTACGTAAAAGTTTTGTACTTGATAATTCCGCATTGACCTTATCTTCCAATGGTTTTTGGAAAGATATCTTTGGATCAAATTGTAAGAGAATCGGAACTGGTAGAAACGAGTAAGTGCCAACTGTAAGTTAATGAGAAGACAAATATGCAGGGTGTTATCCATCTGATTTGACTAATTCTTGTAATGCTGACGATATAGAAGAACATTGGTCAATAAGATCATAATGGTCTAAGTTATAATCTTGGTGGAACCTTTGGTAATCCTGAAATCAGTTTTTGACCGGCAAGAATCCAGACAGTAAAACGTGTCATCTATGGCCTGAAATACATCGAAATCTCTTACTATGTATTGATAAAGTAGCTGTTGCACTAGGAAACAGATTAAGAGTAAAACAAATCCCGACGTGTTTATAAGTAGTTCCAGTCGTCTTCTGAACGCCACGCTACCTAATTGTTGGCTCTGGTTACTTTGCCACTGAGAGTCCTAAGAAATGGATACTGCGCAATATGTGTGCCCTCTAAGACGCTGCTTCAGCTTGATAGTAGGCGACACTGAAGATTCAAGTAAGTGTGTCAAGAGGAGGAGGAGAGACCATTTTGCAGTTGCTTCCAGCTGCAATCATCAACAAGGTGAAAAAAGTTCTCCTGCTAGGACTGTGAAGAGAAGTTCAAGATTTCGTGGGGTTAGCAGGTTGGACATAAGATTGTGAATCACGCGTGTATATTGTCACGTAAGTCCTTAACGTGCTATTTTCTGTAGTTTTTGTTTCTCTAAAAATGTATATCTTATAATACAGACACCGGTGGACTGGACGATATGAAGCTCATTTATGGGATAAAGGATCCTGGAATCCAACTCAAAGGAAGAAGGGTAAACAAGGTTGGCTCCTAAGATTTTTTCTTCATTAATCTTTTTCATGTTCAGTTACTTTGTTTGGTTACTGATGAATTACTAATTTTCTTCTGTATTTTGTTCAATCGGTTGCTTGTGGACTTAATATTTGCCTTGGAGCAGTTTACCTTGGTGAGTTGAACCCTTTCTGAAAGAAACCATTTGGCTGCAACACTGGCTTAAAAAAGAAACTAACCTATAGAAATCTGCTTATTCGTTATAGGAGCTTATGATAAAGAAGAATCTGCTGCCAGAGCATACGATTTGGCCGCTATCAAATACTGGGGAACGTCAACTTTCACAAATTTTCCAGTACATGATCAAACTCGAATGAATATCTAAAAGTTCAGGCCCCAGAGGGCAGGATCTATTACAAATTTCTGATGTTATGTTTCTGGCATGATTCTTATAGGTAGCTGAGTATGCAGAAGAGATTGGAATAATGCAAAGAGTTACAAAAGAAGAATATCTAGCCTCATTAAGAAGGTAAGTTTTCTTGATCTTCTGAATCTTTGAAAGAATCTCTGAGAGTATTAACGATGATTGTTAACAGACCATCTTCTTTCAATAGGAGAAGCAGTGGCTTCTCCAGAGGAGTATCCAAATATAGAGGTGTTGCCAGGTAACACAACTCTGACCTGTTTGTTTGTTGCTAAGAAAAGAATTTAGTTCTGACGCTAAACTTTCTCTGGTAACTCGCAGGCACCACCAGAATGGAAGATGGGAAGCAAGGATAGGGAGAGTTTTTGGAAACAAGTATCTCTACCTTGGAACCTACAGTGAGTAAACTGATCAAAGCTAGCTCTTGTTTCTGTTACAAACATCAACGTAAAAACTAACTAATCTAGAGGGTAATTACATAAAAAAGTCGAACAAATCTAAATCTGCAGACCAACTAAGACGTTGGATCAGTCATTTGGTACAAACGCTAGCTTTGGATTCGACAACCAAGACCTCACTTTTTAGAGCCAACTGAAACTAGTTTTACGACACTTGTTTTATCCCATCACAGGTACACAGGAAGAGGCTGCTCGTGCCTATGATATAGCTGCCATAGAATATCGAGGAATCAATGCTGTGACCAACTTTGATTTGAGTACATACATCAGGTGGCTGAGACCAGAAACTGAAACTCCCAGTCCTGTGCTAGGATGGTCATCAACTGCACAGTCCCTGTCATTGGGGAACTTCTCTAGCCACAATCCCAGGGAGAATACCATCCCAAACCAACCATCATTTCTTCAAACAGACAACCCTTTCACAGTAGACGAATCAAACACTATGCCACAGAGTGAAATCATTCACGGGAAAGCATTCATTAGCCCTTGCAACAGGTCACCCTCCCCAACTGCACTTAGCCTCCTCCTTAAATCATCCATTTTCAAAGAGCTTGTGGAGAAGAACTTGAATACCAGTACGGAGGAAGAAGCGAAAAAAATTGAATCACAAGCTCCTTACGTCTTGGGCGACAACAGTACTGAAGCTGTTGATGGTTTCTATGATGCACCCAAGTACTTCCCTTACACGATATTAACATCAAACAAGGACCAATTCTCCTGCTTAGGATTGAAGCAGTACAAGATGCTGCCCTTCTTTGAGACAACTCCTTGAACACATATGGAGTATAGACCTTGTCTATCAATTGGAGGATGCTTTTTCAACTGCCTTTGTTAACTGATTCTTCACTTCATCAGTTGGGGACTACAGGGAGGCTTTTTAAAACTTTTACAAATATATCCTTTTGTATCATAAACCGCACTCTTGAATAAGCATGTGTAAAGTTGTATCCATTAACAAATAAAGCAATAACCCCACATCTCATTTTTCTTACTGCAAATAAAGGAATTCGTTACTTTTTCAGTACGAGTTATTAAACCACTGTCAAGTAATCTGTTCTTTCTTCAACTGAAACTGTCAAGAAATATGAGTTATGTGGTTGGAAATGGACCTGGAAACACAGCAGAATACAGCAAACACAGCAGAGGAAGAACAAGTTAACAGAACTCTTGTATATGGGTCAAAAAAACTAACTTTTTATCACATAAACATACATATATACATAAGGGGAAGTATGAAACTTGTGTAGGCCATCCCATACATCAAGCAAATCAGAATATGTTTTTGTTGTTATAACAGTACATAGGTACAAACTAACTCCTCTAATTTATAACCAAACAACAAACTTTTAGTTCTAATGATTATATCAACTTGATTAACATTTTTTAGACAAGTTAGAAATGAACTAAATTAATTAGAGAATACATGAAAATTAGCTGAGGAACTTTTTCTGTCCAAGTGATCATCCAAATCATGAATAAGCTGAAGTTTTCACAATATTGCTGGAACTTTGGTTTAGTTTAAGTTGCAGTCCTCATTTTTTAGTGTATAATGCTTCAATAAGTCAGGACTGCTAAAACTCAATATAAAATGATCTACTTGAATTGTTCTAAGTCCCTATAGCAATAACACCAAACATATATATACTGTTCCATTACAGCATTATTGTTATAATGCTTCATTTTTTTCAATTTCATCTTCATACTTGCTTCATCTGTGCATAATCTTCATCTTCAACATCAAATAACTTTGTTTATATGTTTAATGATATGGTCTAGTGTATTGAAGCTCGCAAAGTTTCAACCCTCATTTCTTAGTGTATAATGCTTGAACAAGTCGGAAACAACTTGAATTAACTTAGTTCAAACTCAACATGACATAATTTACTTGGATTTCTGCAAGTCATTATAAGAATGACATGAGATATATATTGTTCCATTGAAGCACCATGCTGGCTTCATTTATTCAAATTCAACTTCATACTTGTTTCATTTGTGTATAATCTTCATCTCGAACATCATACCACCTTAATTTTACATGTTAAATGGTCCGATGACTTGATCATAAAGCTCACAAAGTATCAAAGCACGGCTGTAAAATTCCAAAAGGGCATATAAATACCTCGATGACTTTTTCGAGTATAACTCAATTTTACTCTCTTGCTCGTGAAATAAAGTTGTTACACTCCTTAATTTGGACTTAAGGATCCTTGACTTGATGTTTCAGGAGGAATTATGAATTCCACTATGCACATATCTATATGAAAAAAAGGATAAAGTTACATGCACAAGATGATGGTTTACATGGAAGTCAGCTAATTAAAACCTATGCATATCCAATTGACGACATCAATCATGCAAAAGTGATAAAACCATTACAAGTTTCTGAAATCATGGAAAGATTGTTGGGGAGTTTCTTAGGGCATAATTCTGCTGATATTTAATGAAGGATTATGTAAATAAGGACTAGAAAGAAGAATAAGACTACAAAACCAAACACCCACAAAAGAAAAGGATAAAGCTATGCAGCTAAATAATTTTGGTGCAGTAGTCAAACATTTTAAAAGTTTTGTTGACGAAAGCAAACCAAGTATTTTCTACATATCACAGTTCATTATCAGTAAGGACAAAATGGTAGTACTAAGTGCAAATAAACAGGCTGGAGCAGGGATGATGGATCCCTAGCTTGCATCATTTAGACTGACACTACTCTTCCAGATTGCGTCTTTAGGCCCTCTCTTTTGCAGTTTTGCCAATCAAGGTTACGTTAAAATACAAGTCAACCAGCCAGTTCTCTGGCAATCAGTTTAAATCTTTCACTAAAACGGGAAATTTCTGGGTTCTTTAGGTCCCAAATGTTTTGCCTTTTCGCCCTTCTTTGCCTTTTCGCCCTTCACTAAAGGCCTTCTATTTATGCTTCACTAAAACCTTATTCCTTTTTAAGGTTTCATATTCCCTTATTCTACCTCTGAGTGTGTGCTGTAAAATGCTTCTACAGGTTAAGTGTAATCAACTACAGCCCTTGTTCTTGATGGGGTCAAATGCAATACGCTGATTTATTCCCATCATTTTAGTTTTGCACATAACATGGGTTCGTATGAGCCAATAAGATGAATGGCAAGTTCGGATTTATTTATGGACATAAATCTGTTTCAGTATACAGACCTGAAGAGTCTTCCAGCACAGCTTGGAAGACACCATGAATGTTTCTAGAACTAGTATTCTGTATTTGACAGATCTCCCATACAGCTCAAAACTCTGCTAATTTCATCGAGAATGGAAATCTACAACGGATATTAAAATAATCCAAGCACTGTGATCAAATTGCAATTCAAAGTTTCCATCAAGAAATTCCTTGGTTCAGTCCGTGATTATTTTATGTGTGCACTCAACAAGCCTGTTGCGAGTGTAAGGCTCATCATCTTGCTTATAGTTGCTATTAGCACCAATCTGATTTACCTGCAAATATCAAGTCATGTAAACAAGAACGTGGAGATCACATTTTGTTGTCCAGAAACTGAACACTAAACTTCGAACCATTTGCGGAAAAAAGAAAGCATATGGTAATCGATACTCATATATTATGGATGACGTGCACTGACCAAAGACTTCGCAGAAGCATTACAAGTCTAGGACTAAGAGCAGTTAGCATAACATAAACAGCCAAATAAAGAGATCTGGCTGAATTATTTGAGAAACTAACAATCGAACCATTTCATAAGTCGCTATGTGGCCTTTATTTCATCACTAATATGAAAACCTGAGACTCCAACTGCAGCATGATGGAAATTTGAGATGAAGGGAAGAATAATACTCTTTTTGATATATTGAAAAGTGGAAATATATACAAACATCCTTCACTACTTGCACTTTGACTAGAAAAATGATAAATATTGGTTTATTTTCCCAAAAAATTATAACGCACATTCAATCATCTCAATCCACATTACCAGATGAGTTATATGCATGGTGAAGAAAAAGAGTTGGAACTCAAACCTAAGTATGTTCCTTGGCAGGCCTGCTAGCAAGATTGGTGGTCTGTCTTCCAGCTTACAGGTGACATCGGGTACAACACCCGTCACAGGCTCACTGACAGTTCGAGATAGATCATCTCTAAAAAGATCCTTAAGACCCTGGAAGGATACAGAAGAATCATATATCAAAGGACAGTATTTCATCATCAAACAAGGGATCCTCCATAATTATTGGTTTGCAATCAGCTTCTGAAAGATGAAAATTGTGTGCAGGTGCAGAGTAAGCATGCACATGGAACCAATGTGTGCTTATTTTGAGCGACAGAGAGAGTAAAGTGATATATTTAATTTGAGATCTTCGTATTTAAGAAGGCACATACCGCGGCACTTGAAACTTTGGAATATGTGAGTGAACGATGGGTTATCCCAGAATGTTTAAACTGATCCTGTAAAGTCATAACCAACAGTTAGAACTTGCTGGGATATCATGCTAGATTTCGCTCGTATGAAGATATAAAAACACTTCAAGAATCTTGCACATAATGAAAAAGAAGGTAGCCTACAGAGGACAAAAGGATGAAAGGAACAGCCAACACCCAGCTACAAAATCAGAACATTTATGGCACATAGTTGAAGAGGATAGCAGAAAGGATAGTAATAGTAGAGGGGCAGCAAGTGGAAGAGGTGGAAAAATCATCCCTCATTGATGGACTTGAATAATATTATGTGAACTCTTATATCTAGACAAGTAGAGTGAAAAAATTGAAGTCAAAATACAGTTGCTGTGTCTATTTTTGACTTCTAGGAAGATCAGATCCAACATGCTCAGAAAAGAAAGTACGATGTTCATCCCATAAGTAAATGTCATGTTCCCTCACAGAACAAAAGCTTAACTCACAAAATGTTGAACCATATAATGTGACTAAGCATTTCCTTGGAACAATCATTGATAACATAATGTAATATATATATTTTCTTACCTCCAGAGCCTCCAGGCCTTTAGGCTTCTGCAACGTTTTTTCGTTGATAAAACGGCACAGGTACAGAACACCTGCATTTGCAAGATCCTGCCATCATATACCTCGATCAGTAAGTTCACACGTATACACAAGAATCTATTTTTAAAAGGCATAGAAACAATAATGAACTTTTTTTATCCTTTTGTTTCTTCCTCCTCTTTTCCCACCCACTTAACAATTCTCCATTTTCCTTCCCAATTTCAGCTTTCATCTCTCTATACATAACCAACTAGTTAACCGTTTCATAATAAATGGAGTATCTCAACATGATTAAAGAAACTGAAATTTTGAACTGTTGTCAGTAATTTGTTTCACTTCAATTTAACTCCTCTAAATCTCCTTATCATTCGACTCTGTACAAAAGGATTAATAGAAGCATGCCAAAGAAATATGAGATTATGGTCTACAAGGTTTTTGACACTCAG
Organism: Erythroxylum domingense; assembly: GCA_025594535.1. NCBI lineage: Eukaryota > Viridiplantae > Streptophyta > Magnoliopsida > Malpighiales > Erythroxylaceae > Erythroxylum > Erythroxylum domingense. The sequence goes on along the minus strand of JANQBM010000001.1, from coordinate 2,953,280 downwards.
CAGTTATGCATTCCAGTTTAACCAATAACAGCCTGAGCAAATAATTTAGAATCTCTTAACCCAATCATCACCAAACTGATCGAAGTCATTACAGAACGACTCCTGCTGTTAAACAATTTTTAACAAATAAATTTAGTCCAGGAACACTAATAGCTGTATACAAGCCTTTTTTCCAACTTAAAGCAATCTAGATATCAATTATTATTTGGGAGCAGCTATCAATAGGCATTTGAGATCCATAGAAAGTTTAAATTCAACTTAGCAAGTTTCAATTACAGAAGATACATGGAAAAAGGGGGAACAATGACTGCCCACATCAAAATATTCTCAGGTATATATACAAGGCATATCAAAAGTACATTCACAGACACATGCAATCAACATGCATAAAAGAATCAGTGATTAGGTCAATAAGTTATATATAAATGGAACAATACAAAAGAAAAGTACTCTACCTGTTTCTTCTCTATCGTATTTATCTTCCCATCCTGTATTAAGAGCAGGTAAATTATCATGTCACAGACAAGGCAAAGGCAAAAAAAGAGTTTTCAGGTTGGAAAAATGAAATATTTTAACCTATTAGTTTTTTACGCCCCCTCTTCTCTATCACCGAATAACAATAGAATAAAATTTAAAAATATAATTACATTTGGTAACTATCTTCATCAATTTATTAGTATTTTTTAGAAAAGTGGAAGTAAGAAACTGTTTAGAGGAAACAATAGCCAACATTTTATCTTTTCTATCCTTTTCAACTTCTATTTCAACTCCTCTTTCAGTAGAACATTCAGAAAGGTCAAAAAATGCTGTAACAGGTATTACAAATCCCTGGATGCAGGAGCATTCTAGAATTTCAATTAGTTCTATTAGTTTTCCTTATTTAGCTTGTTTATTTTACTTTTCCTATTAACTACTATAGTAATTGATAGCTAGGCTTTCAATTACGAACTAGGAGTTGTTTTTTCCCAATGTAAATTCAAATAATAGTAATAGATAATGATCCTTTTTTGTACAAGACTGCGCACTGACTACCGTAAAATTCTAACAGGTGTCTTTCCTTTATTATACTTCCAGCCAAAATCTCCACAATTGTAGCACTACTTTGTTGAAAGTTGCTTATGATCCCCTCTCCCAACATCATTGATTATCTAAGGAGACTCAAGGACATGATAAAAGAAACCACAACTCAAATAATTATAAATTCTAGCAAAATCAATAGTGCCACCACTCAGGAAAATGTCAAATATCAAACTTACCAAACCAGAAATCAAATGCTGCAACTGCCACAACTCAGAGCCAATCTGTGAAATATTTTCAGAAGCAGCTTCAACCTGTTTCATGAGATCAAACAATATTAGGATGCTAAAAAACAATGGTAATGTGCATTTAATGTATTCATGGTCTGTGCTTATTCTGTGAATGGATTCAATCATGAACATGGGTGAAATCCTACATCAAACTGAGGTATAACAAACTTTTTACATTTAGCAGAGCCCTCATGCCTAAAACTGGGTTCTCAGTTCCTAGAAAAGAAATTGCAGTATATCAATCTTCTTTGATGAAATCCAATACCTTGCTCCCATGTTTAATGATTCTGGAATGAACAGAATTGGGAGTTTTTTGGTTCTTTATGGTTATTGTTAGAATGAAAAATCCCAAATTGACAGAAGATCTGTTAAACTTGGTCTAAATGAAAACATGTTGAACAGGTCAAGACTGAGAAAAAGAAGAGTGAAATGAATCAGGAGGGAAAAAGAGGTGGGAAAGGGGTAAATCAAATCTATAATCTTACATCATTCTGTATGGCTCTTGAGATCTCCTTTTGACCATCCATTTTATCATACAACAATTGTATTCGCTGTGTTAAATGCTTCTTTGCAGCCTGGCCAAAAGAGTAAATAGAAGTACATTAAAAAGCTTTATACATGCTGCATAACCATAGGGGAAACAGATAACACACTTCATTTCACAAGAGCTATAATGTCAAATCTCAAAATTTGATATTGTAATGTGGAAAAAAAAAAAACCTCGATAAACACTTCTTAAACAAACAACTGGTAAAGGATTACAGATTAAAGCCTAATCTTGAACGTCAAAACTGAAAATGAATTTGACGTCCAACCAAACTTTCAAAATGGGAAGTGATCAAATATCAAAGGAATCAAATGGCTGGAGAAGTTATAACGTCTACCCCATCCTTTTATGCAGTCTTACTAACCCTAAATTACACTACCAAAATCATTCTTAAAAAAAATCCCTGGTAGATAGTGCAACAATAGAAAATCATCAACTATACAGGACTTACTGATATAGTTTCGGACACCTGCTCCAGATTTTCTGTCAAGTTTGCAACAGCAGTTTCCATAGAACGCTTAGTCACATACATAAGATCTGAAAATTTTAGACCCTAATTGCCAAAAGAGTCATAGTAAAAACAAATTTAGTCTCCTGAAAGGAACGTCTTGATCTTAGATGCATGTAATACGCATAAATGCAAAATAAAAGGTAGAATCACTGTAAAAATTATGTGAAGTAATCAAAGAATATGACTGAAAGAAGCCAATGAAAACATAGTATTCATAGTACATACCTTCCACCACATATAACCATAACCCAATGCACCTAATGTGGCAACAGGAACTATGAGACTTGAGTAGTTACCTGCATAAAGTGAAAAGTGCGAACCATCTCAACTTCAATCATGAATTGTACAGAAAATTTCGCTTGACTCATCTAACGGCAATTTTTCAAAAACAAAACACAAAAAGAGCTCTATATAAAGTTTAAAGAATTGGATTACAGGCAAACAACACATTTGGAATTGGGATTATACTCCCATAAAAAATAGGTTGCCACCAAAAACCAATCAATAGAATCACAGAGCATATACCTATATGGTCAGAAGCACCATTCAGAATTATTTGTGGTTGGCTGAGATGTCGCTGCAATTCAGCTTGCAACATTTTCAGCTGCATGAACAAGAAAAATATATAAGGAAAGTAATTGGGAGAAAAAAAAAAGTAGTGAAACAATGCGCAAGCATAATGCGTGTTAAACTAGCTAAGCAATCTACCGAGAAAAATTACACAAACATTAAATAAATATGTAAAACAGACAATAAATTCATTTGGAATGCTAGATCCTGACTACCTGTTGGACAACAGAGTCAGAACTCCCAGAATCACCTTCCAACTGTTCCCCAGATTTCTCAACTTTTCTCACCAAATCCTGCCAATCACATCAAAGCAAATCCAAACCGCTATGAATAGATTGAACCAAATTCAGAAAGACTTATTCTTTTTTACTAACAAGAATTTTCAAATAGTAAATACATCAAGGAAATTCCAGCAGAACTGAGCTCAACAAACAAGACAAGGTGGGGCTCACCTAAGCCACAACTTTAAATTACAGACCAACAGAAAAAGTGAACAGAATCAAGAGCCAAACAAAATCATGAAAACCGAGCTAGATTAGCAACAAATATTGCAGTACCTGAAGGTGACCGATCAAGTCAGACAATTTACCATCCCTGACCAGGAAAGTAGTGGTGTACCCTGGAAAAACGACAACAGAGACGTCAAATCAACAAAATCAAACGACAACGAAGATGTAAGTCTAGAAGTCGGAGAAAGCGTTATGAGAGTGGTCGGAAAAAGCACCTGCCCCAGCAATGATTAGGATCTTAGAGAGCCCGATTCCCGATTGCATAGCCATGGCGTTGATCTGATGAAACCCTAGGCGGAGTCAGAGAGGAGCGGATCAACAGTAGTCTCGACGCATCAAGTAATTGAATTGCTGTAGTCAGTAGTTTCGGACGGGTCAATCTTTTAAAATTCGGATCCAACATCCTAAGTTTAAAATTCAAAGATTCAATCCCCATTAAACCAATATAAAATTGGTATAAAATAATTAAAAATAAAACTATAAAAATAAGTAAAAATATAATATAATATAAATATTTTATTAAAATAAAAATGTACTAATAATCCTATTAATATCTAATAAACTAATAATTAAATTTAAATTTAAATTTAATATAAAATTTAAAATAATAATAAAATAAAAAATTAAATTTCTACATTATCATTTATTTAAAGAGTTGTAAAAGTTTGAAGTATATTTAAAGAAAGTAAATAGAAAGGACTTTAGAATGCTTCTTTATAATTTAAATAATATTTTTACTACATTCTTAAATTATCTTAAGCAAAATTACTTATATACACTAATTAATAATTCAATTTATTAAATAAATTCATAATAAAAATAATAATTAATTTTTAGCAATAATAATTTAAAAATTTTCTATTAAAGTATAAATAAATAACCTAAATTTTGACAAATATAAGTTATTAGTGAGATTAAATAAATTTACGATTAAAAGTAAAATAGTAATTCATTTTTTAACAATAATAATTTTTAAAAATATGTTTAATTTAAATATAAAGATATAAATATGAAATTTTAAAAATATAATTTATTAATTAAATTGTGTGATAGAATTGAAAAGAAAAAATCGTTGAAATTTTCTAAAATATACCCGACAAAAATCTCATCTTTTGTACTAAGACTTTAATTTGCATTAATGATAGGTTAACAGATGTCAAAAATAGAGAGTGAAAAGGACAAGGAGGTATATGGGATGGTGTGTAAGAGGTGGTTTCACTTGCAGAAGAAACTTACTACTGCCCGTGCTAGGGCATATATGCTCAAATGGATGACAGATTATCAAAGTTTATTACCTCATGCCCCATTTTTTAAAGAAAATTGACTGGTTTTTCTCAAGAAAACCAACCAATTTTCTACTTGTCGATTTTTTCTCATAAAGGTAATATTCACAAACTAAACTGAAACTCAAGCCAACTCGTATTTATTTTGGTCTAATTGACTGGTCTGGTCCAGTTTAAAAATTATTGGCTACACTCTAGAAGTGGTGTCCTACAATTACAAAAGTTTGAAATTCAAATTTTGAGTCAATGTTTAAGTATAATAGGATGTGAAAAGAACTAAAGTACATTTGTATTCATCCATTTCAAGAAAAGGAGTGGATTAGAATATAAAAGATTAAACAACTTGATATTTATTTGATACAATTTAAAACTTTAGAAAATGTATGTTATTATCACTATTAAGTTGAATATAATTTAGTTTAATTTCTTGATAATTTAATTTTATCGTTTTACTGAGAATCTTAATAGAACAAGTAATTTTATAGATTCAATTTTCCTTGATCATATCAATCTTTTTACATATTGAGTTTTTAAAGAATCAAGTTTAATAGATGAGAGTGACTTGGAAGATAATCTTAAATTGAAAAATATTAACATGTCATTTGGTGCAATGAATGTAAATGATGGTAATGATAAGACTCCTCTTAATGATGAGGATTTTGTTCCAAATGAGAGTTGGGGTTAAATATGTCCTAAGTAAATATTTGATTAAATAAAGTTCCTGATTTTCATTTCTCCACTTCTTTTAATTTCACTTATATTTGATATATTTGTTAAACTCTATATATGTAATATAAATATAATTGTAAATCTTTTTGTTTCAAAGTTTACTTCTAGTTGATTGTTTCTTTAATATGAACTCGTGTCATAATACATAAAGAATCATGGATCTTTAGTATTTTTTTATTTAATGTTTTGATATAATATTAATTATTATATGATGAAATTGTAACATTTTAAGTACTTTGTATTATTCTTAATTTTGTACTTGTATGATGATTAAATGATCTTTTCATATTAATTGTAGTTATTGTTTATATGTGAAATATGTGAAAAATAATATTATTACAAATAAATAGATTGTTGTTATTTCATATTTCTATTGTTATAATTTTTAAAGATAAGGTTAATGCAAAATTATAAATTGTATAATAAAATATATTGAGGAACTATTTTATAATTTTAAAAAATAGAGACTATTTTATAATTTAAAAAAATTACTCGAAATGGTATCTAATATTGATCGATACCGGTACAGTACTGTACCAAAACTAAATTCGATACTAGTACCATTACAATATTCATAACATTGATACCAATCACTCATACAAACCATATTTTGTTTGAAAGCAATTTTGCATTTGTCTCCCTCGTTTCATGTGAATTTGATAATACACACTTTTTAAATCAATCTTTGAAAACAAGCAAGACTCATACAACTCATCAAGCATATCATTTAATCTATGTCTATACTTTCTCGTAATTTTGCTGATAGCTTGATAATCCATACACATAGGACATGTTCCATCTTTCTTTGCTATTAGAATTATAGGAACCAAATATAGGATGAGACCCTCCCTCACGAACCTTTCTCCACTAACTCATCTACTAGCTTTTAAATCTCCTTGGTCTCCTTTGGATTAGTTCTATAAGCTGGTATGGGATTACTGAATCTGGGATGAAATCAATTTGAAGCTTAATGCCTCTTAAAGGTGGTAATCCTTGTGGTAACTCCTTAGGGAATAAATTAGCAAACTCCTAAAATAAAGACTCAACAACACTAGGCAAAGAAGGAAGATCATTAGTTGAAAGGTGAACATGCTTATACATAAGTACAATTAGCTATTGTCTCGCTAACATAGCACTCTTGACCTTACCTCTACTAGCATAGGCACTATCCCTCATATTTTTCTCCTATTTTGAGTCTCACAAATTTTCTTCTCTCATTGCTCACTATTATGCTCTTTGCACTCTTTCACACTCTCACTTTTTTCTTGAGCACTTACTTGTTTTTCTCTCAATTTATATTCTCTTGCTATCCTAGTTTGATCCTCATATGCTTCTAATGGTTTGAGAGTTATTAAGATCACTTGTCGGTTGTTCATCACAAAAGAGTAATCATTTTTGTACCCATCATATTGAACTTTTCTATCAAATTGTCATAGACGTCCCAAATGAAGATGACTAGCATGCGTTGGTGCTACATCACATATAACCTCATCATTGTAACTCCCAATGAAAAATGTCACTAGAACCTGTTTTGTCACCTTAACTTCTCCATACTCATCCAACCATTGCAACTTGTATAGTTTTGGATGCTTTAGAGTTGTCAACTTTAGTTTGTCAACCAATATAGTGTTAGCAGCATTAGTGCAAGTCCCATTATCAATGATCATGCTACATACCTTGCTATTCACATGGCATCGAGTATGAAAGATATGCTCACATTAAGCCTCATGATACATGTTATTAGGCGTATACAAATTAAATCCTTATTTACTTTCAATTTATTAAACAATGTAGTATAGAGCAAATAAGAGTCGATCCCACTAGGAAAGATAATTTACTAATCTAGTTTATTAATAACAATCTTTTTAAAAGAAACAATATCATTCTAATAATTTCACTTAAATGAAAGAAATTCCTTAATACAAACATCATTAACACATAATGTCCTTTTTAACCACATAAATAAGATACAACATCAAAACTTAGGCAAACAAACTTATAACACATTCTTAGAGCAAAAATAAAATCCAATTTTATAATACATGGTTATTTTGAGAACAATAAATTACGCTATGTTCATACAACTAACTTTATATAGAAATATAAATGAAATCCAAAACTAAAACAATTATAATTATGGAAACCTATGAATGATGCTAAGCTAATACGTAAATAAAAAGAGGGGGTGTTCAATGTTTAAAACTAATCAAATTAAATTTAAGAATCAAAGAAATAAAATATAAGTCTAACCTAATATTTACAAATGAACAATCAAGTTTTAAATTTTAGTTTAGTCATCCAATTTTGACATATCTAAGATAATTCGAAACATTTAATAAATTAATTGTAGAAAACAACCAACTAGCTTCTATTTGTTCCTTTTTACTCTTAAAAATTGAACCAGCTCAATACGTTAAGCATAAAGAAACACAATCAACAACCGAAATTTGTCGTCAAAATTTTAGCAAGGCTTTGTTTGGTTGGCATAGATTCTTGCTTGGAAAAGTAATCTTTTTCTTAAATTTTATATTATCACGTTTGGTTCATTTTTTTGAGTAGTTAGGAAAGTAAAAACTTTCCCAATATAGGGAAAGTAGTAGCACTTTACTTGGATTTTAAATCTCATCACCCCCTTGGTATTTAGATTACTTCCCTTAGGAATTTAATCTAAAAATTATGTTAGCTAATTCAACCCTTCCTTCTCTCTCAACTCTACAATAACTTTTTTTTATAAAACCCTACCTCATCTTCAACTATTCTTAGTGTTGGAGAATCTATGCAGAGAGATTCCTCGCTGCCATAAATCTCTTTGTCACCTTATCGACAACTCTAGTTCTCGCCTTTGCCATTCTCTGGCTTCACAATCCACCCAAACATAATTATCCTTTACTTTACAGGTTCTACTAGCACTACATGCAAATTCATTACAGGGATACTTCTTTTTTTTAGGTTGTTTTAAGATTGGTTAAAGAGATCGTCGACGTTAAAAACATTGGAACTTGAGGCCGATTTGTTAGTAAAGAATGGATTTTTGTTCACCAGTGATGCTTCTCTACCTTTCGTTGATTCCATGGCCATTGAGGAGGCAGAATTCTCCGCCTTAGCAACCTTAGAATATCATAAATGAAAAAAATTAATATTTAATAATATAAATTGTATTACAAATTAACATTATTTAACAATTTCAATTTTTTATTTGGTTTGTAGGGATATAATTGGAAACACAAGTCAAAATTAAATTACATTCCATGAAATATTGTTGCATACCAAACACTATAATAAGAATCCACTCAACTTTCTTATTAGAATTTTTGTAAGTATCCAAACATGTGAATATCTTTAGTTTCCATAAATTTATTTTTTGAAGAATCAGATTCTACATTTACTTTACTTTTCTGCCAACCAAACGACCCCAATTGAATAAGTGTTAAATTCACTAGATAATTAATTGAATTAAATCAAAAATAATATCCTAAATAATCAAAATAACATAACTAAACTAGAATTCAATTATTCATTGAAATTTTATGTCCTTACAGACCTCAAACCAGATCTAAGATCTAAAATTTCTCCTGCATCAGTCACGAACTAGCTTGATTTTAGTGGACTATGGCTTTCTAAACACTCTCGACGTTCCTCGCAAAAGCTCCAACCTTTGACCTGCCTTGAAAAGGTGTTAATCCACTCAGAATAATCCCTTTTCGAGTGATGCTTGCTTGTTATATTTTCCTTGCTAATAATGCCTTTTTATAGGCTCACGAGACACTCCAAAAGCCCATACATTTCTGAATTATTGATAAGCTTTCGCTGATTTACTCTTATCAAATCCAGTTCAAAGGGATCTAGAGATTTATCTTTTATTGAGATGATGTCGTTGCAAAATGTGTTATCTTTTCTACTTTTTTCTCCTCTGGTTATTTGTGTTTTCATGTTATTCGCTAGTTTTCCTACTGGTGTGTTTTTGCTTTGTTATGCTTATGTGCGTTGCGTTTTTATCCTTTAGCGTTTTCTCCTCTTAGCTGTCATTTTGATTCCCTTCTCTACTGGCTTTTTGCTTCTATATTTGCATCATTTTTGTTCTGGTTATTCTTTATCTCTAGATGTTGTACATTTTATTCTCCTGGTTATCATTTCTTTCATCCAAACTGCTTGTGTTTTGAAGTTTTTTAGATTGCTGCGTTTTGTATTTTCTTCCTCTGCATTTTATCTGCTTTTATCTTTGCATTTTGTGCTATTCTTTTCTCCTTTTTGCGCGGTCATTTTTTCCAAGGTTTTAAAAACTAGACTGGACCGGTCGGTCTAACCGAAAAAAGTTTGAAATGGTCAGTGATCCAGTTCGATTTCACTTAATAACCTCTATGTATTAAAATCAACCAGTTTATCAGTGAACTGACCAGTTTTTTGTAGAGCAGGTCCAACCACTCTATCACTGCTGATTGGTTTAAGCTAAGATCGTAACACTTCAAGCTGGTTGGTTCCTCAAGCTAAGATCGGTCTTTGTTCTCTTCCATAAAATAAGCATGACCATGTCTAACTGCTGTTAGTGTACTGAGATCCTGTTATTGCGACTTCTATGTACTATTTAGGTCTTTGAATGCAAGAAAACGCTTGATTTGAGTACACGATGGTTAGAACACCGGCGACACCAGTGTATAAGATACAGAGGACACTGTCATCGACACTAGGTGGCACTAATAAGGCTCGAGAAGAGAAGATTCTAGTGACAGTTAGGGTAAGGCCATTGAATAGAAGAGAACAAGCGCTTTACGATCTTATTGCTTGGGAGTGGCCCGACAACCACTCCATTGTCTTTAAGAATCTGAACTTCGATCGTCCTTCGACTTTATACATGTTTGGTATATTTTCAATTAACTTATGAAAACCATCAGAAAATGAGTTTTAAGAGGTGACAATGAGTGAGCGGGCGAGCTATTTTCATGTGGAAAATAAAGTGTTTGATCCAATTTGCTCGACTCAGGGAGTATGCGAGGAAGGGGCTAAGGATGTTGCTCTCTCTGCTCTAAGAGGAATCAATGGTGTGTTCATTTGGTGAAGAGTGTGAAACTATGAAGCTATTACTTATAGTTCATAAGTGTTTTGTCTTTTTTATGCGAGTTTCAATTTGTTTGGGTGTTTTGAATTTTTCTCCAGCTATTATATTTGCGTATGGACAAACTAGTAGTGGAAAGATGTTTACAATGAGAAGAATCACAAAGAGTGTTGTAGAAGACATCTTTGAGCATATAGGAAACGTAAGTTGGCCTTTTTTTGTTTTATCTTTCTATGTTTGAGTTGTAACACTTTAGATTGGGTTCATTTTAAACTTAGTTACTGTATTAAGTGGTGGACAACGGTAATCCATCAAAAGGTGACTACATGACTCAATTAGTACCTTTTTTTGCGTTCTTTTATAAGAATTAGAGTGATTTAATATCTATGAATGCGTTCATGTTCAATAGGTTTAACAACGAATATGTAAAAATAAATTGTTTCTTGAGGTCCATGAGATTCTTCTTCTTAATTGGTGGACAACTATAATCCATCAAAAGAAGATTAAATGACTTAATTAGTACCTTTTTTTGCATTTTTTCCATAAGAATTAGAGTGATTTAATATCTATGGATGCGTTCATGTTCAACAAGTTGAACAATGAATATGTAAAAATAAATTGTTTTTAGAGTTCTATGAGATTCTTCTAGTCAATTGGTGGACAAATACAATATTTAGAACTCTATTTCATATCAATTTCTATAATATTTAGAATTCTATTTTATATCAATTTTTGTAATATGAAGCACTCTATTTCATATTAATTTCTGGTTTTGATAGTTGGATTATATATTCTTTCAGCTATTCAATTTGTTGATCTAAAACACCAAAATTGAAAACTAGCAATATTTCGGTTAGGCTATTTGAAGTGGAGCAATTGTTGGAGCAAAGTTTAATAAATGAGTAACACCTATTGGTCATTTGTGTATCCATTATAGTCTTCTTTATTACAATTGAGAATGAGAATTATTTAAGATGTATGCTTTTGCCCTGACAATAGTATAACCAATTATTTTTTTATACTTTTTAGCTTAAATCATAATGGAGAATATGGAATCATCCTCTACTCATGGTAAGTCTAATCCAGCATGGAATTATTTTTCTTCTTCTCAAGCATCTGATAGGAATATCCAAAACAACTGTATGTTTTGCGGTAGGATATTTAAAGAGGGAGAAATTTTAAGAATGAAAAAATATCTTGCTAATGTTAAGGGTAATATTGCTTTTTGCAAAAAAGTACCACTTGATGTACGTGATACGATTGGAAAATATTTGGAACAACAAGTGAAAAAGAAAAAGAAAAATAAATAGGCTCATAATATATCTTTTGTGGAGATGATGAATCACCACAAGTATTAGATAAAGGAAAAAGAAAAGCTACTATTAACATAAATTCTTGTTTTTCTCTAAGAACCACTCTTGGTTCTCAACTTAGTCTAAAAAGTTTTATGGTTGATAAGGATGTTGTTTTGCGATGTAAAAGAGCATGGGCTAGATGGTTATATCATTCATGTATTCCTTTAAATGATTTAAATTCACCATATTTTTAAGAATCAATTGATGCTACAATAGTAATAGGTCCAGGATTTAACGTGTCATCTTATTATGAGTTGCGTGTGCCTTTGCTTCAAGATTTAAAAAAGGAATGTCAGTTAATTGTGGATACATATAAATCTAGTTGGGAATCAACAGGATGCATTATTATGGCAGATGGGTGGACTAATCAAAGACAAAGAACTTTGATTAATTTCTTGGTTTATTGTAATATTGGAGCAACTTTCATCAAGTCTGTTGATGCTTCTGACATAGTAAAAAGTGCTAATGTTTTATCTGAATTATTCTCTGAAATTGTCGAGTAGGTTGGACCAAAGAATGTTGTGTATTTTGTTACAGATAATGCAGCTAATTATGTATCAGCTGGGTACTTATTACAATCAAAGTATGGGCATATTTATTGGTCTCCATGCTCTGCTCATTGTATAAATCTTATTTTAAAAGATATTGGTGGTATGGATCATATTTTTAGTCTTACTTCATGCGCATCTAAAATCAAAATTTTTGTGCATAATCATGTCACATTTTTATCTTGGTTAAAAAAGTAAGAAGATTGAGTTGAGATCGTGCATCTCGCTGTTACCAGGTTTGCAACTATATTTATTATTTTAAAAAGTGTTTATCAATATAAGCAACTACTTCAAAATTTCGTGACAAGTAAAAACTTTTCAAGTCATAAATTATCAAAGGGGTGAAAAAGGAAAAGAAGTTTGTGCTATTATTCTAGATAATAAATTTTGGGATGCTTGCTTGATCATTGTGAAGATTATGGCTTTGCTTATAAGGTTGTTGAGGATTGTTGACTCATATGAGAAACCATCTTTGGGGTATATATATGATGGTATGTAGACAGCTTACAAAACAATTATAAATCTTTTTAAAGAGAAAGAGAAATTGTACAAGCCTTATATAGATATTATTGATTGACGATAGGATAAGCATCTTACTCAAGGGATCCACTTAATAACTTATTTTCTCAATCCTTATTGCTTGTATAGTGGAGAAGCACATACAATTAATATTATGGGTGGTTTGTTTGATGTGATTGAATGCAAAGGTATTTTTTCTATTAAAGAGCAATCACAAGCGATAAATGAAATTAAATTATATCATGAAGGTTTAGAGAGTTTTGCTAGATCATCAGTAAAGAGAGAACTTATGATGAGAAAAATGTAGCCAGGTAAGTTTTAATGTTTTATACTTTTAGTTCACTATTTACTTATTAATAATATATTTTTAATCATAATTATTAATTTAAAATACAGATGAGTGGTGGAGATTATTCGATGACAGTGCTCCAACATTGAGAAAAACTTGCTATTAGGTTACTCAGTCAAATAGCTTCAGCATCAGGTTGTGAACGTAAATAGAGTGTTTTTGAACGTATTCATACAAAGAAACAAAATCGTTTGGAACATTAAAGACTTAATGACCTTATTTACGTTACTTATAATCTGAGAATGAAGAACAAATATTTTATAGTTTTGTTTTTATTTCAATAATTTTATTTTTATTTTTGACTTTATAATTTCTATATCATGTGTTCAGAGCACTTGGTAAGAAGAGAACATATGATCGAGTTGATATTGATTGTATTGAACATACTGATTTTTAGAGCAAAGAACAAGAATCATCGCTTGATCTTGATTATAATGAACTTGAAAAGACGATTTATGAAGAAAATGTATTTGTCACAACGAATGAATTAAGAACATCTACTGATGGTCAGTTCATATCTTATTTTGATCATATTTAAGTTAAAATTATACTGTATTACAAGTTTACAATTGAGGATAATTTCATACATTACTAATTTGTAATTTATTTTAATACAGTAGAAGAAGTTGATGCAAATACTTTGGATGAAAGCGTAGTTTACGAATCTTTAAATAGCGTTGGAGAATTTGGAGCTTTTGACGATGATGAGACGCAACCTCCTTCAGAAATACAATTTTGATTTTTATTATTATTTTAAGTTTTATATTAGACTCATATTTATTTATTATTAGTTCATTATATGATAATAGACATTGGTGTATTTTTTATTTTAATAAAATATTTTATTTTTACTTATTGTTATAAATTTTACTTCTTATTTATTATATAGCGGTTTTATAGCGGTTCACTAATTACTATCGGTTGAACCTCTAAACCTTAAACCTTTCCTTCGACTGGTTCGATGTCCAGTCTGGTTTTTAAAACATTAGTTTTTCCTTGTTTACTGGTGTTTTATATGTTTCCTTCTTGGTTGCTGGCGTTATCATTTCTGCTCCCAGTTGCTTAGACTATTATCTTCTATGTTGCTTTCCTCTGAAGCTACTGCATTTCTCGTTTGAATTCTTGCATTTTGGGCTAGGAATTTTCTGCTTGTGTTGCTTTTTGTCTTCCTTTACTGTACTATGTCATTTTAGTTGTCCACTTATTTTTCCTTATGAAGTGGCTAGTTTTGGGCTAATTTTAAGTCCATCAAACCTATAAAAAATATTTAATACAAATTAGATATATATATATTTAGCAATAAAATATAAAATTAAATAACTTAATTAACTAATAAGAAAATGCAATAATTTAACTCAAATGTGCTATGTGAATAATATAAAATAGGGATGTAAAATATGTTATAATTTCTACTTATCACCTCATCAAAGGGTGATCTTTGAAGCAACTAGTAAGGTTGTTCCTTTGTGACCAAAAGGTCATAGGATCAAGTCACAAAAATAGCTTCTTTGTAAAACGTAAAGAGATGGTTGCATACAATTGATGTCCCTCTCCGAACTCTTGTAAAGTGGGGACCCTTATGTACTAGGGTGTTGTTGATTTTTTTGTTTGCACATTGGGCCCCGTCACTTTCATCCTTAGGCTAAATGTTCAGAGTTTGCCTAATGATCAGTAATTCTCTACTTATAGGTCCTTCAACATCCACATCACTACAATCCTCTAATGGCAACATTTCATTGTCACTTAAGTTAACACTCTTTACCTTACCATTATACAAAATAACCAGTCCTTTTATTTGGACATTGAGAGGCAACATGCATAGTCTTTTAACAAATAAAACACTTACAATCATGTAATTTAGAGATTGAATCTTCATTTTTTACATCATCTTTTAGTTTTGAGGCAACCTTGCTATTATCTCCATGAAGAGTTAGAAATCAAACTAGAATTGGAAGTTTCCCTAGACTTTAATTGCCTCTCCACCTAACGACCTTATACAACAAAATTTCCATCTCTTCGTAATGTTGTAAATACATTACACTTGTAATCTCCCTATTCAAAATGTTAATAAATCTAGCTACAGTAGCTTATTGATCCTCTTCAACAATAGCCCTAATCATGGTTTCGTACATCTCCTTGTTGTATTTCTCTATACTCTTGGAACCTTGAGTTAAACCTTGTAACTTCTTACATAAATCTCGATAGTAATGACTAGGTAAGAATCATTTATGCATTCATACCTTCATCTCTTCCCATAAAATAGTAGGTCTCTCTCCATTCCTATTCCTACTAAGCACCATTTGATCCCACCAAATGCCAACATAATCTATGAATTCAATTACTACCGATTTGACCTCCTTCTCTTTGGTATAGTTATGACAATCAAACACATGTTCTACTTTTCTTTCCCACTCTAAGTACAACTCTAGATCACTCTTTCCTTGAAAAGAAGAAATCTTCATCTTAATACTACCTACATTGTTATCTTGCCTTTAGACAACCCTGTTCCCCTCATGAAACCAATTTCTTCAAAATTGGCTTCCTCATTTTCCTCCACATTAAGTGGCTGATTTTTATAATGGTTTGAAATATTTGATGTCTCCAAATTATCTAATATCATATTAAGAGTCTTGAATTGATCTTGGATGGCCTTCATGAACATCTTAAGGTCAATGTTAACATGTTCTCTACTACTACTTATGATTAAACCTACAAATAAATAATTAGTAATAAAACAGATCATATTGTCATTACTCACTCCTTTACATGTTTACACTCTAATTATTGTTCATTCATATATTCACTCAATCTTGTCTATGCTGGACTCTCTACTATTACCTTTTACCATTCAACTTTCTCTTACAAACCCTTTAACTAAAACCTAATCAATGATCTAAAAAAAAACATACATTAATTCAAACTTAGTTACCTTGAATTTTAAGTCAATAAGAAAGGTAAGATAAAAAATACTAGAAAGTAATTTGAGCAAAGAATTAAAAAAAACTTAAGAAAGAATAAGGAAAGTAAAATTAAGGCAGGAAATGATTATAGAAGGAAAGAAGATAAAAGGAAAAAAAGCACGATTAAAGAAATAAGAGTTAAGGTGGAAAATGATTACAGAAGGAAAGAAGATAAAAGAAATGAAGCACACATAGGGGAAGAATAATTATGGCACAAAATGATTACAAAATGAAAGAACATAAAAAGGAAATAATGTAAGGATGACAGTGGAAATTGAACCAAATTGAAGAATTATTTATTTATGTCCTTATTTAATTTTATTTTTCTACACTCTTGGCATAATAGTTTTCATCTGCATCACTTTTTCTTGTCATATCTGTATGTGGGTCTACTGGAAATAGCCTCTCTATTATGTAGGGGTAAGACTGCGTATTATCAGACCTCCTCAGACCCCGCTTCAATGCGGGATTTCAAACTGAGTGATGATGATGATGATGATGAGAATCTTGCAACTTTTGATTAAAACAGATTTATGTACCTTTTTGCAACAATTGAAGATAGACATATTTTTTTGTAACTAATATGAATCAAACTAAAGGAAAATAGATGAATATAATAAATCTAGTGTAATTTTTTATAAAAGGAAAAGAAGAGCACAAGAAACAATATACTAAAAAATCAAAGAAATAAGAATAAGAAAATAAAACCAAGCAAGGTTGAACAAGAAAACGAACGGAAGGATAAATGTAACCTGATTTAAGGAGATTGGCTTTGATACCAAATGATATGAACCTTGATGAAGGAACACCTAAGACTCAAAATCAACAAGGAATAAAAACCCAAAATCCTTTTCGAATCAAGCAAAATACTTAATCCCAACCAAACTTGTTGATTGGAACCAAAGTTATAAGTTGATCACTACAACTTACCGTAAAAGACTAGATTTAGTTCTTAACTAAAGAACAAAGAGAAAGCTTTCATAACGGAGAAACACTCAAATTTTATTGATGATAAGATGATTTCTGTAATGCACTAGATTGCCACTTTAAATAGGCACCAGATGATGAAAATCCTACAAAGGAATGTCTTCTTGATTATTCATAAACATAACTAAATAGGAAAGACTTGACTATGAATGATTTCCTTAAATGGATGCAAATTAGCCTTAATCATCCTTAAATTTGAAATCCTTCCAAAAATAACTTGACAACTAATAATAATTAATAAAAGAGAGTTAAAACATGAAATTGTCTTCTAATTCTACATCTTTAATCTTTTTAAAAGATAAATATTCAAATTAGGCTTCATTAAAGAATTCATATAGGTCATCCTTGCATATTGGGCTCCAAGCATTAATTTTATATGTTAAGTTTCTTCCATCATCTTAGGCCTGAAGATAAGGACTTAATCTTGGTGACACCTTAGAATCTTCTATAACAGCCACATTGTCTTGAAAGTCCACGATTAGGCTTTGTAAAGCTTCCTTCGTGTGCTTAGTTCTTGTTCTTGTCATATGATTTCCAATTTCTTGTAATGGATCTGTGAGTGTTGATGCAAGCTGATCTCCATCAACTACTTTATTATTTTAAAGTTTAATGTTATAACTAATTGGTCACTACATAGTTAATAATAAATATTTAAAAGAAGAACAAGAGTTAAAATATATTTATTGAAATATAATACTAAATATTTCTACTGGGTATTATTGTTGTTATTATTGTTTGTTTGAAATATAATACTAAATCTAAGTTGACATTTACCTAGTAATAGAAACATATCTTTTATGATAAAAAAGAATTTTAAGAGTTTTAAAAAATTTAAGTTAGTTGTTAAGTGTATGACAACAATATAAGATTTGGATGGGCGTATGAGTTATTGTACAAAAACGAGCAATTCATATTTTAGGAAACCATGTCATTAATTTATAAAGGGTAAATAAAGCTTTCACATAATCCAATTATGAGAGGAATTCATAGGAAGGTAGTTAACAAAAACAAAATTTATATAGTTTTTATGATTGAATTTCTTATTTTTAGTTAGTTAATTTATTAAATAAGTGAATTTTAATCAAAACTTGAATAAACAATTACCTAAATAATTTTAAGTGATTACCAATTCAATCTCTTTTTTTATTATTTTCTTTACATGATCGACTTATAACTTACTACCATATTACTTGAGCAACTTATTTACTTGAAAACACACACATCAATTAACATGTTAAATGTTTGATATGGTATTGCTTTAACACTAGCTTCCTTAAATGGATTATATTGTCTTTGAGTGATCATTTTACGTTTGGGTGTGTAAATTTTGAACTTTGACCATAAATTAAAGGTGGCCTATGATCTCAAGAATGAAAATTGAAATAACACCAATGTACGGATGATATGGCATGCATGAATATGTCCTTTACAATCAAGTCTTGACCTCGAACTATAAACTAGATGCTATATATGATCTCAAGGGTGTGATTTGGCGATATCCTTTGACTTTTAAGATTTTAAATTAAAGGTGATATGTGATCCCGGGGATGAATTATAACAACACTACTATTTGAAAGATAAAATGATTCTTGCAATATTGTATTGTTGGATACGTGAAATTGTTTTAAAACTGACGTTACTAGATTATTTATATAGACAACTTTCCCATAATAATTTTAAACCTAACAACAATTTTATTATAAGAAAAAGAGATCCGAGATATCTCCTGATGTGCGTATGAATTACTTTTTTGAAAAAGGGTATCACTATAAGATATTTTGCAATATGTTATTTGATCATGATGCCTCCTAATTCTGTGCAAATCTAGTCTTGAAGACACATTTTAGTGTCCATCGTGACAAGACATGCTACAATAAGTCCTTGTCCAAACAACGCCGGTCAAAATTCAGAAAGGAAATTAGTGTATCTGCCAATAGAGGAAACTTGTGGCTTCTCTAATCTGTAGTGGTTAGGCTAAGCTATTTTCCTCTTATTTATTTAATTGTTATATAACTGTCAATGATATCTTCCATTCCAGCACCCTGTTTCATGATGGGGATTAGTGGTTCTAAATTCAAGCACGATTTAGTTGTTAGTTTTGTACCCTTTTTATGAATGCAAAGCTCTGCATTATAAATAGCACAAGAAGTACCGAATTAAACCAATAGCTTTTAGTTATTGCAAAAGCAATCCAAAAAATGCACGTTCAAGTTTATGCCGTGCCTTCTGCAATTTCACGTCTGACCACATCCATTGTCAATTGCACCAAATCAAAATTTCATTATCACTTCTTTCCAAAGGCTTATCATTATAAGGTAAGTAGTATCTTATTATAACTAGAAGAGTAATTTTCAATTTCAAGTGGTTGATAATTTTCAGGTCTTATAAAATTAGTACCGAGCTACGGTTGGTCTTGATGACCATGTACTTTACATCTTCAAAGCATGATCGCTCAAACAAATTTAGTTTTGCCACTAACTAAAGTGTCTTTTAATTTGTTTCCGTAGGCAGCAAACACTAGCAGCTCAAGTGATAGCTTTGTGTATCTCAAGAAACCAAAACATGCGCATGTTCAAGTTTCTGCCGCGTCCTCAACAACTCAAGGTTCTACAACATCCAATGTCAATCGCCCCAAGTCAAACTTCCATCCTGCGCTTTGGGATGATCACTTCCTATCACAGGCTTACTACGATGAGGTAACATTACAATCAATTTTTGTATACATTACTAATGAGTATGACAAAAAAACAAGTTATTATTTAGTGAGAGGGGGATATATTTAATGTTGCGAATATCATACCGGACTTAGTATCAGATTGAATTTTGGTATAATACTGTACCGGTACTGATCAATGCTAAATATCATTTTGAGTAATTTTTTAAATTTACGAAATAGTCCATAAATTTTTTAAAAATTTGCAAAATAGTTCATTGTCGTATTGTGTAGTTGTATTGGATACTTTTAAACATGTCTCCAAAAATCATAATAATAAATAATAATCACAATTAATATAAAATAACAATATTTTTCAGATATTTCACATATAAATAATAACCACAATTTATATGAAAAAAGACAATCATTATCATACAAATATAAAATTAAGAACAATACAAAGTATTTAAAATATTAAAATTTCAATTTTATTATATAATAAATAATAATTACATCAAAACATCTAATAAAAAGAACAATAAATATCTTTAACTATCAAATTATTGCAATTTACAATAAGAGTTTGTGATAAGAAAATAATCAAGTATAAATATCCTTAACTATCAAATTATTACAATTTACAGTGAGAGTTTGTGATAAGAAAACAACAAAGTAGAATTAAAATATAAAACAAAATATATATTATTTAATTTACTATCAATTAAATATATAATATTTAATTAATTAAAATTAATTATTACTAAAATTATAAATATATTAGTTTAATTTAATTTAATTTATAAAATTAATTTAATAATTATTAATAAATATAATTAAATTTAAAAATATTTTTAAAATA
>JANQBM010000001.1:2910113-2932441 GCA_025594535.1 Erythroxylum domingense | reverse complement strand
TATTTTTATTAATACTTTATTAATAAATATTATATAAAAGATTAAAATAAATTTAAATAAAATAATTTATTTTTAAGTTTTATTTAATGTATAATTATTATTAGCAATAAAAATATTTATTTTATTTTAAAATTAAAAATTAAAAAATCACAATAAAAATTGAAGAGGGGATATTTTTAAAAACTTTTTGAAAATTTTGTTAGTAAGTTCTTGTATTTTACAAAATTTCTGGTACCGACTGATATTTACACCTAGTACATAAAACCTTTATTTCATTCCATTCTTCGACCGGTATGATGTGTATCGGCCGGTATGGAACAAAATTCAAAACCATAGATATGTCCCTTATTCATTAATTTGAATGTAGTTTGAAATTTGAGATTTTTTTAATCCATCTACATGTATTCAATATGATGGCTACATATCTCGATGAAAATTAAGTTTTATATGTATCAAATTTATCTTCTATCTTAAATGTTTTTAATTTAGAAATATAAAAGTATAAGTACTAATCTTCTAGTAGCTCTATAATGGTAGAACACAATGTGTTATACAACATACAAGTTAGGCATGATTTTTCTTTCTTAAAAAGGAATTGTTTATGCCTTCAAAAAATAAAGAAATAAACAATGAATTTCTATAAAATTACCCTTGTAATCTAAATTCATGAGTTCACTTCTTGGGATTTATAATGTAGTATATTTATTAGATGATGTAATTTTATTTAAAGAATGATACCGTATACTTTTGATAGATAAGAAAAAGAATATCATATTCGTATGCAAATTGCCCTTATCAAGTATAATATTGAAACTTTTGATCCAATATAATACAGAGAATTATACATTTTATTTCAAAAGTTCACATCTTATACTTTATAAAGTAATATATTTATATAAAATGCAAGTTTTTATTGTAAGAATAATAACTTACACGATGTTAGATTGAGTAAATTGGCGACTGATTATATTATTACTAATTTATATTTTAACTATACATTATAATTTGTAATCTTACTATGATCATATGGAATGTTATTGGTAGTAGAGACAATGAATTAATATGCAAGTTAATTTTGACTTGATGCAAAGTTAATTATTTCAAAATAATGACAACTAGTTTCATGTTAAAGGTAATGTTAAGTGCAGGTCCATTATTGCAAATTTAGTTGCACATATAATGTTAATTTAGTCATTTATAAGCATGCCAACAATTTTATTTATTTATTAGTAAGTAAGAATAAAATTAATAAATAAAACAAATTCACAAGCATTTTAGATATAATAAGTCTAGAAGAAAGCTAGAATAGTCTATTAAAAAGTCCATAACCTTCCCATATAAGTGAAAGAAGCCCAAATTAACTATTTAGGAGATACTTAAGCAAAGATCATCGTAAAAAATAGTACTAGGGATTATTACAACCAAAAACTAGGTTAATCCAGAAATGTTTAGCATAGCTATATTAAAATTTTCAACTCAGTAATATCTTTTTCTTCTCTTTACTTAGTCTTGTGTTTGGTCACCTCATCATTCTTTTGATGGATGGACTATTAATAGGTGATGTTGATGAGGGATGGAGGTAAGCTAAAAGAGTTGTGATCACCATCACTAAGGTTGAGGATTCTCTCTTCCTTTAATTACTATAGGTTCTCCAGTTATAGGTTGAGAATCTTGGTTTTTTTAATAAGACTTAAAGTGTAGCTTGCTTCTTTAAAGTTGGTTTCATTGATGGAGGAACATAGAATATAGTTACGAGGAATTGCTCTAAGTAGGTGTCCTTTGTAGGAGAATCCTTAATCGATTTGACAAAGTTGTAGTTTTTGAGAATTTTCATATTGATAAAAAGTCTATAATTTCTCCAGGCACGCTAAAGTTAAATCCTTATGTTATGATGATGCGTCATGTCCTTAAAATAAATTCCTTTTTCCTATAAAATATAGAGTGGTGAAAGAAAACAATTATATGTCCCACCTATAATATAATTGTAGATCTAAGGAGATGTTACTAGCATTTGCAGGAAGGATTTCTCTAATTGAGGAGAGACTGCTAGAGAGAGCATGTTGAGCCGAGGAGCATACATTATTGAATATCCTTTTATTTCTTTCACTCCAAATAGAATAAACATAGGACTTGAGGATAGTTTTATTAATGAAAACATTATCACTGTTTGAATTGGTAATTTGGACAAGCTATAAGATGGTGTTTGAGAATGTAGATTTTGTTCAAAGAATGCTGAATATTTCGAGTGAAGTAAGTTATAAATAGGAAGAACATAAACAATTGAAAAAGAGATGATCATATGCTTTAGGGAATAAGGAGCAAAGGTGAAAAAGCTTGGTTTGGTCATTTAGAAAGTGAAGATCTTTGGTTTATAGGTAGCTAGAGGGTAAAGTTATGGTGAGGTATGAAGTTTTTTAACCAAATTAGATGGTACTAACTAATTAGATGGGAAGATTATGTGAGAGCTTTTAATGTAGAGACTTTGTGAAGGAGTGTAAAGGTTGTTGGAGCTAAATGACTTTGTCGGGGTTTGGAGGATTTTGATAAGTATATTGGTGGTAAGTTTTTGATCTCTATGAGCCTTTTTGAGTTGACAGGTGGCCGATCCCAAGTGTTATTATTAATGATTGAAGACTTTGAAGTGTAGAGAAGATAGACCCATGTTATATGAGATTCTTTATGAGTAGTTTTGGAGGAGAGGCCTTAGCGGATGTTAGTTCTTATAGCAAAATCCAATGGATTTAAAGATGGTAATTTCAACCTAGCTTAGTTTGAAGTCAACAAATTAAGACTAGTTTGATCAGACTTTGATTGGGTTCAAACTTATATGACTTGACAGTATAAACCTCTCCTCTAAAACAATATTACTTTAGTTAACAACCTAAAATGGCATTGTTTTAGTTTAAAGGTTTAGAAAACTCAAGACCAAACAACATTAATTTTGTCAATTATACCAAAATGATATCATTTTGGGATAATATGAGTAAGCTTAAGCTACACTTTGGCCATGCATCCTAAACTTCACCGAGTTTTGTATTGAGTCTAGCTATAGACAATGGACATTAAGCTAGGCTGAGTTACGACTACAACAATGGGTGTGAGGCTTGTTAGAGCCAGTGGTGTACTGACCTAACTTGACCTATTGCCATCCTAATAAGATTCCAAATTCCTCATCATATAAAGGAAGTGATCATTAAGGGCAAGTCTCAACTTAAGAATCTTCCCCCAAATATATGAGCAACTTATATAAGATTTGATTTTCCAAAAGCTCTTTCATTTGAGGATGACATTGTGAATTTGGTTCACGAAAGGGAATCATTATCATTAAAGAGGATCCATATTCTCTTTACTAGCAGAACTTTATTTTATATTTTGAGAGGTTTGATTCCAAGTTCTCCTTCCTTCTTTGGTTAATATAGAACATTCCAACTAACTTTGGATTTTGTTGGGGTGTTGGAAATGGCAAGAAGTTCCTAAATTTTTGTCTTGTTTCTTTGATGACACTTGAGAGTAGGACAAGGTAAAAGGACCAATAAATTTAAAATGTTATTTAGTATAGACTTGACAATTAATCTACTCTTAAAAGAGAAAAAAATTGTAGTCTCGGAGGCTATTCTTTTTAAAAATTTGAGTAGAAGAGACATATAACTTAAATTGGTGAGTTTAGTAGTGATAAAATAGATGCCTAGGAAATTTACTGGAAGTTAGACTAGAAGGATGCCACTATTAGTAGAGAGATTATTGGTTGAGGAATTATTGAGTGAAACAAATAGATAACTCTTGAAGGAATTAACATAAAACCTTTTAATAACATAAAACCTTTCGAACTCCTTTAAGGTATTGGTGAATACTTTTAATAAGAAGCCATCAACTCAACATAATAAGAAAAGATCATCCATAAAGAAAAATTAGGCGAGTTTAGGCTTAGAGTATCTCTAATGGTAGTTGAAGGAGGAATTACGGGAGATGTTTTGAGAAATGAGAGAGTATAAGATCTCCATACCAATTATAAACATAAAAGGGTATATGGAATGCCTCTATCTTAGACCTCTTATACTATTAAAGAATCCTGAAAGCTATTTATTTATAAGAATAGAGAATGAGTAGTGGTAATATATTAAGTAATCTAGTCGATAAACTTCAGGAGATAGCCAAATATTTCAAGATATTTTAAAATAAAGTCCTAATGTATAGTGTTAAAAGCTTTTTGAAGGTCTACTTTGATGATATAACTATGATGCCTAGTATTTCTACAATAGTCTCTAAATATTTCCTAGGACAATAAAATGTTATCCCCAATTATGTTTTCTTTTATAAAGGTAACTTGGTTAAAGCGGACAATTTGTTTGAGAATTGTATTTAAGTTAGTTTATAGAACATATGGTAACAAGATATATGTATGAAATTTCTAACTTTAGAAGGATTTTATAGTCCATAAATAAAGGGGATGTAGGTAGCTTTCATTTCTTTAAGAAATTTACCTTAGGTGAAGAAGCTTGTATGATAGAGATAAGTTGATTCCTAATTAGTAGTCAGGCATTCCTCAAGAAGTAGGCATTAAGGCCATTAGACTTGGGTATTTTTGAAGGATCAAAACTAAAGAAAATATTCTCAACCTCTTGACTGGAGAGGCACCTAGACTTAAATCTTTTGTGTTGTCTATTGATTTGGTGTTAAGATTTGAGAGACTATTCAAATTAAGCTCTTAGAATATATATTTTACATGATTATATAGTTGGAATTTTTTGTAATACTATTGACTAAGATGCAATTTAGTTAATTTTTTGATGCAATTTTATGTCTTTGTTTTATGAAGTTATATGTACATTGGAATATGTATTGTAATTAATTTGTTTGATTTATAGTAACATGATTTACAATTATTTGGAATTATAGGCAACGAACACTTCCACATTACAAGAACATGAAACTTTGAAAGAGGAAGTTAGAAGAATGCTCGTTGGTGCTTCAAAAGAGCATTCCGAAAAATTGCGTTTGATTGAATTGTTGCAGAGATTAGGAGTTTCTTACCATTTTGAGAACGAGATAGAAGATTTATTAGATGGAATAGCTGCTGCTTGCCAAGATGAGGATGATGATCTTCACATTGTTGCTCTCCGCTTTCGATTACTTAGACAACACGGTGTTAAAATTTCTTCTGGTAAATAAGTTAAATGAGCGAAGAAACGAAAGATTGTGTGTGTGTGTGTGTGTTTTATTTTCTGTATTTATGTAATGTTTAAAGGATAAGAAGTTTGTACGCAGATCAATTTCAGAAGTTCAAAGATAGCGAAGGAAACTTTAAGGAGTCGTTAGATGAAGACGTGGAGGGCATGCTAAGTTTATATGAATCAGCACATCTTGGAATTCATGGAGAGGATATATTGGACGACGCAATAGCTTTTACTACTGCAAAACTTCAGTTAGCTCTTCCTCGAATAAAGTCTCATCATCTAGCAGAACATGTACGCAATTGCCTAAACCGACCAATCCGGAGATGCCTGCCCAGATTGGATACCAGGAACTATATCACTTTCTACTCTGCTGATCAGTCACATGATACTACTTTGTTGAAGTTCGCAAAGTTGGATTTTAACCTCCTGCAACGTATGCATCAGAAGGAGCTAAGTGGCCTAAAAGAGTGAGTCAAGCATTTTTCTTACTACATGTCGGAATTTTTTTCCCGGTTCTCAAAACTTGTTCAATAACAATGTAAGGTTTAAATCTTGGTGGTGTGAAGCGAAACTCAAAATGGGTCAGCTGTATACAAAGGAAAAGACAAAGAAACTGTAGTAGTAAGGTTAATTCAAAACGAACTTGGAGTGTCTGTTTATACACTAAATCCAGCTATATACTAACCAAGTAGATGTGCATGGGAAGTTTACTCGTTCCTGTCTATCATCAGGTGGTGGAAAAACTTGAACACGACAACCGACTTTCCTTATGCAAGAAACAGGATCGTGGAATGCTACTTTTGGATTATGGGAGTCTACTTTGAACCCAAATATGCCCTTGCAAGAAGAGTTCTAACCAAAATCTTAGGCATGGATACAATAGTTGACGACACTTATGATGCATATGGCACATCTGATGAGCTCCAGCTGCTCACAGAAGCTATCCAGAGGTTAATCTACTAGATGTCTAGATATAACACACACACACACACACACACACTCTTTTCTCAGTTAAAATTCATGAATATCTGACTATGTGAACCAATGTTAATTTCATTAAATTGTTTAATTTCAGGTGGGACGTTAAGCCTGCAGATACACTACCAGAGACCATTAAGAAGGCTTACTCTCTGGTACTTAATGTGTACAGAGAGATTGAAGAGGAGCTAGAAAAAGTGGGAAGGGGTTTTGCTGTAGAGTATTCTAAAGCAGCAGTAAGTAAATTCATACCAAAGTGGCTAGTCCTTTTAATTAAGCCAAGCAAGCTAATACTTATGGACTTCCACATTGCATCATCTACAGTTTCAAAAAGCTGCAGCATACCAAAGCATAGAAGCCAAGTGGCGTGATGAAGGATTCGTTCCATCATTTGAGAAGTACATGGAAATTTCCAAACCGACAACATTCTATCCAATGTTAAATGTTTCTTCATTTATCGCTATGGAAAAAGCCACAAAAGAGGCCATGGAATGGGTCTCCAGTGACCCTAAGATGATGGACGCTTCATCTGTCATTTCTAGACTCATGGACGACTTGGTATCCCTCAAGGTAATGCAAGTTGTCAACGTTTAATTAAACAAGTGCTCGATATTTATTGACACCACTAAGCTAGCATAATATTATACTTGTTGGTATTTTCATTCGTGAAATCTGATTCTTTTGTGCACGAACACTTTCAGTACGTGAGAGGAAGGGACCATGTGGCTTCGGGGATGGAATGTTACATGAAGCAATACAATGTTTCGGAGGAAGAAGCAATATCATATTTCCGACAACAGATTGCAAAAGCATGGAAAGATATAAATGAGGAGTGTCTGAACCCAACCCCAGTTCCGATGGCTCTTCTTGAGCGTATACTAAATTTCACGAGAGCAATGGATGTTATATACAAGAACGACGATGGCTATACCAATCCCTTAGCGTTGAAAGATTATGTTTCGGCTGTGCTAAAGGAACCTGTTCCTTTTTAACATAAGAAGTCCGTTGGACTTTTTAGACTTTTTCCATATGACAGCATTTAATTGTTTTTTTTTTTATTTTTTTTCAATAATTTATGGGTTAAGTTATATAATTTGATCTAGATAAAGGAAATAAAGTGGCCCAATAAATGATATAAATCAATGGGTCAAAGTCTATGAGGAAAATGAATCCCGATTAGTATGGACTGGACTCATATTAGACTTATGATGAGGGAAGCTCGATATGGAAATTATATATAAAGATTAAGGTTTCCTGTAGTTGCTCATATCATTCGTAAGCATAAAGATTTTCTGACCCGTTAAGAGCACTTACATTTTGAGAAAAACTATAAAAAGACATTAATTACATGTCGGTGAACGATTTCCGTGAAGGTCCCGAAAGATTGGAACTTGTTTTTGTAACACACTACTATCATAGAGCATATACTCGAACATCCAAAAGACATTCAAGAACATACCCTATAAAAATGACATGTTAGAGTAATTACATCAACTTATTATGGCATCATACAAAACATAAGTATTTCCAACGATCAAAACTCCTCATTTCATTCACAAAATGAAACTTACTTTGTCATTACATTCCATAATCCATGTTTATACATAACATAACATTTGGGAGTTTAAAGTTTTATACAAAAAGTTCAATAAGAAAAGAGAAGCTAAAAAAAAGTATTCCATTTAGACTCCGCAGGTATCAGCTGACCAGACCTTTGAGCCATTCTTGTTTTCAAAATTGATAGTACTAGACTTCTATTATATCACCTTAGAAGTTAGGTCTCTCTTATACCTGAAAATTAACGTTGTAATTTTGATGAGTTTGTAAACTCAATGAGTAAATCATCATCGATGTGCCCACTTAAGTCAGAAAATAATTATCACAAGTATCAATCAAATTCACAAGTGTATTTCCCAATTCTGCAGATGTATCACACCATTCCATATTAAATACCAGATCACAGTATACATCTTATGTTAACAATACATCATGAACTACAAACATTTCATATAATCATTTCAGAATAATTCGATCATTTATCTTAGTCATTCATATCATCAACATGTATAAAAACATTGCATATCATTATATCAACATAATTTAGTAATACTTCGCAATCATTCATATGATATATATATATAAAAAAATGCAAATGCACATGTGACTCTACTTTCATTTTTACTTTGTTGTGACTGAGCGCCTATTTACTATCCCTTATCCGTTGAGAATACCAAGCTCATTTCATATTCTATTCCGTATCCATTGTAGATACCCGGCTCACTAATAACTGAGCCTGTGGCTCTTTGTGTACATTTATGAGCTTTAAGCTTTTTTCCACACTAATCCCTCCAGTCACAACTTCTTTACCTGATCATGCATAGCAATGTGATGGAATGCATCAATTCACATAATATGCTATCAATAACTTTCATTCAATATGCACAGTCATTTATCACATTCATCAAATCTGAGTCCGGCATTTAACATTCAGTTGAGTATACATTTTTCATATTCACATACAATTAGAAAGTACTTCCAATACAATCCCGAATATCAAACTCCTCGGACCATCAATGTTCAGAATTATCACAATCATATCAATAACAGTTCAATATCTAGAAGTTAATAAAAAAAATTCAGTCATAGTGAGAAAATATCTAGGTTAACTCACAGTACACTCCAGATAAGTTATTGCCTTGATAACCTGGTAATGTCTGGATGCTGACAATCAATTTATGCTTCTTTTATCATCCAATACACACATATATTTCACACATTACTAAGTTGATCAATTATATGAATATTCATTCATACATATATATATGCGTCATGTTTAATGCATGCTTAATTGACCTTTTCAGGTATGTAACTATTCATAAATTTTGACCATTCAAACATCATATTTTGAATACTACCATTTTGCAATCAGGTTTGTATCTTCAAGTTAGCTTGATTTACTCCAAATTCATTAACTATACTTTACGCTTATCCTTGAACATTTCCACGATCAAAAGCCTCTTATAATACACACATAATTGTTACTTTAAATTTGGAATTTTAGCAAGACAAATCTATATATTCCCCAAACTTTTTCCAGTAATGTATATTCATACATTTACCTAATTCTCATTCATAAATATCCCATATTCTTCAATGCTCATTCATCCATACCTTATACACATTACTCATGTCCTTAGGATCTTGTTTGTATTAAAAGAATTCATTTATTCCTTTAACAAATCATAATTTTCTAGATTTGAACTTAACCACATCAAAACAGTCTACTCTTTAGGTTATGACATCAATTGACTATATAAACTTATCAAACTCTTAACCAATTATTCAAGCAATAATCTAGGCTCATTGCTAACCTTAATCAAGTCCAAATATACCAATTTAGAGTAAAATTTCTTAGCTGGTTTAACAGGTATACAAGGCTGAAATTAAAATTCTAGAATTTGTCATCAACATCACTAATGTGTGTAGCTTTTCTACCTTCAATACCTCACGAATTTTACAAGCTTAGAAACATCATTAACACCTAAAATTTTCCAGATTTTATGTTGCTTAAGGTTACTTCATTTCAGGTTAATTTAACTTCCATATTGGTTACATTAAGTCTTCCAAAATTCTGCTCACTTATGTCATTAACATTCATTTTTTTTACAAACACAACAACTCTAATTTTCCATATTTGAAAACACCTTAATATATCCTATCTTTAGCATGAATTCCTCATCAATTATACTTCAAATCCCAACTTAAATCATCCTTTCAATAGCCCATAAACTTCTATTTTCGTACATACAGAAACATAATAGAACAGTATCCATTCTTTTTCCATTTTCGAGCACATCTTCAACATCAACATCATATACAATCTATTCCAATTCAACCATCATAATCTTTCTATTATAACATGCCATAAAGAACAACTATTTACTTACTTATTTAGCTTCCAATTCTAGTTCATTTCATCAAGTTTACCTAGCCCTCTATGCATGCAAAATCATCCCAAATTTAAGGTAGACATTGGATGGTTTTCGGCTATGATAAAAGACAACAATAATCTAGTTTTTTAGCTATTTGAGAAGGATAAAAACATGTATTTGGTGTGATAGTTTAGCATAGATTCAAGAAAAACACAGGGATGGGAGATAGAAGCAAGTTTCGGTGGTGAGAGATTGAGAAGAGAAGAAGAACGAAAAAGGCTGAAACAACTCCTGCAGAAACATTACACCTTATATGCTAGATGTCACCATATTACATTAACATATGTCCCTATGCATGTAAGCCATTTATCCCTTCATAAGCTACCAAATGTCACCTAGTTAGTAGTCCATTTGTCACTCAATCATTGCTGCCATTTGTCAATTAATTAGCCATGCCAAATGTCACTTATTTATCTATGCCATTTGTCATTTATTTCATAGGCTTAGTCATCTTGATTTTTCATGTGTCAATTTGTCTTACCACTTGGCATTTTTCCTAGTCTAAATATACATTTTAATTCATCACTTTTATAATGGTAACATTTAATTCCAAATTTACTACTTGTAACCAATCAAACCAAGATTCAAGATATAAACAATACACAATTCAAATCATTATCATTTAAAACCTTTCATACCCTGGAATATGTCAATTGAGTGCATATACTATTTTTGTAATGCTTATGAAATCATAATTCATATGTTTATGCTAATGATATGCATGTGAGTGAAATGCATTTCATGAATGCTAAAATGATTTCACTCATATATAATAATCTAAGATTCTAACCCTTAGTATGGAAAAC
The DNA here is from genome assembly GCA_025594535.1 of Erythroxylum domingense. NCBI lineage: Eukaryota > Viridiplantae > Streptophyta > Magnoliopsida > Malpighiales > Erythroxylaceae > Erythroxylum > Erythroxylum domingense. Next base: position 2,921,491 of record JANQBM010000001.1, on the reverse strand, counting down.
GAGCTATTACAATTCTCCCTCTTTAGGAAATTTTGTCCTCGAAATTCTTACCTGATTGATAAAACAGATGGGGTATTGTTTTCTCATGTTCTCCTCAGTTTCCCATGTGGCTTCTTCTCTCAAATGATTCCTCCAAAGGACTTTAACTAATGGAATCACTTGGTTTCTCAATTGCTTAGTTTGATAACCAACTATCTTAACCGGTTCCTCAATATAACTCAAGTTAGTTGCAACTTCAACGTTCTGAGCTGGTAACACATGTGTCAGATCTGACTGATATCTTCTGAGTATATTAATATGAAACATATTATGAATCTGAGCAATCTCAGCTGATAATGCTAACTTGTAAGCTACTGGTCCTATTTTCTTAGTAATCTCATATGGACCAATGTATTTAGGACTTAACTTTCACTTTTTACCAAACCTTAGCACTTTTTGCCAAGGTGATACTCTCAAAAATACCTTATCTCTCACTTGGTACTCCATATCTCTCTAGTGTTGATCTGTATAACTTTTCTGCCTATCTTGAGCCACCTTAACTCTACTACGGATCAGTTTAACCTTATTAACAGTATCTTGAATCAAGTTTGGGCCTTTAACAATCTTTAGACCCTCTTCATCCCAATACAAAGAGGATTGACATTTTCTGGCATTTCATATGGTTCCATTTCGATACTAATGTGATAATGATTGTTGTATGAAAATTCAATAAGAGCTACATATTGATCCTATACTCCTTAGAACTCCAAAACACAAGCTCTGAGCATATCCTCAATAGTCTTAATAGTCCTCTTACTCTGTCCGTCTGTCTGAGGATGAAAGGTTGTACTAAGGTTTAACCTTGTACCTAAAGCTGTTTGTAAACTACCCCAAAATGTAGAAGTAAATCTGAGATCTCGGTCCGATACAATGGACATTGGAACTCTATATAATTTCACTACCTTATTAACATACTTTTGGGATAACTGATCTAGTGTATTATTCTCTCTCACAGGTAAGAAATGGGTCAATTTTGTCAATCTATCAACAATGACCCATATGGCATCATGTTGGTTCAGAGTCCTCGGCAAACTTATAATGAAATCCATAGTGATCCTCTCCCATTTTCATTCCGGAATAGGCAATGACTATAACTTCCCAATTGGAGCCTGATGCTCTGGCTTAATCTGTTGACAAGTCAAACATTTAGCAATATACTTCACCACTTTTTTCTTCACACCTGGCCACCAGAAATGCTGTTTTAGAGTACTGTATATCTTGGTAGTATCAAGATGTATAACATAGGCTGCTATATGTGCTTTTTCCAAAATTTCTTTTCTAAAATCATCCACATCAGGTACACTTAATCTCTGTTTCAACCACAATGCATCATCATTCAATTCAAACTCAGAATTCATATTCTGTTTCAATTTCTCAATAATCTTCACTACTTTTGGATCTTTGCTTTGAGCTTTTTTAATCCTTTCATGTAATACTGGTCTAAGCTTCAATGTAGCCAACAATGCTTCATTTTTCCCTAAATTTAGCTCAACATTCAATGCTCTCAGTTGTACTAGGTTTGGTAACCTCAATGTTTGAATTTGTGTCACACTACTATTAGATTTCATGCTTAATGCATCAACCACAACATTAGCTTTACTAGGATGATATTCAATCGTGCAATCATAATCTTTAAGCAATTCAATCCATCTTTATTGTCTCATATTTAGCTTCTTCTAACTCAACAAATATTTCAAACTTCTATAATCTGTAAATATCTAAAATATTTCACCATATAGATAATGTCTCCAAATCTTCAAAGCAAATACCACTGCAGCAAGTTCTAAATCATGAACTGGATAATTGAACTCATGAGACCTTAATTGTCTCGATGCATATGCAATCACTTTATCATACTACATTAAAACACATCCTAATCCCTGGTGTGAAGCATCACTATACACAACATATCCTCCAAATCCAGATGGAATAGCTAACACTGGTGTCATAGTTAATCGATGTTTTAGTTGCTCGAAACTCCTTTGGAAATCATCAGTCCATCTGAAAGGTACATTCTTCCTCAGAAGCTTTGTTAAAGGGGTTGAGATCAATGCCTCTCGACAAACCTCTTGTAATAACTTGCTAGTCCAAGAAAACTCTAAATCTCAGACACATTTCTAGGTGCCTCCCACTTCATTACTGCTTTAACTTTCTTTAGGTCTACTTGTATGCCCTATCCAGATAGTATATAACTTAAGAATACCACTTGATCAAGCTAAAATTCACACTTATTGAATTTGACATACAATTGCTTCTCTCTCATTATCTATAAGACTAACCTTAAATGCTCAGAATGTTCCTCTCTACTCTTCTAATACCCCAAAATATCATCTATGAATACAATCACAAAATGATCTAAGTAAGGTTGGAATATTTTATTCATCAATGCTATAAAAGCTACCGGAGCATTTGTCAATCCAAAAGGTATCACCAAAAACTCAAAGTGCCCATACCTGATCTTGAATTTACTCTTTAGTACATTAGCTTCTGCGATCTTCAATTGATAGTGCCTTGATCTCAAATCTAATTTAGTAAACACCTGAGCTCCTTGTAACTGATCAAGTAAATCATCTATCCTCGGTAAAGGATACTTTTTCTTTACTGTCACCCGATTCAACTGCCTATAATCAATACACAATCTTAAAGTCCCATCCTTCTTCTTCGCAAACAAAACCGGAGCTCCCTAAGGTGACACACTAGGTTTGATAAAACTCTTTTCCAATAATTCTTACAACTGAGTCTTAAGTTCCTTAAGTTCCATAGGTGTCATTCTATAAGGAGGAATATATATAAGAGCAGTATCTGAAACTAAGTCAATAGTGAACTATGTCTCCCTTTCTGAGGGTAAACTCGATAATTCAGTAGGGAACACATCCAGAAAATTCCTAACAACAGGAATATTTTGAATTGTCTATTCATTCCGGGTATCAATCACATAAGCTAAGTAAGTCTCACATCTACTTCGAATCAGTTTGAGAGCACTCATTGAGGAAATCAACCTAACTGGCATTGTTTGACTAACACCTTGAAATTTCACTCTTGGTTGATTAGGAGATTTAAGGATGACTTCCTTAGTGTAACAGTTCATAAAGGCTTGTACAGTAAGCCAGTTCATACTCAAAATGAGATCTATCTCCTTTAACTACAATACTATCAAATTGGCTTCCAACTCTACCTGATCAATTCGAATAATACACCATTTACAGACTTTCCTAATCACTATAGTACTACTTACTGGAGTACTCACCTCTAGGCTAAATTTCAACATCTCTCTCTCACAATGTAGTTTAGATGCCAGACGTGGTGTGATAAATAAATGTGTAGATCCTAGATCTAACAATGCAAATGCCCCAAATTGAAAGACATGTAACATACCTGCAATAACAACTGGGGAGTTTTTTGCCTCCTGTCTAGTGATAGAAAAGAGTCTGGCCTAAGACTGCGACTGATTACTCCGTACCTCCGTCCTGATACAAGGACCTGCTGAACTTATTCTACCTCTACCTCCGCCTCTTTGTCCTGCTCAACTAGCTCTAATTTGTTAGACAATGTCTTAGTCACTGATCCCCCTCTTACTCCAGACTATGGTCACAAAGTTGCGGGACAGTCTCTAATTTGATGGTCAAAAGAGCCACAATGAAAGCAAGCTCTCGATATCTTCCAACACTCCCCACCATGTTTCTTTCCACAGTGCTCACAACTAGGCATCTGTTGTGTTTGTCCTTCCGATACTTGACCTCTTCTAATACTAGTCTGTACAAAACCACCTCTTGGTCGAAACCCTGACTGTCTGGATCTAGTCTATGATTAGAATGATCTATTCTGGCATTTATTGAATCTCCTATCATAATCAACTTGAGACTCACCATGTCTCTTCATTCGAAACTCTTGCCTATACTCTCTTTATCCATCTTTCAATAACTATTCAATTCGGATTGAGGCAGCTCGCAATTCAATAAAACTACTCAAATTAGTAATGCCCAACCTTGTTCTGATTTCCATATTCAGTCCATCCTCAAATCGCCTACACTTATCATCCTCAGTCAAAATAAAAAACATACCCTATTAACACATTAAATCGTACCTCATACTCAGCTACAATAAGACTTCCCTGTTTTAGATCTACAAACTTTTTCATCTTCCTATCCAAATAGATCTTTGGCATATATGTCCCTTAAAAAACCCTTAGGAAGTCTTCCCATATTAGTCTACAAGGTTGGGTGGAAATACCAGGAACAATCTTCCACCACTGATAAGTTAGAACTTATAGTGGCGAGACTGCGTAGTCAATCCTCTCGTCAGACTCGCAGTCCATCTGATCAAACACCCTCTCCATTATTTCCAAGCAACGTTCTGCCTCTGTAGGGTCTGTACTTCTAGAGAAGTCTATAACCCCCTGCTTCTTAAGTTTATCATACCTTCTCTCTCTCCTCTTAGGAATGCTCAGAGACATTTGTTCAAAATGAGGTATTGGAGACTCTCTATTGGCTCCTATAGACTCAAGGTCACCTGACTCGATCTCCTATAGTGGATGACCTGTAACAACCAATAAGGGTTATCACTATACGAGTCTCTCACTATATATCATGTCTATATGTTCTTATATGTCCTTGAGGATGCCAAACCATGCTTTGATACCAAAAATGTAACACACCACTACCATAGAGCATATACTCAAACATTCAGAGGACATTCAAGAACATACCCTATGAAAATGGCATGTTAGAGCAATTACATCAACTTATTATGGCATCATACAGAACATAAATATTTCCAAAGATCAAAACTCCTCATTTCATTCACAAAATGAAACCTGTGAATGAAACTTACTTACATTGTCATTACATTTCATAATCCATGTTTATATATAACATAACATTTGGGAGTTTAAATTTTTATACAAAAAGTTTAACAAGAAAGGAGAATCTAAACAAAATTATTCTATCTATACTTCAGAGGTATCAGTCGACTAGACCTTTGAGACATTCTTGTTTCCAAAATTGATAGTACTAGACTTCTATTATATCACCTTAGAAGCTAGGTCTCCTTTGTACCTGAAAATCAACGTTGCAATTTTGATAAGTTTACGAACTCAGTGAGTGAACCATCATCGATGTGCCCACTCAAATTAGAATACAATTATCACCAGTATCAATAAATTTCACAGGTGTATTTCCCAATTCAGTAGATGTATCACATCATTCCATATTAAATACCAGATCACATTATACATCTTATCTTAACAATACATCATAAACTACAAACATTTCATATAATCATTTCAGAATAATCCAATCATTTATCTGATTCATTCATATCATCAACATGTACACAAACATTGCATATCATTATATCAACATAATTCAGTAATACTTCATAATCATTTTCATGATACATGTAAAGATATATATATATATATAAATGCAAATGCACATGTGTCTCCACTTTCATTTTTACTTTTTTGTGATCAAGCGCCTATTTACTGTCCTGTATCTGTTGTAGATATCGAGCTCATTTCATATTTTGTCCTATACCTATTGGAGATACTGGGCTCATTAATAACTGAGCTTGTGGCTTGTTGTGCACATTTTTAAGCTTTAAGCTCCTTTTCTCATTGGTCACTCCAGTCACAACTCCTTTATCTGATCTTGCATAACAATATGATGGAATGCATTAATTCACATAATATGTTATCAATAACTTTCATTTAATGTGCACAGTCATTTATTACATTCATCGAATCTGAGTCTAGGACTTAATATTCAGTTTAGTACACATTTTCCATTTTCATATACAATTAGAAAGCACTTCCAATACAATCCCAAATATCAAACTCCTTGGACCATCAATGTCTGAAATTATCACAATCTTATCAATAAAAATTCAATATCTAAAAGTTAATAGAAAACTATTCATTTATAGTGAGAAAACATCTAGGTTAACTCATAGTACACTCCAGATAAGCTATTGCCTTAATGACTCGGCAATGTCTGGATGCTGACGATCAATTTATGCTTCTTTTATCATCCAATACACACATATAGTTCACACATTACTAATTTGATCAATCATATGAATATTCAATCATACATATATATATGTGTCATGTTTAATGCATGCTCAATTGACCTTTCCGGGTATTAACTATTCATAAATTTTGACCATTCAAACATCATATTTTGAATACTACCATTTTGCAATCAAGTTTGTACCTTTAAGTTAGCTTGATTTACTCCAAATTTATCAACCATACTTTACAATTATCCTTGAACATTTCCATGATCAAAAGCCTCTTATAATACACACATAATTGTTACTTTAAATCTGGAATTTTAGCAAGCTAAATCTATACATTCTCTAAACTTTTTCCAGCAATGTATATTCATACATTTACCCAATTCTCATTCATAAATATCCCATATTCTTCAATGCCCTTTCATCCGTACCTTATACACATTACTTATGTCCTTAGGATCATGTTTGCATTAAAAGAATTCATTTATTCCTTTAACAAATCATAATTTTCTATATTTGAACTTAACTGCATCAAAACAATCCATTTTTTAGATTATGACACCAATTGACTACATAAACTTATCAAACTCTCAACCAATTAATCAAGAAATAATCTAGACTCATTCCTAGACTTAATCAAGTCTAAATATGTCAATTTAGAGTGAAATTTCTTAGCTAGTTCAACATGTATATAAGGCTGAAATTAACATTCCAGAATTTGTCATCAACATCATTAATGTGTGTAACTTTTCTACCTTCAATACCTCATGAATTTTACAAGCTTAGAAACATCATTAACACTTGAAATTTTCCAGATTTCATGTCCCTTAAGGTTACTTCATTTCAGGTTAATTTAACTTCCATATTGGTTACACTAAGTCTTCCAAAATTTTGCTCACTTATGTCTTCCAAAATTCTGCTCACTTATGTCATTAACATTCATTTTTTTACAAACACACTACAACTCTAATTTTCCATATTTGAAAACACCTTAATATCTCCTATCTTTAGCATGAGTTCCTTATCAATTATACTTCAAATCCTAACTTAAATCATTCATACTATAGCCCATAAACTTCTATTTTCGTACATGCAGAAACATATAAAAAAGTATCCATTCCTTTTCCATTTTCCAGCACATCTTGAACATCAACATCATATATAATCTATCCCAATTCAACCATCATAATCTTTCTATTATAACATGCCATAAAGAACAATTCTTTACTTACTTATTCAGCTTCCAATTCTAGTTCATTTCATCAAGTCTACCTAGCCCTCCATGCATGCGAAATCATTCCAAATTCAAGGTAGACATTGGATGGTTTTCAACTATGATAAAAGACAATAATAATATGGTTTTTTAGCTATTTTATGAAGGGTAAAAACATGTATTCGGTGTGATAGTTTAGTATAGCTTCAAGAAAAACATAGGGATAAGAGATAGAAGCAAGTTTCAGTGGTGAGAGATGAGAAGAGAAGAAGAATGAACAAGGCTGAAACAACTCCTGCAGAAATGTTACACCTTAGACGCTAGATGTAACCATATTACATTAGCATATGTCCCTAAGCATGTAAGTCACTTATCCCTTCTATAATCTACCAAATGTCACCTAGTTACTAGTCCATTTGTCACTCAATCATTGTTTCCATTTGTCAATTAATTACCAATGCCAAATGTCACTCATTTATCTATGCCATTTGTCACTTATTTTATAAGCTTAGTCATCCTAATTTTCTATGTGTCAATTTGTCTTGACACTTGGCATTTTTCCTAGTCTAAATATACATTTTAATTCATCACTTTTCTAATGGTAATAATTAATTCCAAATTTACTACTAGTAACCAATCAAACCAAGATTCAAGACATAAATAATACACAATTCACATCGTGATCATTTTAAACCTTTCATACCCTAGAATATGTCAATTGAGTGCATATACTATTTTTGCAATGCGTACAAAATCATAATTCATATGTGTATGCTAATGATATGTATTTGAGTGAAATGCATTTCATGAATTCTAAAATGATTTGACTCATATGTAATAATCTAAGTCTATAACCCTTAGTATGGAAAACGGGCTATTACTGTTTTAGCCACGAAAACTACTTCGAAAGTTTAAATGGAACTGAAATAAGGTATTTCACATTTCCTTCACTTTTTTCCCTTTCATGAACGATCCGAGTCACGTAACAAGATCTATGCTACGTGTTACATATGGTATCAGAGCGGTTACATGATTGGATTGTCAAAAATGAAGGTTTTTTAGGTTTTCATCCATTAAGGTTTTCATTAGTTTTTGATTCATTTTTCTATTTTTTTACATATATGAATGAAAGTGATATACATGAAGCCAGATATAAAAATGGGTTAGAAAGTGTGAAAAATAGCTTCTGAGACTGTCAAAAATTGCAGAAGACGATTGCATCGTCAGGTGTGTGCACCACACGCACTTGACGATACTACAGTAACCGCTTGAGGGTGGTTTAGTTGGCACGTGCATTGCACGTGCTAATCGCATCCCCCCACTTGGCATGTGCCTCACGTGGGCTGTTCTCCCACGGGTGAGGAACAGGCTGGTGTATTTGCCGTATGCACTCGCCATTTGAATGCACTTGTATTGTATGGCATGTGCATTCCCATACAATACAAGTGCATCTGAATGTTATACACGAGTCAACAGCAATTACACGCGTGGGTGCTTATAAGGTGAGTGCGGTGGATGCACACGCGCCTTAACCACTGATAAAGCTAACGTCAACATTACAATATTGCTGATGTCAACACCAAAAGAAAGAAAAAATCTCAAAATTCCCTTAAGGGTGCCCCAAGTCCTTTTGGGTCAGTTTCTAAGTCGGGGGAATTTTTAAAGTAATTTTTTAATTTTTCTAGATTTATTACATTGGTAATTGGATTCCGGAAAAAGGTTTTAAAGTTTTTTAAAGCTGATTTTGAACAAATTTTTGTGCTCTGATATGCACATAAGGGAGACACTTAAGGTTTTGTGTCTTTTGTGGTAAGTTCGGCATACGAGAAAGCATGATAATCACTCTTATTGAGATTTTTTAAGATAAAAGTCTCAAATAAAGTTTAAAGACAATTTTTTCAATACCAGTGACTGTACATTTGGTTTTTTGCATTTATTGCTAATTTTCACATACAGTATGCTTATATAGAATGCGAGGATAACATAAGGATGTATCCCTTGTGTTTGTGGACCTTCTAGAGGACTGATGAGGATGTAGTCACCAAAGTGACCTTTTAAGTCAGTATTTTAGATTGTTTTACTTATGTGTCGTGGGATGTCTCTAGTCTTATGTTCAGTTATTCTGCCCAAAGGTGTTGGCTTTACATAAGGTTTTGAGATGTACATAAAGGCATTAGATAGAGGAAAGTCATTGCTTAAACGATCTATTCACCCAAAGATGGTAGTATCATAAGAGTTGATGGTTTATTTTCTAATCGCTTTTATGTGGAGGTCTAATTGCCTATATTATGTATTAAACCCAAAGGTATTTCATAATATGTGTGATCGGATTCTCGGTATAGGTACTGCTTTAATGCTTTAAGTATCGCTGTTATCTTTCATTTATGTTAATCTTTAAATTTTCTTTTTTGTTTTGTAATAACCTTTTCTGTAAACAATAATGTTGTCAAGAGTAAGACTTTAACTAGTTTCAATTTCAAGACGTGGAAGAAGGATGTTGAGTTTGCCCTGGAGATGGCTGACATCAACATGGCGATACATATAGAGAGACCTTTTCTACTCACCAATATCAGATCAAAAGCTGATAAGGCGGTTATGACAATATGGGAGTAGTCAAATAGAATGTGTTATTTGACCATTAAGAGGTCGATCTAGGATCATCTGCTTAGTGGATTATCGGACACATTTATAATAAAGGAGTTCATGGACAGTATTTCCCAAAGGCACAAGGTGTCTTCCCACGAGGGCCATAGCACCTTGATTAAAGAGCTATTCTTTATGAGGCGCACAAGAGAAGGAGACGTAAGAGAGTATATCATCAGGATCAAAGTAAACTAAAGGCATTTGATGTATCCATTCCTGACACACTCATAGTGCATCAGGTATTTAATACTTTCCCACGAGAGTTTGAGGTGTTGGTGACATCATACCTCTCTCAGGATGAGGTCTGGGACATCAATGCCCTAAGTTTTTGGTGTGCTGTAGCTGAGGAGAAGCTTAAGAGTTCTTCTCATACAGGCCTATATGTAGACGCCAAAGGTAAGGGGAAGGCAAAGCCCTAATAGTTTAAGGTTACCTAAACCCTCTCGATTCAGACTGGATAATCTAGCATTGCCAAGGGCCTACATGACATGAAGAGTATAAGGTGCTTCTTCTATAAGAAGAAGGGGTATAAGAAAAGCTGATTGCCCGAAGTACAAACTTTGGAAGGCTAAACAGGAACTATCAGGTAACTCCTCAACCTACATAATGTATGTATCCAACTTAGTTATAACCATATCAAGTTCTTGGTGGCTAGATAGTGGAGCTTCTATTCATGTTGCTTCCACAATATAGGGGTTCAGATCCACGAGAAGCCGACTAAAGGAGAGGAGAAGCTGATGGTCAACAATAATGAAGAGGTAGATGTTTTGTATGTAGAGATGTACGTTTAAACCTCGATTGGGTTTGTACTGGATGTACGAGACACTTTTTATATACAGTCTTTTAGACATAATTTGATCTCTGTATCAATTTTAGATAAAGAGAGTTATCGTTTTATATTTGATAATTCATTTGTAAATATTTCTATTAATGCAAGACATATTGGAACTACCTTCTTATCCTACGAATTATATAGAATGTGTTTTACTCCTAACTAAATGTATACCTCTTCTTATATTGTTGAACCTGTCACTCGTAAGAGAGCCTTCATAAAGGAAACATCGTATATGATGTGGCATAAATGCCTTGACCACATTTCTAGGGAGAGGGTTGAGAGATTGATAAAGGATAACATTTTCTTAACTCTGGACTTTGGTGATCTAGAAACATATATTGATTATTGCAGGGGTAAGTTGACCAAGATAAAGAAAAAGGGACCAACTCGTGCTTCTGGTGTTAAGTTAAGAGGAATTCACGATTATTAATTTTGGTGACAATCAAATAATAATAATATTAGAAATAAATAAACTATTTTGATAAGTATGTTAAGTGTGCAGAAAAACACAGAAGAAGTGGAAAACACAGAAGAAGTGGAAAACATAGAAGAAGTGGAAAACACAGAAGAAGTGAAAACACAGAAGAAGTGAAAAATACAGAAGAAGCGGAAAACACAGAAGAAGTGGAAAAC
>JANQBM010000001.1:2888461-2910013 GCA_025594535.1 Erythroxylum domingense | reverse complement strand
TGTGACTTTGTGTCATTTGATGCCATCACTATGCTCCTTATTAGTTAACAAAATGGGATGTTGGTATAGAACTACTGCTTCTTGTTGGTCTTGTTTTGATTCTATCAATTTGTGCCATTGGAGATAAGTAAAGTGCAGGATGGATGGGTTATGCTATAATAATATAATTGTTTTTTATCTTCAGTTTGTTGTGACTTTGTGTCATTTGATGCCATCACTATGCTCCTTATTAGTTAACAAAATGGGATGTTGGTATAGAACTACTGTTTCTTTGTGTTTTTGTTTTGAATTTTGTCAGTTCTATACGGCACTAGGGTTTGCTCAATACCATCCGCGACAACAACAATTTTTTCTCCATCTATTGAACAACCAAACAGAGAAGCTTCTTCTTACCATTTATTGTTCTTTTATTTTTCTTTTTGGTTCCTCTTTCATATCTTTTTTGGTTCTGTTTTATTTTATTTATTTAATTACTTATTAAATTATATTTAGCTACTCTGTTAGCATATCAGTTTTCGTATCTTCTCTTTTAACCTTCATCACTTTTTCATTATCATATTTACATGTAGGTTTATCGAAAACAGCCTCTCTAGTTTGTAGGGATAAGGCTGTGTACTATCAGACCTCTCTAAATTTCGCTTTAATACGAGACTCGGACTGAGTGTGATGATGATGAAAAGGCAAAATTAAAAGGAAAAGTAGGAGGGAGGCTCGTGGAAAATAAATTGATGATGTAAGAAGATATAAAAATCGAAGAACAAGTAAGGAAACATATTTAGAGTGAATTTTATGAAGATTAAAAAGGATCTCATCATTTTTTTCAGTTTTATATTTTTTCATTTGGTTTTGATGTTATGTTTTTTATAATTTTGAACTAAATCCTTTATGGTAGCTAGGTTAGATGAATCTCGAGATAGATTATGTAGTGACTTGAATTTGACATAATTTATTCTTAAGTTTTATTGAGATTTAGTTATATGTTTTATTATTATTCTTGAATTAGTATTATTGGTACGTTAATTTTTATGTGATTTTACTCAATTGAGATTAAGAAATCTAATATATGAATAGATTTATCATAATTAAAAGGAGTTATATGTAAACCTAGAAATATTTCAACATAAATACTTTGAATTAGGGTCAAACCTAATAGTAGAATTCATAAATCGATTAATGTAATTCTAGGAGTTTTAATTAGAAAGAGGTTTCAATAAATCAACTTAGGGTTACGTGTTAATAGTCTTAAGAAAGATATTAACGTAATTGAGGAATATTTGCTTTCTAGTAAACTTTAGAATAAATTGATTAGTGAAATCATGATTGCATGAGAAGTCGTAAGAGGGATACAAATTCTGAGTACCAATATTTTTATTAATTATATCTTAGTTTAATCTTTATTATAGTTTATTAATTGTGTTGATTTATTTTAATTTATTATTTTAATTATGTATTTGATTAATCATCATCATAATAATTCATTAGACTAGATGATAGAAAGATAGTAAGTATTACTAATTCTAGCCCTTATGGAATTGACTCCTACTCGTCAGTGCTAACTACAACTATATCGTGCACTAAAATAACTCAATCAACTTCCTTACTAATTATCGTGTTCAAAAATTTCCTAAACAATCTAGTTGACTTTCGAAAGTCTTAGGGGTCGTTTATTTTTACTTATGTTTTTTTATGATTTTAAATTTTCGTTTCCTATTTTTAGTTTGTATTTTTTTAAAATAAAAATAAAAACATATTCAGTTGTTAATATTTAATAGTTACATAATAGATAAAACTTAAAGATGAATTATTTTTATAAATAAATAAATTACATAAATTTTATTTTAATCTCTTATGTAATATTTATTGATAAATAAATAGTTTAATAATTTAATTAATTATTAAATCAAAATTTATATATTTTTAAGATATTCTAAAATTAAATTATATTTATTAATAATTATTAAATTAAATTAAATTATTTTAATTTTAATAGTTAAATTAATTATGAAAATTAAATTAAATTGTTTTTTTGAAGAATTAAAAAATTTGTTAAAATTAATAAGAGAAACATAACATCCTGACTGGACAGTAGTAAGCCTCTCTTACGTCAAGCATAAACTAAACGACAACGTAGTGCCCATAGTTACCAAATATAAAACGGCGACGTTGTAATGCACAGAAACAAACTAATAGTGGTGAAGAGGGTGAAAAAAAATCCCTCCCATGGTCACCAGCTGCTTCCCAATTAGGGCAGAAGCATCGAGGGTATTCTTCTACTCCGAGCTGGTGAAAACTGCCAAGGTATGGAGTCTCTGTCTTGAATCATGCATCTTCTTCTTCTTTTTTACCATTGATCGTTAATCGACATTGCTAGGCCTGTACTTTAGCCTGGAGGAATCACAGGAGCAATACATAGAGGGTCGGTCCCAAACCAGGTGAGAACTACCCCCAAATTTGAAGATTTCTTGATTCTTCTGCACTGTCCTCATGCTTAATCCTGATTACCAGCTCGTTGCTAGAGATCATAGGACGATCTTCAGCCTTTGTTTAACATTTCGGTTAAGATCTCTCTTTTGTGAATTTATGCTTAACTGTCCTATATTGATCTGGTAATTTTAAACTGTTTGGGTTACATGCATGCATCTTCTGCGCGAAATATGCATCCCTGTTGATTTCCACTTGTTTAGGACTAGCCTTTCTGTTGCTTTACTTCCTTCTGTTTCCTCTCATTCTGTGTTCATTTTCCTCTTTGTTAGCGAACGACTACTTTCAGGTATGTAACCTTACTGATTTGGGCAGATATGAATTGCTATTGTATTCATTCTAATGATTGTATTTTGTTAAAACTGATTCTGAAATGTGTTAAGTGGAACTCTTGCTGCTAACAGATACCGTTAGTTTTGATTGTATATGCCGTATTTTGAGATTGATATATTTTTGCTATGTTGCTGGTGGGTAATGAATCAATTCCTTTTCGGCTGTTTAGTGGATTGAACTCACTCGAATGTTGTGTGCATTTGCAATTAGTTTACGGAGAACGCATTTTGTTATCATATACAACTGGTATCTAGGTTTAAAATCGTTGGGTTTGGATTTGATGCTTCCTTCAAATTAGTGAAGTTAACCAATTAAGATTATTAAAAAGTAAAAGGTTGGCAAAGTTAAGTAATACTTCATTTAGGTTTTAACAACTTAATCCATATTAACTTTTTATTTATAAATGTTTCTGTTGAACCCTGATTCTGGCTTACCTAAGTATTGAAACCTTCAATTTCTCTGATGTAATCGTGATTTTGATGATGTTAATCATTGACCCTAGTGCAAATTTCTATTCTCCGAGTTAACCTTTGGGAGGCTTTGTGCTTGAAAATTTCCCAATTTTGGATTCTGGTACACTTTGCTTCTTGATTTGGAACATTCAAGTGATGCTTGATTCTCATGAAGGAAGACTACCTTGGGCATTGTATATACAAGCTCAAGCACTTAATTTCTTAGTCTTTCTCAGCCTTGTTAATTGCAAAGTTTCCTCCTGGTCTAGATTTATCATCATTTAAAACTTGTAGCACTGAATTTGCAAGTCACCTTGCTTCGCCTCTTCGTTACCTGGTTAGATGACCAATTTCTCTCCCCAAGTTTGATTTACTTAAAAGTTCCCTCTACTCTTCACGACAAAACTTATCCTGCAATTTCTTATTACCAGTACCATATTCTCTTCAAAATCTGTTAAATAAGCACAAATGTTAATTATGCTTCTATTCATGATAGTGAAGTAGGAAGGTTGTGGCAACTTTCTTCCATTGTTCTTGGTTAAAGATGCTTTATTTTTGCTATAGTTGCATTTTACCAGATACTTGTTCTTAGCTTCCTTTATGTTTCCATTTCAGATGGCTCTAAGGGGTGTATGGCAACTGCAGAAATTAATTGTGAGCTACTGTGATTGGGGGGGAAGCAGCAGGGGAATCAGGTATTTCTTTCAGAGCATGTGAATTTGCAGTCTTTTTTATCAAACTGAGAAATATCCCAGGCTTAGTGGGCTTGAATTAGCTTATGGGTTTTTGTACGAAGTATATGTCTTTTCCTTAAACACCTGAGAAAAGGTAACTGGGAGAAGAATTTCCTGTTTTATGTACTTTGTGGCTTAGTTCGTGTTGTACACAACTCATTGGGATTTAAAGGAGCAACGAATTTACTAGGATTACTGTGTTTGCCATTGCATCCCAAGTAATGATCTTGCTTACAAAAGTGGGCACGCACCAACAAAATGGTGTATTATAGTTGATGAACGGTTTTCAAATGTGGAGTTTGAGATTTTACTAAGGGTTGTTACAAAATTGGTGTTTAAGTTGGGCATGTATCTTCACTAGTGCATGCTTTAAATTGGCAGGGTTTTTATGGAGAAATGTCTGCCCACATTCAAAGAGCAGAATCCTCAGCTAGAGGTGGTTAATGAACTGATTCGTGGACAGCATCCACATTTGAAGGCTTTCTACAGTAAGCCACTTCTGCTCTATCTCTGAAGATGAATAAGAGTACATTCACTTGGATTTGAAAACTACTTTGAACTTGTTATAATGTAAATAGGAAACAAGAATGAGCGGGTTGTCTGCGTTAAGAATCTCACTCCAGAAGACATACTTCTGCATGCCACCAGGCTGAGAAACGCACAAGGAAGAAAAGTTGTCAAACTGAAGACAAGACATTTTACTCAGCACCCAAGTGTGCAGGGCACATGGACAACTGCAACTATATTTTGAAGATTGGAAGGTGAAGAGTTAAATCGGGAAATGTTAAAAGAATTGGTTAGGGATATCTTAAAGATGGGCACTGTCCTTAGGAACCACTGTCGAGGACTAAGAAAGCATTTTTTTTTTCTTTTAGCCATCATTTGGAAAACATTTAAATGGTGTTGCCTTAATTAACTGATGGGACCAATTTCTGAAAATTTATGAGTAATCTTAAACGAAAACAAGTCACGGGTCTCTCGTGGATGTTAAATCAATGTTTTAATTTGATTGTGCTGTTTAGTTTACAGCACTTAGTGCCCAAGTACTCCGAATCCCTGGTTAAATCATGTTAGAATATAAAGCAATAAAAAAAAAGAAAACAAGTCGTATGGAAGCGTAAAGCATAAGCCTACAACAAACAATAGAATGATCAATTTGAGTATTTTCACTTGACCTCTATGTATATACTTTTTATCGATAAAGAAGGCCTCAGTACAATACTACGTTTATCACCTTGGAGATGTAACTAATCCATTTGGTGAAGGGTCAAAGGCACAATCTCTTCGAAAAGAAATAAAAGCAAAACGGGAAGATGGTTTCGTTTTCTTCATCCACGCCCTTCCTATGCACCACCATCTTTCCCCAGTGAAGAGCTAGAAGGCAAATGAAGAACATGCAATACTAGAATGGCTCTACAGCAACATTTGCCATTTGTTGGATTTAATCCAACATGTAGGTACATATATATATATATATATATATGAATTAATTGTATATTATGAGCTATCATAAGGTTAGGACTGGTTAAAGTGATCTATTAAAAATTAAAGACTTCGGACTATATGACAAAGTATGAGCTTTAATGTGTAGAGACCCAATATTCTGATCTTTATTTTATAATGGGTTAAAATATAAATAAGACAAATTATATAAACATTAGGGTTATCATCCTCAAGTCATATGAATGATTATCTTTTCTGATATCCCATCAGTCAGAAAAGAGACAATTTTTAAGAAAAACACATACGTACATACTGACTTAGAAGACGAATAATCGCAAGATTCAGAAATCACATTGTTCTCATAGATTCAGATATGCTTCCGCGACATATCCAAGTTTATATAATTGGTGATGATTTTCATCCTAAAAAATTAAATTTTATCAAATGGTACCAGAGCCTCTTTCATGTTAGATGATTGAGAATTTTTTAATTATTTATTTTCCATATGGAAGGATTATTTTTGTTTATGTAGATCTAGTTATTCCGAATATATATCTAGTTTTAACTTCTTGATCTTGTTTCGGTTAAATTACAATTGCAAGTTTATGATTTAAAAAAAAAAAGAAACCGCCGAATCAGATGACAATAAGCTATGTTGGAAAGGTAGTTTTCAAAAGCCTTTGGCCTTGTTTGGTTGGCATGGATTCCTGTTAAGGAAAGTAATCTTTTTTCTAAAATTTATATTATCATATTTGGTTCGTTTTTTTGAGTAATAAGAAAAGTAAAAACTTTCCCAATCTAAGAAAAGTAGTAGCACTTTACTTAGATTTTAAATATCATCACTCTATTGGTATTTAGAATACTTTTCTAAAAAATTTAATATAAAAAATACATTAGCCAATTCATACAAGTTGAATGGAAAGGAATGTTGCCTCGATCAAGTCCTTGAGATATTTGCCTAACAGCGACAAATGAACCTCCTCCATCGTCCATTTTTACTCTTCTTTCACAACACTCTCTCTTTATATCTCTATCCTTTAAATTCACTTCACCATTTCAAAACAAAAACAACTAACCAATTCTAACTAAACAATTCAATACTCGAAACGAACACGAACTAACAACCAAATCACAGAACCGACAGGAAACTTTTCTCAAAATGCAGAATAAATCTACACCAGATCAGAACCAGCAACAATTGATTTAGAACTTACACTCTTGCGAAGGAACAAAGAACAAGAGGTTCTAGTTCTTCGCTCTAGAAAAGAACCTAGTTCAGTTACTCTATTAACGGAACCAAACATGTTCAAGAAAAAAAACATAAAGCAAGTGATCCTTGAAAGAATTGAGGAGAATCTTTAAACAAAAAAGAAAATGCAAGAAAGTTTTGAAGAATTTTCTAAGAAAACTCAGGGTTTCAATATCCACTAGAATCAGCCCATTATCCACTAGAATCAGCCCATTGGAAGTTAGAGAGAGTGCTCTCTCTCTCTCTCTCTCTCTCTCTCTATCTATCTCTTCATCTCTTTGCACTTCTCTCTCTTCTTAGCCAGTGGAAGTTTGGGAGGCGTTTGTTTGGGACAGGAACAATCGATATTTTAGAGACAGAGTGGATCGTTAATCACAATGATAAATTGGTGTTTTATGCCTAATTATTAGGTGATATTTATTTTTATCTCTATTTTATTTTATTTTTATGTTATTTTCTTTGTCTTTAATTATTTTTAATGTGTGGTTAAAAATAAAACGCTTAAATTTGTCATAATTATAGAAATTGAGCCCATTAGGAATTTAGATATGAACTTAGGTTATGTTTGGTTAGGTGTTTATTAATGAAATGGAATAGAATATAATATTAATTCATAGTTTGAAAAGAAGGTTTATAATGAAATGAAATGAGATGAAATGAAAGAGGAAGGAAGGTTTCATATTTTTAATTTTTTTCAACATTAGAAAAAAATTTGATATTTTATTTGAAATTTAAGATTTATCTTTGTACTCGGTTGAGGTTTTTTTTAATACTATATTTATGATATAACAGTATTATATTATTAGAATATCATAAATGAAAAAAATTAGAATTTAATAATATAACTTGTATTACAAATTAACAATATTTAACGATTTTAATTTTTATTTAGTTTGTAGGGATATAATTGGAAACACAAGTCAAAATTAAATTACATTCCATAAAATATTGTTGCATACCAAACACTATAATAAGAATTCACCCAATTTTTCTATTAGATTTTTTATAAGTATCCAAACATGTGAATATCTTTACTTTCCATAGATTTATTTTTCGAAGATTCAGATTCCAAATTCACTTTACTTTTCCGCTAACTAAAGGGGGCCTTTAATCTTTATAAAACCATGAAGTTATGATTTTTTGAGGTAAGGCTTTAACCACTAACCATTGGATGAAGACATATATATATATATATATAAACCAAATAATTGAATTCAATTAACTAAGGTTAATACAATCAACGTTCAAATTGATTATTCAAGATATGTTCAAATATTGGTATAATTGATCTTTTATTGATATTGTGAAATAATTGATTGAAACAACATGCTGTCAAATTAGTCTTTTTTTTATAAATTAATTTATTTTATAATATTAAGATGGTTGTGTATGTGTATTTCATGCAGGTATTGACCAACACAAAGGAAGGTCAATATTTTGGCTGAAATACATGTACACCTATGGTGATAAATATATGACAATTATTAGGTTAGCTATGTGAACAATTAATCGGTCCAAAGAAAGGTTGATTGTTCGACATTTTTGTTATTGTCAATATTTGATTACTGTACCAAGAGTACCACTTTCAAATTAATATTTATACCAATTGTTCTCGGCATCATAGATCTAGACCTTGTATTAAGGACTGAACGACTTGTCGATCTTATGGCTGACAATTTGTCTGATGATAAGAAGGACACGAAAAGGTGGGAACGTTCAAATCGTATGAGTCTTATGATCATAAACCGTGCTATTTCAAAAACCTTCGGGGGCACTATGTCCAAAGGCGTAATTACTGCCAAAGATTACCTTGAGGAAATTGAAAAGAGGTTTGTCAAAAGTGAAAAGGTTGAAACAAGCACGATTTTGGAAAATCTCATTTCAATGAGATATAAGGGAAAAGGAAACATAAGGGAGTACATCTTGGAGATGTCGCATCTTGCTTCGAAACTAAAGGCACTAAAGTTAGAGATGTGAGGACTTACTTATGCTTTTAGTTTTGATATCTCTTCCTGCACAATTCAGTCAGTTTAAGGTTAGCTACAACTGTCAAAAGGAGACTTGGACTCTAAATGAGCTCATTTTTCGTTGTGTATAAGAAGAGGAAAGGCTAAGCAAGAGAAGATAGAGAATGCTCATTTGGTAACTACCTCAAAGGACAAGAACTTGATAAGAAAGAGGGGTAAGGAATTTGTAGGTGCCACTCCAGAAAATAAACAACAGAAGAAACAGGATAAGGCATTTTGCATGTTTTTTTATGTGAAAGTACCATACACAAGGAAAAGGATTATACCAAATATCATGCATGGTGTGCAAAGAAAAGTACGTTTCTCGCTTTGGTTTGTTATGAGATTAATTTAACTTCGATATCTATACACACTTAGTGGCTAGATTCTAGTGCTACTACTCACATCAGTGTGTCCATGCAGGGTTGCCTGAGCTACCGAAAGCTAATTGATGGTGAAAGATACATTTATGTGGGCAATAGTAAACCGATAGAAGTTGAGGCTATTGAAACTTTTAGGTTATTGTTAAAAACAGTTTATTATTTGAATTGAATGAGACTTATATTGTACCATCATTTAGACAGAATTTAGTTTCTGTTTCTGAATTGCATAAATTTGGTTACGCTTGTTCATTTGGCAATGGTCAATTTAGTCTTTTTCAAGATTCAACGCTTGATGCTATTGGCTCTTTATCATTTGTTGATAACCTATATTTGATTAACACGGTTGCCTCATATAAAGAAACTCTGCATATATGTAGAGGTAAAAGTGAAAATTAACCAATGAGAATTCTGCTTCATTATGGCACAAACGTTTAGGGCATATCTCTAAACAAAGAATTGGACATCTTGTGTCTAATAGAATTCTTGTTCCATTTGAGTATGTGAACTTTGAAAATTGTGTTAATTGTATTAAGGAGAAGCAGACAAAACCTAAGGAAATCAGGTGCCAACAGGACTATTGACGTCTTAGAACTTATACTTACGGACATTTATAGGCCATTCCCTACAACTTTTTAGAATGGTCAACAATATTTTATTACATTTATAGACGATTACTCCCGTTATAGCTACTTGTATCTCATTTATGAGAAGTCCTAATCTCTAGACGTGTTAAAAAACTATAAGGTTAAGGTTGAGAATCAATTTAACAAAAGAATAAAAAGTGTAGATCTAACCGTGGTGGTGAATATTATGGTAGATATGAAGGATCAGGTGAATAACGTCCAGGACCATTTGCTAAGTTCCTTGAAGAGTGTGGTATCATCCCACAGTACACCATGCTAGGATGTCCTAGCATGAATGGTGTTGCTGAAAGGCAAAACAGAACACTAAAGGACATGGTAAGGAGTATGATTAGTCATTCTACTTTACCATAATCTCTTTGGGGAGAAGCATTAAAGACTACAACCTATATACTCAATAGGGTTCTAACTAAACCAACTATCAAACCTTATGGGCTTTGGACGGGCAAAAGGCCCATTTTGAACCACTTACACTTTTAGGGTTGTCTAACTGAGGCGAGACCATATGAGCCCAATGAAAAAAAACTAGATTCCAGAACTATTAGTTGCTATTTTGTTAGATACTTTGAAAGGTCTAGGGGTTACAAGTTTTATGATCCGACTGCAAAGTCAATTATTGAGATATGAAATGCCCAATTCTTTGAGGATGATGAGTTTGGGAGGGAGATAAGGTGAGAAACATTGTCCTTGAAGAGAAACATATTAATATTCCCCCAATTGATGTTGACAATGATATGGGTTTTATTCCTAATGTTGTCGAAGTAACAAATCCAAAACATCAAGATAATGTTAAGGAACTCCTTGTTCAGATTACAGAAGTTATTCTAAAAGAACAAACTCACCAACCTCAAGAACCAATGTCATTAAGGAGATCCATTAGAGAAAGGAGAAGTGCGATTCCAGATGATTACATCATATTTCTCCAAAAACATGAGATTAACATTGGCATTGTAGAAGATGATCCAGTCAACTTCCATCAGGCCATGAAAAGTTCTAACTCTCAAAAGTGGATAGATGCCAAGAATGAAGAGATAAAGTCCATGAAAGATAATGATGTTTGGGATCCTGTCTCATTGCCTGAAGGGGCGAAACCTATTAGTTGCAAATGGATATTTAAAACTAAGAGGGATTCAAAGGGTAATATAGAGAGATACAAGGCTCTTCTAGTTGCAAAGGGCTTTACACAAAAAGAAGGCTCCGATTTCATCGAAAGACTCTTTCAAAACTATAATGGCACTTGTGGCACATTTCAACCTTTGAGTTGCATAAGATGGATGTAAAGACTGCGTTTCTCAATGGTGACATTGATGAGACAATTTATATGGTGCAACTAGAAAACTTTGTGTTAGGAGACTCAAAGCAAATGGATTGCAAATTGAAGAAATCCATCTATGGGATCAAGCAAGCTTCCCGTCAATGGTATTACAAATTTTATCAAGTTGCTCTTTCGTTTGGTTTTGAAATGAAAGCAGTTGATGATTTTATATACCATTATTTTAGTGGGAGCAAGTATATTTTTCTGGTTTTATATGTCGATGAAATACTACTTACTAGCAACGATATATGATTATTGCACGAAACCAAGAACTTTCTAACAAAGAAATTTGAAATGAAAGATCTTGGTGACGCCTCTTTTGTATTAGGGATATAAATACACCAAGATTGCTTTCGAGGTATACTTGGGTTATCACAAAAGAGATATATCCAGAAGTTTTTAAGAGGTTTGACATGCAGGATTGTAAACTAGGTGACGCCCTTGTTGCTAAAGGAGACAAGTTTAGTATCAACCAATGCCCCAAGAATGAGTTTGAAACTGAAAAGATGCAGAAGATTCCTTATGCTTCAACAGTAGGGAGTCTAATGTATGCTCAAGTATGTATGCGTTCAGATATTGCTTATATTGTTGGAATGCTGGGTAGATACTTAAGCAATCTTGGAATAGATCATTGAAGAGCATTCAAATGAGTTATGTGATACTTACAAAGAACAAAAGATTACATGCTCACATACTGGAAGTCAGATCATTAGAATCATTGGGTATTTTGATTTTGATTTTGCTGGATGCCAAGATAGTTGGAGATCCACATTGGGCTATATTTACTAGAGGAGCTATTTCTTGGAAGAGTGTTAAGCAAACACTCATAGCTTCTTCCACTATGAAAGTGTTTATAACATGTTACGAGGCATCCAATCATGGATTATGGCTATGGAATTTTGTCACTAGGATGCACATTGTAGATGACATTGAAAGACCAGTCAAGTTATTTTGTGACAATAAGTTAGCAGTGTTATATTCCATCAATAAAAGGAGCTTAACAAAGTCAAAACATATAGACCTCAAGTTCTTGGTTGTCAAAGAGAGAGTTCAAGATGGTCAACTGTCTATTAAACATTATTGGGACAAGTTACATGGTTGCAAATCATCTCACTAAGGGATTACCACCAAAGGTCTTTCATGTGCAAGTCGCTCATATGGGTGTTGTATCTATTGAAGATATGTCATTTTAGTGGGGGTTTGTTATTTCAAATGATTTTCAGTTATAGACACTTTTATAATTTATTTGAACTTTAAAGTTTGTTTCGTTGATCTCAATAAGGAATAAGGAATTTAGACCTGTTGGAAGTAGGCATTTTAAGATCACAATACATTTAATTTCCATGCTACAAAACCATACTTCATCTATGTTGTTCAATTATATTAGCATAAGTGACCATTGATGGGTTTAGTTATGATATATGTATAATGGAAACCATTTTGATCCTATGTTATTATAATTGATGAACGAGATTGATTAAAGATGTATTTGGTAGTGATAGCAAATTTTGAGCTCATAAGGTTATGTCATGATATACAATTAAAGGAGTTATATATATATGACCCAAGTGGGAGATTGTTGGATTTAATCCAACGTATGGGTACATATATATATGAATTAATTGTATATTGTGAGCTATTATAAGGTTAAGCTCGGTTAAAGTGATCTACTAAGATTAAAGGCTTTGGGCCATATGACATCTAATAAATTATGGGCTTTAATGTGTAGAGACCCAATAATCTGATTTCTATTTTATAATGGGATAAAATATAAATAAGACAAATTATATAAAACATTAGAGTTATGGTCCCCAAGTCATATGAACGATTATCTTTTCTAATATCCCATCAGTCAGAAAAGAGGCAATCCTTGAGAGAAAACAGACGTACATATTGACTTGGAAGATGAATAATCGTAAAATTCAGGAATCGCATTGTTCTCATAGATGTAGGTATGCTTTCGTGATAGATCTAAGTATTCTTGATGATTTGACATGATTGTTTATATGATTGGTGATGGTTTTCACCTTAAGGAATTAAATTCTATCACCATTATCCTTTCCTGACCTCGCCAAAGAATCTGGACATAGGATAAAAAGATCAGACCAGTCTCTAAGTATAAAAATTGTGTCAGTTTAGACACTGAATAAAAGCTTAGAAGGATATACGAAACTCCAATGCTTCCTTGCAAGACAAATTTATCATGCCTTTAACATGTGGCATCATGAACCTAGACATGTAAAAAGTGTCCCAGCCCAGCCCTATTTTGGCTTGGGTTGATCGGACCACAATTGGGCCATGGGCCATGGGCCAAGGTCGGGCTGGCCCGGCCCGGCTCGACCCATGGTCCGATTATTACTTCCAAAACGGCATCGTTTTGAAAGTTTTTTCTTAAAAATAAAAATGGCTGGTCGTTTTGTCAAAAACGACATTGTTTTGGAAGTTTTTTCTTAAAAATAAAAATGGTGGGCCAGGTTGTGGTCTGTCGGGCCATAGCTCGAGCCACAGGCCATTCAACCCGTGGTCAGACCGGGTCATGGGTTGACTCACCCCTACTCGCAGGGCCACGAGCCTAGCCAGGGGCCACTATGACGGTGGCTGGGCTGGATTAACATCACTGCATGAATCGTTTATCCTTTGTCCCTATAGCAAGTAGTCAACAAGCTTGGCCAATAGCAGCTCCAACAACAACCGTAAGAATCTGTGTAAGTAACAATAATTGTACGAGGAGATATTACCACAGATAAAGATTGGAATGATATTAACTGGGAAATTACACGTATCTCCTTTTCCTAAAATTAACTGGATTATAAAATTCCATTGGCATTTAACTGATGACTATCTATTTGTGTTGCTTAACATACAAATCGTACAACAAATACATGATACATCATTACAAATTGGTCTCTAAGTTCATAACAAGCCATATTATATGACTATCAAGTCAAACAATATTCACACTGACAATATTACCACCATAAAAATGTTAGAAATGTAGACAACATATTTCTAAAAAAGACCTTTACCTTATTTTGCATTTCCATCATGGAGTTATAAATGGAAAAACCTTTTGTTTCCATTCCATTCCAATCTATATGGAAAAAATAAAAAACAGCTGATGTGAGGAGTCAATTAGGAAATAATAAGTTGAAGAACTAGGATGTGATGCTGAGAATTAATTCAAAATTGTAGAGCTGTTAAAATTCCTTTTAAATGGGTCTTTAGTTTGTTTTTAATCTTATCTTATAAGCCATATTTGTTGGTTGAAATCTCTATTTAACAGTTATTGATTTTTTTGTATTTTGTCTACATAAGATAACTAATTTCATTATTCCGATGAGATAATAAAACTTGAGTGTTACTTATTCTTTTATCTTATCTTATTTTATCTTATATATGTTCATCTTCTATTTTTTAAAAAACTTCAACATAGTATCAGAGCTTTCAAAGATCTTGGGGGACCTATGAGTGATTAATGCTTTACAAGCTTAAGAGCAAAGAAGGACAATGAGAAACCAAGAATGTAAAAAGATCGTGGAGGGAGCCTATCTAGCAAAGGCTCCTTCATTAAATAAGAAAGAAAACATTCCTCAGTGTGGCCATTGTGAGAAGTTTGGTCGTGAAGAGAAAGATTGCTGGTATAAAAGGAAGTCTCGATGCTTTAGGCGTCAACGATTTGAGCATTTGAAAAAGGATTGCAAATTTAAACAATGAAGAACAAACAAATACAGTGCAACTGATTAAAGAAGACAACATTTTCTAGTTGGTTAGAAGTGCTCCAAGATGCATCATAGAGAGAAGTGCTCTATAGAGATAAGTGATGAGAGAAGTACTCAGGAAGAATAGAGAGAAGTACTCTATTGAGAAGATTTGATAGAAGTGCTTGAAAGAAAGAATTATGGAGAGATGTGCTCTATAATTGTGAAAGTTTTTTTTAATAATTTTGAATTAAGGGAGAATATTGATAATAAATTCAAAATTGTAGAGCTGTTAAAATTCCTTTTGAATAGGTATTTAGTTTGTTTTTTATCTTTTCTTATAAGCCAGTTTTGTTGGCTGAAATCTTTACTTAACAGTTATTGAATTTTTTATATTTTGCATGTATAAGACAAAACCAAGTTCATTATTCCAATGAGATAATAAAACCTGATTGTTACTTATTTTTTTATCTTATCTTATACATGTTCATCTTCTAGCTTTTTAAAAACTTCAACATATGAATGAACCATAAAAGCAGACAAGAAAAGAAACGAATAACCGTATAATTGTGTAGACATGAAATCTTGTCATGAGTTTCATGAAAAATGAAACTTTTCCTTAATCCTAAGTTATGAATCCTCAAATCTTCAGGATTTATATAGGATGTCCACTATTGAATGAATAAATTCAACTGAAAAAATCCTACACTTGGGATTCCATAAATATTGGCCTCCAAGCCTTCTCTGAGGACAAGATGTGCTACAATCATCAATCTATGGGCTTGACATAACAATTCAGCTTGGACACGAGGCAAGCCACTAGTGACAACTTACTATCAACTCATTACACTAACGCTATCCTTTAGATTACAAGAAAAATGAGAGTACTGAGGGTGAGTGGTATATTATTCAGTCTTCACTTGGGCTTGAAGACCAAGCACCAGGTTTCTATCTGTTAAACGTATATCATAGTGCTTTCTTGGTTCTAAATAATTCACCCTAATGTCTTTGCATATAGTAAGTTAGATTTGCAAAAATATTTGTTTAGCTTTCTGAGATGCAGATGCAAATTTCCTGATCTAAAAATCAACAAGCAATAGGTAGATAGACAGTTGGAGACTTCCACCCTATACAACCTCCTCCCTTCTCCAAAGGCTAAATTAGAAACCAAATACAGTTGAGATCATCCATAAGAAATTATCTAATTGATTAATTCTTAGCATTCACACTAGCGATAACTGAAATTTTATGTTAATATGGTACTCTATCCAACCATATGTTAATAAGATTCAAAACTTAATGTCAATTCAACTGCCTCACACTACAACAAACAACATCTTTCGTGACGATTTATTTTGCGACGTCACAAAAACACAACATATTGCAACGATTAAAATATTTTGTCATTAAAACAACTCATTTAGCAACGAAAACAAAAAGTGTTACAAAAGGGAAAACATTTGGTGACGTATAGAACAAAGCGTCGCCAAATGCTGAATATTTAGTGACAATTAAGAAAAATCGTCACTAAATGATGCATAATGGGTGACGATGTCAACTATTCGTCGCTAAATAATGTTATGGTGATGATTTACGAAAACATCACTAAAAATTATCAAACATTTGGCGACGAAATCAGAAAATCATCACCAAAGGTTCTATATTTTATGACGATATTCTGAAGTGTCACCAAAAGGACAATATTTTGTGAAAAAAGTTTGATTTAGTCATAAAAGGTTAAACATTCAACAACGAATGTTTGTCAGCGTCACTAAATGTCGAGCATTCAACGACGATATTTAGAAATCGTCGCTGAATGTATACATTTGGTGACGATTTCTTAAAATTGTCACCAAATGGTTAACATTTTCTAAAATTATTAAACTAACATTTTAATAATCTATCATAGTTAACATGTTTTTTATTGGAGATTTATTTTGAATGTTTACAATGTATTATTAAAAAAATTGACAACATTATTTTTAGTGTTAAACAGTGGTATTAATTAATCATTAATATTTACTAACATTGCAAAAATTGGTTACAAAAATTTTAAATAATTTTAACAATATAATAATATGATATATGGAGTAGTATGAACTTTGAATTAGAAGTCACCCAATTCATACACTCATAAAACCAGAATAATAACAGTCTATATTTAATAGTACGCAACTTGACCCCTAAGTAGTATATATGTTGTTTGACAAATTATTACAGATACAACTATAATTAAACTTTATAGCTGAGCAATTGATTAACTCGCTAAATGATAATGATATAATTATTTATTTGGATTCCAAATAACATAAGAGTAGGCAAAGGTAAATGAGTCCCCGATGTTTGGATTCCCGAGAAGGGTCCTTGCACGATCGAACGCACCAATTGGAACAGTAACAGTTGTTCCCCCATTTCACACCTTCTTGCAACAGCTTTTCTACTATAGTTAAACTTGTAGAGGATGCAGTGAATAAGTCGCTAGATTTAGTACCTAAAACACAATCAGTATAGGAGTTAGATATTGTCATATTTCAATTCCTTTAATTGAATTGAAATTGGTGTGAAATGCATACATGAATGAGCAGACGAAGTTTTTGGAATTAACGAATTGTCCAAAACAACCGATTTTCCTAATCCTTTATGGACTGTTGTGACATAGCTCCAACCTCCATGACCATACATGTCATTTTCAATACTCAAGGAAGCTTAAAACAACATGTAGTATAAACCATCAAATGTGAATATATATAATAGCTTCATAAAAGGAAATCAGATGTACATAATAAGGAAAGTGACGTTGTTCGGATGATACTAAACACCTTACAGCAGAAGATCGACCATGGAAGGCAAATGATGATTAGTGTATGAAGTGGAGATTTTTTCTTCATTGTTGGGTTTTTTAGTAGGGATAATTTTGCCACATTCCTCCCAATCGAATGAATTAGGCCCATCCGGAATGAGTCTCTATATCGACCTTCCTTGATTAATAATGTTAAAAGGTATATTTTGCAAAAGTCGATTTAGAATAAAATGATGACAAGTGAAACTAGTTCAGTTTAGCACTTATACATCTTTAATATGCCTAATGATATGAAAATTACCCTTACTGAAAGTTGAAAATTTTATTGTGTAATTTGTATCATATGCAAAATTTTGAATTTAAAGTAGAATAGACATAGTCATGTTCTTGATGTACAGAAATATAACATTATCTATATGCCTTTATATTACTATTACTGGAAATGAATAAAAGTAAAATACTCTTGAATAGGGATGGAAATGGATAGGGTTCGATTTGGGTATTAGTCAACCCATATC
Source organism: Erythroxylum domingense (assembly GCA_025594535.1). Classification (NCBI taxonomy): domain Eukaryota; kingdom Viridiplantae; phylum Streptophyta; class Magnoliopsida; order Malpighiales; family Erythroxylaceae; genus Erythroxylum; species Erythroxylum domingense. Next base: position 2,891,960 of record JANQBM010000001.1, on the reverse strand, counting down.
CATATCCATTTTTTACAACTCAGTCCATTATCCATTTAAAACACAACCATAAACATAACTTATACATCAAATGCATAATTAAACCAACACAATAAACAACTAAAAGGTTTTAGTGAATAATCACAATAAAACAAAGGAATAATCATAATAACTCATAATAGAACAAAAGAATAATACCGATTCAGTGAATAATTGGTCTTCGACGATGATGAGTAGAACAAAAAACCCAAAAAGTTATCTACGAGAGGTTTTTGGATTTGAGAAGACGGCTTGAACGAGAATGAGTAGGCTTTTATGTTTTTTTCTTTGAAAACCTAATACAAGACGACGTCATTTCTCTAGTTTAGGTAAACGATGTCGTTTATTATTTTTTGTAGTTGTTTGGAAGTAGTATTAATTAATTTGCTACGATTTATTATATTTAGTCGACAATCGTCAGATGTAGCGACTAATACATGGTTCGTGGCTAAAGCCCGCCAGTTTATAAATAATTTTTAATATATCTACTTTCCTATTCCAAATAAAACATAATTTGAAATATAAATTAAATTATTCATTTCAAAACTATTTGGAAATTAATTTGTTAACCATTCAAATAATTAAACTTGACTTACAATTTTCACAAAATTATACATTTTCATTATTATAATTTCAAAAAAAAGTATTTTAAAAAATTAAACATTTTACTTTTTGTAATTTAGAAAAATAAATAATAATAATGTTACAAGACATTGTAATATAATTATAAAACTTTTCTAAAAACTTATATTTAAAGATTACTTATTCCCAAAAAATAAGCAAATGAAGAACAATTGCATATATAAGTGAGAAGATTAATTCTTTATATATGTTAATTAATTAAGAAAATTGAGAATGTAAGGAAAGTGGTTCGGTTTTTGCGACATTTTACATAATTGGTAGCAAAATTTTAACATTACGCGACGATTTATCAGTTTGGTAGCAAAATGTACAACATTTTGCAATGCTATCCAATTTTCGTAGCAAAAGTATAACATTTTACGAAAAAATATAGAGCTGTCGCGAAATGTACAACATCAAAATAATATAATTACGTCGTTTTTCGTATTTTTCCAAATGTATTGGTGACCTTTACCAAATAAGGTCGCTAAATGTGGGCAATGCACAACGATTTTCGCTTTCGTCACAAAATGTTTCAACAGTAAATTTTTTTAAATGACACAAATGACGTCGTCCCACATAAATTAAAACCGATCCCTTCTTCCCTCCCAGCCCTCCTCTGAACTTTCTTTCTCCTCTCTCTCGTTCATTTTCTGCTATTTTCGTCCCTCAATTACGTAAAACATTCTCTGCTTATCTTCAGTTGTCATCTAGCGTCTCCAAGGAGTAGAACTAAACCTGGTAAGTATTACAAAATTTTGTTGTGGGTTTATGTTTCGAGTGGTGTTTGTTAGTAGCAAATGTAGGATAGGTATGACTGTTTGAATGAATTAATTGACATGTATAATTGTTGGGTGGAAATTTAAATGTGTCTATTATGGTGAAGAAAGGGAACAGATGGGTTGAATGGTTGAAGTTTTGTGGGTGTTATGTCATAGTTATAAGGTGTTTAACGAAAGTTATGTGGGAATGTCGTTGTTCTATTTTAATCCAACTTGGTTTATCCGATTTCAAATGGTGTTGAAACACCAGTACCTCCTACTTACCATCTCCAACCTTCTTCTATCTTTGTATATGTACACAATTCTTGTTTATTGGGTTGTCATCACTTTGAGCTGTCTGTTGTTGGTAGTGTATTACAGGTGAGCAGAAAATCTAGAAGAAGTTTATGTAATTTGAAGAAGTTCCACAGGTATGATTTCGGTGCTTCCTTCTCCTGTCTATGTTTTTTGTTCTTTAATTTGTTCTAAACATGCAGGAGGAATGAAGAATGTTTATAGTGTGAGGAGTTTGACGTGTATACAAGTGTTGGAAATTTTTATTTTCCACTGTGAATCATACATACGGGTCACTATGCATGTTGAAAGATTCCAAAACCCTCTCAAACATTGATTCAGTGCAGTAGCTTGGATTGGGAGTTTTTGCCATAGATTAATTTCAAGTGTATTTTTTACAAGTATATAAGAAATATTGACATGTATGTTTGGAAATTGGCATTGGTACATGCATGACTAGCTTAATAAGTGTATTTAATATTTTTATTAGCATTGATACATGAATTAATGAGTTAGATAATGTATTAGTGTTGAATATTTTTATAGTCCCTTTGGAATAAGCATTGGTGGTGTTACTTCATTTATTGACGAATTGACAAAGAGTATGATATGTAAATCCAATTATGGTGTTAAGAAGAACCTATCTTGAGCATTGAATAAAACATGGTATGGAAGAGTACAAGTGTTTCTTAGAAGTTTTTGCGTGATGTTGTTGATGTTTTACACAGGTTCATTATAATGGCACCTGGTCAAAACAAAATAAGAGGGTGGTAACGGACGATGAAGTTTCTCCCACAGAACAACCAGTAATTGTATCATTGCATAAGGAAAGTCAGCAACAACAACCTTTACCAACATCGTCTGGTCACTACAAGAAAATCGCGTATTAGCGTCGGAACATTTCCGATGCTAATTACCTACGGACAAGTACCAATCCGTCGGCGAATTGATTATTTTACCGAAAGCTATAAACACCGTCGGCAATATTGGCAGAAAAAATTTGGCTCAAAATCTCCGACAAAGAATAGCGACGGCAAAGTCTCGGCGACGGGAAAAAAATGCGGGAATGGTTCCCGCATTTTTATTGCTTTGCCATTTACCGACGGTATAAAATGCCGTCAATATATAACTTAACTTTACCGACGACAGAATATTCCGTCAGCACTTTTTCGATTAATTTACCGACGGAGAAGTTTGTTCGGTCGGTAAATTGCTAACAGACGTCGTCGTGTTAATGAAGTACTTAATATACACCGACGGTACACGAGTATTCCGTCGGAGAATGTTTAATGGAGAAATCTTACCGACGGTAATAAGTTACCGTCGGTAAGATAGAAAGAACCAGTATACTGGCGGACGCTGATCTTACCGTCGAAACGTATCACATTTACCGACGGAAACAAAAGACTGTCGAAAACTGTCAGCAACAAAACCTATTTTTCCAGCGGAATGCGGTGGTCGTCGCTATTTGAGTTTCAAGACTAATGTAGCTGCCGCTCTTTTACCGACGGATATATATTTTCCGTCAGAAACTGTCAGCTAATCCTGCCCTTATACCGATAGAATAGTCTTGTCCGTCAGTAACTGTCGGCTCCGCAGGTTCTGGAACCTATTTTACCGACGGAATTTTCGTTCCGTCGGTAATCCAGCGGCTATAAGTCGCGGCCGAGCCCCCCCCTCTCCCTCGCACCATCACTTCTCCTCTTTGCTTAAGGTTTAGAGTTTTCTGACTCCTTCTCTCGCATTTTTCGATCGTGTTTGAGGTAAACTCTCATATAAGTGTATTATTTTACTAAAATAGCATG
>JANQBM010000001.1:2873227-2888361 GCA_025594535.1 Erythroxylum domingense | reverse complement strand
ATTCTTAATAAAACTTTATTTTTTTATTTAGTTTTGATATGAAAATTTTTGTGAAATCTATATTTTATTTGGGCCCTCCTATTTTAAATTCCTGACTCTGTCACTGATTAAGAAGATGGCCACTACGACCCTTTGTAAAAAGTTCATTTGATTGTAGGTTTTCACATGATTTGCTCTTCCTTTCTCCTTCAACACAAAAGTTGGGGTTTCTTTTTAATGGTCCAATCCTCTAGTTTCTCTCTTTAATCTCTTTCACTTTCACTCTTTTCAAGTTTTGGATTTCATTTTCTAATTTATTCTTTCTCTTTGTCTCTGAATGAGTCAAATGAATGAAAGACTCGAATTGATGACCTGCTTTTATTATTACATGACAATCTTCACGAAGTTGTTTGTTTAATACCCGAAACTTAAATAGAGTATTATAGAAGATAAATGATATTGAACCAAAATACGAGATTGTTGATGTCCGATATGTATTATGGATGCTAATTATGTGTGTGTTTTTCTTTTTCTGTTTGTGAGTGTTGGTGTATAAAGATGACATAGAATGACAATGGGGAAACAAAGTTTGATCAAGCTTCGAGTGAGGCTCAAGTCCCATACTTTTATTTACAATGTCTTTTTTTATTTCTTTTATTTTGCCTAACTCAAGTTATAACTTCAGTAATGCGATTGAACTTCGAATTATTTGAACTGCTCGACATCTTATTAAACTTAGAACTTGGATCCAAAAAATTTCGAGCCGAGACAGATCAAGGGGCCGTGGGGCCGTGGCCACATCCTACCCCTTGCCGTTTCTATCAATCAAATTGCACCGTCAGCCAGCAAAACGACTAACAGACATCGCGTTTTGGCACTTCCTATACAAGACCTTTGCCAAGGGGAAGAGAGAGAGAGGAAAGAAAATGTTGCAGTTAAACCTCTCACCTGGAAACCCTAATCCATGTCTGTACCAATCTCTCTCCTCGGCAGACTGTATCAAAAACTGTTCACTTCTCCCTAGAACTTCTTGTCTCTCCTTGTTTGGTGGTTTCTCCGGGAAGAGCAGGCTCGCCGTGAATTGCCGGCAATCGGAGTATTCTGACCAGCAGCGGTTTTCCAGTAACCGTTCTTCTTCTACATACGCGACGTATGCACCTCCACGAACGGTGTCGAGCGGAGGTACTTCTTCATTATTCTCTGTTTTATTTTGTTAAAGTTGACGTAGGATAAGGAATTATTCGTTTTTGGTTGCTGAGAAAAATGTATTGCTAGAATCCGAACATTCTATATAAAAGCTGTAGGCTTTGGCTTTGTGTACATAAAGCTAAGTCTATAAACCAGAACATTCATATTTTAGTGGCTGTGATGTCTGAACATTCTATATAAAGCCAGTCCACCTTGTCAACAGAGGATTATGATTGATAGATTTTAGTATTTGTAGTCAGCAACTGGTGTTTACTTGCTTAGGTTTAATTGTATAGTTGGAGAATTGCCGCCTAAGGTTTTCGTTGGTCACTCAATATACAAAGGAAAGGCCGCTTTAACCGTGGAGCCTAGAGCGCCAGAGTTTGGGGCATTAGATGTAAGTTCTGCTATGTTCCTTCTGAGGATATAATTTGATGGAAATAAAATTGTTAGCTCAGGGGTTTAAGTTATTGACTGCAAATATGTTTTGTGGTGTGCAGTCAGGAGCGTTTAAAATATCCAAAGAAGGTTTTGTGCTGTTGCAATTTGCACCGGCAGCGGGGGTTCGTCAATATGATTGGAGCAGAAAACAGGTTAGCTGAAATTCGATTTAGTAAATGGTAATATGACCTTTTCAATTTATAAACATCTTGTAACAGTAGTGCAGAGATTATGGTCTGTATTAAAAAATTCTCAAACTCTGTCCTTGGTTAAACATGGCTATTCATACATGATTCGTACCTTTTAAAGTATAATTTAACTTATTTGGTAGATTATGCTTCATGCATCCTTTTCTGAAAATATGTGATTAAGAAATAATTTGTATACATTGATCTGTATTCTGTTGAAAGTGAGAACTTTTGAAGTCTCATTCAAGCATCATATTCAGATCTTTGTGAGAAAAAAAGAAAAACTTAAAAAAGTTTTAGTAAAATTTAGTGGAACAACTTGGTCCTCTTGTGTTTGGCATGGAAAAAACTGTGGTGAATGGATTGATAGTGGATATGACATTCTTCTGGTTTTTCAATTGCACCAGGTATTCTCACTATCGGTGACAGAAATTGGAACTCTGATAAGCCTTGGTGCAAGGGACTCATTTGAGTTTTTCCATGATCCTAATAAGGGGAGAAGGTACTATTGCTTTTTGCAATTGCAACTAATTTGATCATATCTTGACAAGTAGGGATGTACATGGATCAGATTACCAAACTATTGGCTGTTGCTTAGAACTGCAGTGTGATATGAAGCATTTTTCTCCTGGATTTGGGACCTTGTTACATATATTTGCGGTTGGTTTGGCCATCTATTTATCAATGTTTTTTGTCCTCTGTATTGAGAGTCAGTAGAGCTTGGTGTACATTGCAACTGCAGTGCACGATCTGCCATTCAGTCTTTTAAGGAATTAATATAGCATTCAAGAACAGGTATGCACTGGTCTCTTTATCATGTGAAATATGACGCAATTGTTCATGCTTTCAGTGACGAAGGTAAGGTGAGGAAGGTGTTGAAGGTAGAGCCACTTCCAGATGGCTCTGGCCACTTTTTTAACCTCAGTAATTCTCCTCTCTTGTTTTCAAGGCTAAATTCCAAATATATTTTAGTAATATGTTTGTGTATATAACATGGCAATTCACGTAATTAAAATATTCTAGTACTTTTAAGTTGTCAATTTTTTTTTTGAAATTAAGTTGTCAAATTTTAGGTATACTAACTATTTATTTTCCATAGATGAGATGACATGTCGTCATTTTTCACTTTGTTAAGACCTCAATCGTGAAAGGACTGATTAGTAATTCTGCGTGTGTAGAATGGTGGACTGATAGGTTTATTATAGCTTTATTATGGTGGGTTGATAGGTTTATTTTACCTTTACTGCTTATACTTGGATATCTAAGCCCCGATGTGATCCTAACCTTTTCTTTCGTGGTTTTTCACAATGGCTTTAATGAAGGTGTTCAAAATAAACTTCTGAACATGGATGAAAGCATCTATATTCCGGTTACCAGAGCAGAGTATACCGTCCTCATATCAGCTTTTAATGTATGTTAAGAGTGAGCATAGTTAGGGTCGATTTGTGTGTTAAATACATCGTAAACAAGTACTGCTCTTCCTGCCCTATGTTAATCTTGTTCATGTCCAGACCTGATATTTGACCCTCTTTTTTCTTTTTTCCAAATGCAGTATATTTTGCCATACCTCCTAGGCTGGCACACTTTTGCTAATTCCATTGCACCTGAAGATACAAGCCGTGCCAATAATGCCAATTCAAGATATGGCGGAGACTATGAATGGAGCAGGTAGTTACCATCGACACAGTTCATTGTATCAAGTTCTCTGATAAAGAGTTATGTAGGAAGTTTGATGTATTTATTGCTGGGAGCTTCAGGTTTTACTTTTTGTGAAATGTTTGAGATTTGTGCTCGAGTTGTCCGTTTGAACATAGCTGCATTGATTTGCCAAGCCGTACAGGGATGATGATAAACAAAAAGATACCCAAGAGCAAGAGTCATGATACAATTTTCCTTTCAAGTAGAAGTAATGTACAATCGGTCATACATGGGTTAATGCTCTTACAATGGTAAAGACTAAGAGCTTACAAAGAAAGAAGTCAAGAAGTTTCAACCAAGACTAGGCAGTTAAAAGCGTAAAAACTTAGCTGTTATTATCTTCTAGTAGTAGTAGTAGTCCAAAGAAAATCAATCCAGTTTACATCTTGCACAGATAGCAGTTTAGTGACAACAGAGTTTCATTCCCAATCGATTTATTCGATTCTTTTTTGGGACATTTACCAACGCTGAAATTGAATCGTTGTGCGTTCTTAGGTTATTCTGCATGAATTCCATCCTGGCTTTAAGTAAAATGTAAAATGTAGAAACTAGGTCGGTTCATAAGAAAGCCAGATACAGAAAGGCACAACAAACGCCACAACCAAGTGGACGAGTTCTTTCATAAAAGTAAAGCAAACATTTATCAGTTAATTGGTTCCGGCAAGCACAAGGTCTTTGTTCCAAACAATATTTAGACAGAGATCGCAGCCCATCTTCAAAATATCATACCATGATGTTAATCGGCTGTCCAACTCTGCTCAACAATTTCACGAACTCTTCTGTTATATTCGCGCTTGTTCTCACTAAACATTCTTGCTGCTTCTGAGTTTGCTGGTGAGTTTGGATTTGGGTCGCATAGCAATGACTACAAAACAAATAGGGAGAAAATCAATAAATAGGGAGACATTATATACATCAAATTTGGATTTATACGTGACATGTCGCAAGTGGATATCAAATAAAGTATTGAATCATAGACTGGTTACCTGGATTGATGTGAGTATGGCTGCCACATCATAAATAGGACTCCACTGATTTTGTAGAATATCCAAACAAATGCTTCCATCTGCATAAACTGAATACAGACAAATACAGAATTTCAGGGTTGAAATGGCAGCAGCAACATTATTCCACACACAGATTTGTACAATTACGTAGAGAATGAGGAACCAAGACGAAACAAGGGAAAAAAGCAAACACAACTTGAAAATCATTAACAACTATGTGCTTTAAACTGCAGAACCAACTTGCCTTCCAACAGTCTAGAATCCATGACTTGATCCCTATCAATAGCATGATTTCTATATAGGTTCAACAGCACATTAAACTCATGTACCAAAGACATGACTCATTTACGAATACAAGTGTTGGCTAGGTAAAATTTTATGGCCTTCATTGAAGAGAGAATTGGGGCCAGCCTATACTTGAGATGGACCTAATATAGCTAATTGCACAATGAAACAACCAAGAGAATATCTAGAATGTTGTATGAAACAAAGAATGGAAATAAAATAACAATGCCGAAAGAAGAACTATTGTTGTATCCAACTTACTGTTTGGATGGAACATTCGAGAGACAAAACGCACGGTAGGAGGTTTATTAGGATAATCTTCTGTAAACTGAAGTGTCAACTTGAACGTACCTGCAAGGGGTGGAAATCATAACATATATTAGGTTTCTGATGTTACTATAATATAAGAACGAGAATAAACATAAGCAATTGGCAAAACCACCTATACTAAACACAACAATAAGCTGAATAAAAATGTCATTTTCTTCAGCTTTAAGCTAATAAATGTATTGCAATAATTATAAAACACTATCAGGAATCTAAAAGTAAGAGAAGTTAAACAACCATGGTGTTAGATGTGAAGTTTAAAGATAAAAAGCATTCCCAGCGAAGCAACATAACCATAAAAAAAATTTCTAAAACCAGATTGCAGCATGTGAGACATTGTAAAGGTAGCTGATCAGTTGCTTGATGTTAAGTATGTACAAACCATGACATGCAAAAAATGGAATAAGAAAAGTGGCTAACTGCCAATAAACCAGTTGTGCATGTGACATGCATAACGTTCATTATAGTGTGCAACGGTTCATCATATTGCAGAAAATAGCAAAAACATTCAAGGGGTCAGCAAAATCAAAGCCTGGGAATTCAAATGCAGAATTCCAAAACCTTGTTTGAATAATGTTCATCACAACAAATATAGCTGATATTTTTGTCCCATCAGATAGGCAAAATTTTTACACAAGGATGAAGAACGGAGACACAAACTGATAAACAAAAGCACATAAAACGGTCAAAAACATAGGTGCAAAATACAAGTTACACGTTAACAATTAGAAAGGCAACAACATGATATCGATAAATGCACCCAACAACAATAATCAGCATTGTTGTGGCAAAAGTAAAATAATTAAATGCCTATGATATGCTTCCTGGATGCCTATGATATCCTTCCTTGACTAGATCATGCACAAGATTCGACTTACCTCCATCCCATGGGGTGTCATCAGGCCTGTAAGACATCCAATAAAGTATATAAGTACAATTGGTATTTAAGGCCATTAAGAAAAGCAAATAAAAAATAAGAGGAAAGATAAGAAGAAGAGAATGATGATGAAAATGAAGGAAAAAGAGTGCGAACAAATCTGATCTTTTTCCTTCACATACCCAAATATAACAGCATTCCAGAGCATAATGTTGTTCTCTTGAGGAGCACCACTAATGCCAGCAGGAGGATCTTGCTGTAGTCTCTTAAAATCCCTCATCAGTCTCTTCCTTGCAGGAGTTGACATCCTCTCCAGTACCTTCTGAATCAAAATAAGATGTCAACAACCTGATCAATACTTCATGTGCCGCCTGCTCAATTCGCAAAATTGGTCAAGAATAGAGAAATGTTCAACAAACCCTGAGAAAGGCAGCTTCTCAGCATCATTTGCTAGGACTCAATAACGTTAAAAGTTCAAGTAAACTAGCAGCGAATTCAATTATTCAGACAGTCTTAAGTTTGACGCTAACATCTAAAAGCCAACTTGCACCGTTAGCTTTCAACTCACAAATGATAGAGCAAGTCTTGATATTGAAGAATCATAATAAAGTACACAAATTGACAATCCCACTCGGGAAGAAGAACCTTAGATCCACATTTAGGTTCTTCGAAATCCCGTAGATACATCAATAAAAAGAATTAAACCCATAAGTAACAACCGAAGGTAGGGTTTTATTCCCATCAAAATTAACCAAAATCACAACAAATTAAAACCCATGAAAACGAGATCAGAATACTTACTCGTGATACTCCAAAAACTTTCGCTTTTAGGATTCAATTTTCTCGGAAAAGAAACATTAGAGAATAAAAATATTGAGGGTGTGATTGCATAGAGAACGAGTGAATAAATTGGGTGGTGGCTCAAAGAGGTCCCTACCACTACGAGTTTTTCTTATTTAAAAATTTAATTTCCATTAATCTATTCAACATGAATCGTCGCATGTACCCTTTGGGACTGATCAAAGGGGAACTCATTAAATAGACTTTGCTGTTAGATGTTATGAGTTTGATTATTTATTAAAATTTACTATCTAATTTTAAATTGTTAATCTATTACCGTTAAATAAATCATTATATTCTAATTATAAATTAAAAGATTAACAAGAGAATAAAATTTTAAATTATATTATAAATAACGTAATAATATCAATTTTAATCGTTCAATAAACTCCTAAAAGTTCAGTAACAATTAATTATAGGTGCATAGTAAATAATTGTGAACTAATTTCTTTTAAAAAAATTATTGTTAACTACTTATAATTTAATTGAGGAATTTTGTCAAAAGAACTTAAATCACAAAATAATATATTAACCCAATCATTTAACTAAAAACATTCCACTCATTCATTTAATACAACAATAACAATAACCTAATGAAGGTCTCGCTGATCACAGATTTTGAGAAAGTATAGAACTACGCAAGCTTACCTTTAATTATTAATTTATCATTTTATTAGAGAGCTTATATATATATATAATTCTTAAAATAAAATAAAAATAAAAATAGATATAAAAGATAATAATAATAATAATAATAATAATAATAATAATAATAATAATAATAATAATAATAATAATAAAATAAATAAATAAATAAATAAATAAACAAATATGTATAAATAAAAATATAAAAGTAATAAAATCAATAATATAATAAATATAGAACAAGGTTAAGAATAAAAATAAAATATAAAATAGGTAAATAAATACACAAACAAAGAAGGAGACAAGTAAATAAATAAATCAAACAAATCATTACAAAAAAATATTTAGGTTAAATAGGAAAACGTTTAAGTTAAATATTTAGGCTAAATATAAGACATAAGCCTTGAAAGAAAATGATTAAAAGACCAATGAGAAAGAAAAGGACATAACTATGTGAGATCCTTTACACATATCCTAGTATGCCAAAGTTTTCTATTAAGGGTCATGTCTTTGTTAAGTTCCAATAGAGTCATCATTCTTGATGACCTCCTCCCAGTTCTTCTTAAGCCTTCCTTTTTTCCTCCTATGGTCTCTAAGTATAATTTTCTCACATTTTCTTATTAGAGTATCAGGGTGTCTCATGTTAAAATATCCGAACTACCTAAACTTTACCTCACTTAATTTTTCATTAATATTAGTCATCTTTAATTTGTTTCTTACCATTACATTATTGACCTTATAGTGAAGTTGCTTATCTAATAGAGCATCTTCATCTCTGCCACCATTAACTTATGACTATGCACCTATTGATAGGCCAACACTTTACCCAATAAAGTATGGTCAACCTAATCACTAAATGATATAATTTACTTTTGAGCTTGAGTGGTATGCTCTTGTCAAATAAAACTCCTAAAGCACTTCTCTATTCATGTCACCCTGATCTGATACGATAAACTACGTTTTTATCGATCTCTATATTACTTTGAATGATAAATCCTAGATACTTAAAATACTCTTTTTATGGTATAATTTCTGAACCAATATTCCTCTCCACATTGGAAGCTACCCTATGGCCTGAAAAGTTACACTCTAAATACTCAATCTTAATCCTGCTCAATTTAAAGCCTTCGAAGCTAACATATTTCTCTAAAGTTCTAGTTTGACATTACACCCTCTCTTGTCTTATCTACTAAAACAATGTCATTAGCAAACAACATACATCAAGCCATATCCCCTTGTATATTCTTAGTGAGCTCATTCATTATTACTGTAAACAAAAAGAGTCTCAATGAGGAGTTTTAGTGTAGCCCTATATTGATAAAAAAATGCTCTATATCTCCTCCTATCATCCTTACTCTAGTCTTAACATTTTCATACATATCTTTAATAACTTGTATATAAGTCATAGGAACTCCCTTAACTTCTAATATGACTCCCTTAACTTCTAAACATTCTCACATGATTACCTTAGATAACCTTTCATACACTTTCTTTAAGTCAATAAAAACCACATGTTGGTTATGTTGTCTTTCCTTGTAATATTCCATTGATCTTCTAAGGAGATGTAAAGCTTTTGTCGTAGACCTTCCTAGTATGAACCCAAACTAGTTCTCTGAGATAGATGTATCCTTTCTAACTCTCTTCTCAATCACTTTCTCCCATAACTTCATAATGTGACTAAGTAATTTAACGCCTCTATAATTGTACAGGTTTAGATGTTCCCTTTGTTCTTGTACAGTATAATTAACATACTAAGTCTTAACTCATCCGATATTTTAGTGGACCTAAGGATCACATTAAAAAACTTGGTTAGTTTAGTAATACCTTCTTCTCCTAGGCTCTTCTATACCTTTATGAGTATCTTATCAAGCCCTATTGTCCTGCCATTCTTCATATCCCTCAAAGCTCTTTTAATTTCTTCCCTTGTAATCTGTCGACAACAAGTAAAGTTACGGTACCTTTTAGACATGCTAAGACCACCTAAAGAGATGTTGTCTTCTACTCTTCTACGCCTTTATTAAGGTTATAGAAATATCTCTACAATTTTTTTCTTGATGTCAATTTCAGTCACGAGTACCCTCCATGCTTCATCTTTTACACAATGACCTTTTTCTAAGTCTCTGGCTTACCATTCCCTGGCTCTTGGGAATTTAATATATCATTTTCTCCGTCTTTAGTTTCCAATCTATGGTATAATTTCTTTTAAGCTCTTCTTTTAGCTTCTAAGATTATCTTCTTTGCCTCTTTTTTTGCCATTTTGTAACTTTCTCTATTAAGTACTCTCTCTACCTTTAAGATGCCATCCAATAAATCTTTATAGACACCTTTTTTAATCTTTACTTTTTCTTGTACATCTTCATTCCACCACTAACAGCGTGTTTGGTACAAGGGAATAGGTATTCTATTCCCTTATTCCTAACATATTAATAAACCTGTGTTTGGTTACAAACCAAACACAGAATAGAGAATCAGCTGGAATAGATATTCTCAAAATTTGCAGAATATGTAAAACCCATGTGTAGCTATCTTTATGTATTCGTCGAATAGAAAATCAAAGACAACTTTTATTTTCTCAAGTTTAACCCTCCCGAAACTCTTTCCTTCTTCAACGTCTTCCACTTCTTCGAGCCTCCCTCTTGAAGCTTCTTCTCTAGTATCGTGCGTTAGTCCCTCGATCTTGTAATATTACACATTCTTGTTGTGCCTTTCTTTTCCCTAATCTCTGATTTTTATTCGGATTCTGATCATGGGTTGAGGTTATTGTGCATTTCTGTTTTCTGATGCGGATTTCTATTAGGCGTTTTCTCTATCGCAGGTTTCAGTTGTTGTTCCTGTTGGGAAAAGTTCTTGTTTAAGGAGATCTGCGTTTAAGGTAAATCCCCTGTACTAGTTTGTGCTTTGCAAATTTTTTCTGTGACACTTTTCCCTTCCGCACATACATGTCATGAAATTTTGTCTATGAAGTGAAGAATTCTCTCTTCATGTAAACCTCTCTTAATTCTTCCTTAAACACGCTGGTTACTTTAGACCAGCGTGTAAATCCATTTAGATAAAAATCAAGAGCAATACTGAAGCCAAGAACTAGAGAGAGAGAAGAGGCAAAAGAAGAAAAGTAAAGCTTATACAGAGATCCAAGCACTTCTTTAAGGAACAATTCCATCCTGTCTACAAGTCATAATTGACAATGGAAGCATATAAAATCATTTCAGTTACCGATTTGTTAATGGAAAAATCAAATGTTTGCCATCCTTGGCATTCATATCAAACAACTTGATATTTACTACAAGGAAATATAGAATCCATAATACAAAGAAGGGAAAATACTTGTTGACAAAATAATGACGCCTTTCTTAGGTTCTTTTCCCAGGTATGGGGGTGTGGGTTGGGAACCTTTGTTAAAATCAGGTCTACAATAGCAACAACTTGTTTTACGGAAGGCTAGCAGCATTCACCTATGAATTCAGAAGACTAGCATCTGAATTTACATACATATTTCCAAAGGCTAGCGGCCTTCACTTATGAGTCCATTCATAGAATAATCTCGTAGGCAAGAAGTAAAAGAGGATCCAAAGTTTGTGGACAGTAAACATCATTGGCGTGAAAGTTAGCAAAATAAACCTTGCAAATAAAAATCGAGAAACCAGTTATCATAAGCAGCATTTCTACATAACTTTCACAATTGAAGGTTGATATCTTTGGTTTATGACCATTAACAAAATGAGCACATAGGTCAATCACATTTGACATGTGATTTGATATGATGCTTATGGTTGATTTTCGTAGTCTGATGGCTTATACTGGTGGGAATTGTCAATTCAACACCTTGATTTTTTCCTGATGTATAGTTAAGAGAGAAAAGATAAATTGCATTGTTTCTGTAGGATATTCTCCTTCCCTTGGTCATACTTTTGTCTACCTAACTAACTTTATTTGCTTGGCTCATTTTAATTTCTCTGTTGCTTCTTTCATCGTCAAGGTGCATCAGGCCGGAGTAGTTACTTCTTAGGAATGCTGTAGAGATTAATTCATTCTAAACAAAGTTGACATGATTGGACACAATCCCTTTTCGCAATTGTTTGAGCACGTATGGTGTTTCTTAGTCTAAAGATTTTTAATTGACCAGATTTCTCAACATGAGCCTATGAAGTTTATTTCTTCACATTTACTTGTGATATTTGAATCTTCCCATGGCTTATACCATTATACTGCTCTTTAGCTCCAATATACCATTATACTCCTAGTTTTCAATAGATTTTATCGAAAAGGTTAAGGTTCCATAGTAAAGGTTGGAAATGTTCGAAAAGGATAGTCTAGTGACATTCCAGCATCCTACACAAGTGCTTGATTTTTTGTTGCATTCATGATAATGTATTTTTTGTTGCGTTGATGATAATGTATTTTTTGCTGCATTGATGATAAATACTGTATTCCATGATACTTAAAGAACATTAGAATTTTTTTTGCAATCATGGCTCGTTTCAGTTTGAGTTTACGTAGAAATGCGGAAAGAACAAAAAGGATTGTGGTTGTCTTGACTATATGGTTGCAGTTGTGTAATATTGTTAGTTCGCTACTCATTTTGTTGGCATCAGAGGCTTCTTTGTTTAGTTATAGGCCAAGGGTTAGAAGATATTTGCACAATTTTTATGCAAATCGAGATTATGTGAGGTGAATTTTGCATGACAATGATGAGTCATGTATTTCAATGGTTAGGATGAATAGGCAAGCTTTTTTTAAACTTTGTGAAATGCTAGAAAGTATAGGAGGATTGAAGTCAACAAAAAACATGCTTATTGATGAACAAGTAGCAATTTTCTTACATATTATTGCTCATCATGTTAAAAATCGAGTTATTAGGAGAAATTTTAGAAGGTCGGGTGAGACAGTTAGTCGGTGTTTTCATAATGTCCTAAATGCGGTGATGCATTTGCAAGAGCTTTTGTTTAAGAAACCTGAGCCGATACCAATAAACTCTTCAGACCATCGATGGAGGTGGTTTAAGGTAGATAATCGCCCTTTTATTTTTATAAGAAAATATAGTGAATGTGATTAAGGTTTCTCATTATTTTTCATTTCATTTCAATTTTAGAATTGCCTAGGTGCTTTAGATAGAACGTATATCAGGGTTAATGTGCCAATTAAAGATAAGGCTAGATTTCGAACTTGTAAGGGCGACATTACAACAAATGTGTTAGGTGTGTGCATACCTAACATGCAATTTGTTTATGTTCTTCCTGGTTGGGAAGGGTCAGTAATTGATGGTCGAGTTCTTCGTGATGCAATAACTAGGAGACATGGACTAAAAGTGCCTCATGGTAAGCTTTCCTATATGATAAAGGAAGGTTGTTTGGAATTTTGTATATAAGAAAATGTTAATTGTATAACTTATGTAGTGTTTTTTATATAGGTTGCTATTACCTAGTCGATGCAGGTTATACAAATTGTGAGGGCTTCCTTGCACCTTTTAGGAGTCAAAGGTACCATTTGAATGAATGACGTCAAGGTTATCAACTAAGAACTGCAGAGGAATTTTTTAATATGAAACATGCGAGTACACGCAATGTAATTAAGAGGTGTTTTGGGTTATTAAAAATTAGGTGGGCTATTCTTAGGAGTCCATCATTTTATCCAATAAAAACACATAATCGAATTATTTTAGCTTGTTATTTGCTTCATAATTGTATTAGGCAGGAGATGAGTTTTGATCCCATGGAGAGCGATTTAGGGGATGATTTTCACATCAATCCAGTTGTTCAGGAGGAGTCTATCACTGCTATTGACCCAACTAATGCTTGGACAAATTGGAGAATTAGATTGACACATGAAATGTTCAGTGAATGGCAAACATCTAGGCAAATTGAGAATTGACTCTTTTTTTCAAGTTTTGCATTTTGTTTTCAATGTTAGGAGGTTTGATATTATTGTTTATGTAAGTTGTACTTTTTGTTGTTTATATTGTAAGCTGTTATTGTAGAGTATATTGTTCTCGTTAATTGTTGATGTTTAATGTTACTTGGTATGAAAAATTTTATGAATTTTTTTATTTTTCCTTAATTATGATGATTATTTTTAATTTATCTTTATTGCTTTAATTTGCTAGATAAGTATGTCGATGAATTCCCCCTCCACTGTTGAGACTAAAAGTTCAAAACGAACAAAACGAAAGTGGACTTATGATGAGGATGTTGTCCTAGTTTCCTGTATGGTTGATTTGTATAATGTGGGAAAGTATAATGCTGATACTGGATTTAAAGCTGGGTATCTCAATGAATTAGAAAGAATGGTAACAACAAAGCTTCCTAATTCAAATTTAAGAGCCAAACCTCATATAGAGTCTAGGATTAAGACTTTAAAGAAAGAGTGGAGCATTGTTTATGATATGATAAGGAAAGACACTAGTGAATTTGGATGGGATGTAGAAAGTAAGATTATCATTGCTGAAGATTATGTATGGGATTCTTACTTAAGTGTAAGTATTCAATTTGTTTAAGTATTTTCTTTAACTACTTTCTTGTAATTTATATAAATTATTGACTTTTTTTCCACCTGCTTATGGAGTCACAAAGATGCTACCCAATTTCGACGTAGGAGCTTTCTTTTTTATCATGAATTGACTGGGATTTATGAACAAGATCATGCAACTGAAAATGATGCACAAACTGCTGCAGATATTCTGGAGGAAATGGAAAGGCAAGAAGATGTAGGTGAGATAAATGAAAGTGATGAAGATCAATATGAACATAGTTGGCATGAGATAGATGAGTCCTTCACCTAACCTCAAACCTCAAATATTAGAAGACAAGTTGAAAATATTTCAGGACGGAAGAGAAGAAACAGTAATGATACACAAGAAGCAAGTCGTACAGAAGCAATTATTGATGCTGTCAGGATGTTGGGTGATACTATAAATCAGGTTGGAGCTGAATTGTCTCAGAGTATTGGGATTGAAAAAGATATTCAAAAAAACTTGCAACAGTTAGATATTGCATTGAGTGAGATAGAGGGATTCACAGAGGATGAAAGAGATACTACTTTAAGCAAACTTCCTGATCATCCTCAATAACTAGTTGTGTTTTTTGCTCTGACGTCTTCTCGAAAACTTGGGTGGGTGAGGAGGTTTCTTGCCACACACTGAACATTATATTCATGTAGAAGTTATTTTGTCTAGTTATGTAAAATATGGCTAAAACTTATATTCTGTTCAACTAACTAACTTTTTAGTAATTTAAAGCCTTATGTTTTATTTTGGTTTAATATCGTTCCATTGTTACTTTATATTGCAATTCCGACTACACATAATGAATGTGGACATGAGTCGGACCAGAAAAATTAACTACTGTAAAATATTGGAAAGTAAAATTAATACTAAAATTAGAATTTAATAATAATAATAATAATAAGTATAAGAAGAAAATTAATTTCGTATAATAATAATAATAATAATAATAATAATAATAATAATAAGTAAAAATTTAAAATAAATAATAATAATAATAATAACAATAAATAATAATAATAATAATAATAATAAGTACAAAAATTAAAATAATTAATAATAATAATAATGACAATTAATAACAACAACAACAACAACAACAACAACAACAACAACAACAACAAAAAATAATAATAATAATAATAATAAGATAATTAATTTCA
>JANQBM010000001.1:2785753-2803832 GCA_025594535.1 Erythroxylum domingense | reverse complement strand
TATAAGAAGATTTTATTACAGATACTCTCTATTATGCACAGATCAGGCAAATGAAATTAAGCCGTTATATCCATCACATTTTAATTCCTAAAGTGATTTTTCGTGCGTGCCTAGGTCGTACTCAGTACAATCGTCTGAATTGAACTTTTCGGTGCCAATTTCATTTGTGGCAACCGAGTCTTGACCTTAATTATCTCTGTTCTAAGCTTCCTAGGAAACCGAACAAGTCCCAACAAGTGTTAGCTCAAGACCTATTCATGATTTTGACCGTGAACTTATAATATTTCAAAATTTAAATTAGATTTATTTTCTTATATTGCCAATGTGTTAATTCTTAAAAAGACATAAAATTATAAGATAAATGTTTTTTTTGT
The DNA here is from genome assembly GCA_025594535.1 of Erythroxylum domingense. NCBI lineage: Eukaryota > Viridiplantae > Streptophyta > Magnoliopsida > Malpighiales > Erythroxylaceae > Erythroxylum > Erythroxylum domingense. Next base: position 2,803,458 of record JANQBM010000001.1, on the reverse strand, counting down.
AGAAACGTATTTTATGAAATTACCTTATTCTATAAAATCCAGAAGGATCATGCTAATAACATATTTTGTCAATCAGCTCTAGATTTCTCTTAACAGTTAATTATTGCAAGATTGTAGCAGAGATAATATTAAAGATTCAAAGTCAAATTCATAATGGAAATGAAACAACGACTAATTAAAAAAATGTTTATTTAAGCAAGAGCACTAAAATTGCGAAACAGATAAGCATGAAAGGAAAGAAGAGAGAAAGCCAAATTATTGAGATACATCAATACTGTTGAAAGTCATATCATTATCAAATCTCTTGTGCCTTAGAAAGTGACAATTCTTTTTTAGAGAGATCAATGAATCTCATATGGAGCAAATTATTTTTTAATTCGTTGAGAGCTTGTAGAAGCTAGCAAAATAATACTAGTTTGGAAGGTTGGAGAATCTTGAAAAATATATACTTGTTGGAAAGTTGGAGAACCTTGAAAAATTTGTACTCGTGAGCTTGAAAAGGTTCGTTAAATTACTGCTTGAATTTTCATAGTGAAACACTCAAGTTGGATACTTAGAGACTGGTATAGGCTTGAGTTATAAGTTGAACCAATATAAATCGACTGCATCATTCTCGCTCTTCTCTTAATTTTTATATTTTCGCATTATATTGTATGTGTGTTATTTTTAAAAGGCTCATTTACTTTTATAATAAACTCCTTCAGTTTTCAACTTGTTAAAAGTTCCTTTTATTTTAATAGACGTCTTCAGTTGTAATTTGTCTTAATTGGATTTATCCTTTAGTAGGCTCTTGTTGTTTAACAGGAGTCTATCGCTTAACAGACTCCTCTTACTTTGTAGGCTCTTATTGTTGTTTTACACTTCGACAGGTCACTGTTGTTTTATTTAAATTAAAAGTATCTCTTGCTTGTGTTTTTTTTATGAACAAGTACCCATTGCATTACTCTGTCAATGACGATACTTAATTCTATGCAATGTATGAAGTGTAGGTATGGCAGAAGCACAGGAGGTGAAGGAAAGTTCAAACCTTAGTCCTGACACTTATTTTGTGAGAATTCAGTCCAAGAAGAAGTTACACCAGTCACTACAAGAGACTCTAACCGCTGCATTTGCCAGGATTCTAGCTTCATCATTTTTTAAAGTTCTTGGTGGAAAAGATGATTGTAGTAAAGTTGTAGTTAGACTCTAACAACTGTAGTTAACCTAAGTTGATTTTTCGAATGCTAAACATCATTCGGCAACATTTTTTATTTGGAAATTATACATCCGCAACATTGTTTTTTGCAGTCATTGAAATTTTGGCAAATACATTTGTTGCTGATGCTGTTAAGATTTTATCTAAATCCAATATCATGGCTGCTCCTGTGAAAAAATCTAGATGTAACAACTAGTTTGGAATGGAGAGACAGGTACCTAGCCATCATAGATTAGGCAGCAATTGTTCTCTGCGTTCTAGAGAGTGCAAAACTTTTAGCAGTTGCTTTATTAACCAATTCTACAATAGTTGCTGGTGTAGCTGTAAGAGTTGTTAGCGCTCTTGAAGCAGTAGCACAGGGTGCAACTAACCCTGTTGTGGGGCTAACTACAAGTTCATATGCAATTGTGGAGAATGTTAAGCCAAGGAAGGTTTGATGTTTTAATGATAACTAAACATAATTACTATTAATGTGTTTATCATTTTGATGAAAATTAGTATCAAAGCAACATAAAACCATAAACTCAAGAAGATAGTGTATGAAGTTGATAAACAGAAGATGAAGTCTATAACTGATGAAATGAATAACCAAAATAAGAATAAAAAATATCAAGATTCATCAAGGTCATTTCACATTTTGCATTATTATTTGTAAGCTCAGTCTATTAACTTGATGATCCAAGAGTTTCATCATGCACAATCATTTCAACTTACTTTATTTCATTAGTCTTTATATTGGTCAAAAAGGCATTAAAACTTTTAAACTTTATATAAAAGCCTCTTGATCTTTCAAATAATCTTTGGGAACATTTTGAGAAGTGCTTTAATCATATTTGGATTAAAAAAATTGTTCTGAGCATTTGAAGTTGTTAAAATTATGTTTTTGGGTTAATTGGTATACCTATATGAGTTTGTGGTCATCCAATATAAGTTAAAACTATTAAATTTAAAGTATTGAGAGTTTGTTGTAACATTGGTTAATGCATTAGTTGACCAGTTTGTCATATTAGTCAACCAATATAGGATCCCCATTTATGATCCAATGTTTCCTTTTCCTTTTAGTTTTCCATCAAGATTTTTGTTAAATTAGTCAAATATCACTAATTAAAAACAAACTCAAATCACATGAAGTGAAATTAATCATGACACCTTCAATTAATATGAAATATTATACTCATTATTTATGAGTTTAGAACAATTAGAACAATTTTCGTCTACTCTAATCTAAATAAGACAAGGCTTTTGAGAATAACTTACTATGGACTCAGATTCTTAATCAGGCAAGACTCCTTTTGAAATATCAATTAGTTATGGTTAGTAAATTTGTATGAAAGTTAACTAAAGAATACTTGGCAAAAATAATATTTAAAAAGTAAACCTTATTTCATATGTTTGTTTTCTATGACAAAATAAATATGTTGTCAATTTATGTATTATTTAGTTTTACACTATAAGAAAATTACTAAGTAGTAATGGAAAATTACCGATGGAAAAAACTATAGTAATTTACCAGCGGAACATCATGTTCTGTCGGTAAAATTGTCAAGAAAAATTCTATTTTGTGACAGACAAAATATTTGTCGGTAAATATGGAGGGAAACTATCTTGGCAAATTTTCGACGGAATAAAGTGGCAGATGGAAAATGTCCATCGGTAAAATAGGTGGGAATGCTTGGTTGCATAAATAAGCATCGGAGTGTACCGACAGAATTGTTATTCCATCAGTAAAATTGAAAGATAAACATTGTTGTTTGCTTCATCTTCAAGGTTTTTAATAAAACAAAAATGACGTCGTTTGATTTAACAACAGACGACATTGTTTTTGTTTAACCTAAAAGCTATCGAGGCCCTCCTCCTCCATCATCATTTACCTTTTCTCTCTGTCATTTTCTCCTCCAATAGTTTTCCTACCTGTCGTTGCCATCAGTCTTTGCCGTCCTAGTGGCTGTTGATGTCCTCATCAATGTTTAAGGTCAGTTTTGTCCTCCCTTAATTTTTATGCTTGTTATATATGTGTGAATGAGTTTTCTACCAATTTTGTGAAATGTTGTTCATGCATTATATATGTTTTGTCTACATTTTACCATTAATGTGTGATGAATGACAAATTTGAGCTAAAATTGATTACAAATGGCAATTTGAGCTAAAACTAATTACAAATGGCACCTCAAACTTGAAACTCAACTAGTAATGTGTGTTTCAACAATTGTTTTTCTTCTCTTCTTCATACCTTTTCTGCTTTTAAGAAGATGAAACCTTAACTTCTAGGTAAAACATGGTATTGCACCTTCTAAAAGAATAGTATAATTTTATTTTAATAGAATTTGGAATAGACCTCACCTTTTCCTCGATTCTTTTAGAGAGGATTATTTCCTGAACCAAATAGAGAAAGATTTGTATGGAACCTAATAATATAGAAGTGTAGGTTAGATGATTACCAATATTTAAACCTTATTTTGGAGTTAGGGCAATTTCATCCATCATAGACTATTCAACAATAATTTTTCAATATATACAGTAAATTTCCATACACAATTACATCTAAAAAGTAAGAAATAATCATATTATAAAAAAATTATATATTCCTATACTAATATACAAGATTAGTCAAATAATAACTATAATCTTGTAATTATGAAATCAATTCTATAATTACAAACAAATAATAATTCCAAATAAATTATTGGATGATTCATATCAACATTCTCTTTAAAATTAAAGTATAAATGTTTATAATACCCAATTTGTCAATGATATCATGAAATTTATAATGTTTAGTGTTTAATAAAATTTAGGATTTCACAAAGTTTGAAAACTTTGCATGTTACGTATATGAGGTTTTACAACATGTTTCATTTAATATTGTTATTTAATATTTCTTTAAAAAGTTTTAGCTTTATTCATTTTGTTGAATTTGGGAAATTTTGTGAATTTCATTAATCTTTTACAAAAATAAACACATTTTGGTATTGTGACAGATTTAAGTAAGTTATTGCATTCGTGGAATAACCTAACTTTTTCCTAATTATGGAAAATATCAATTGTATGCAATTTTAATCAAACTTGCATACCTTATATATGAATTACTTATCCTTTAACAAAATTAGTTCTTGAATCTTTCTATAGTTTGCATATGTATGAACTTGACTTAAAAAGATCACTATTTGATTCCTCTATATGAGATTAACTAAGCTATAAATTAAATTAGTTATTGTTGTACCAACTATGTTGCCTAACATAAATCATTATAATTATTGAACAAGTTGCTTGCCTAGCCTAATTAAAAAGATAAAATGATATTTGTCTACTTAGGGATGTGATGTATTGGACATAAAAAATAAGATAATGATCAATATGGGCATTGTAACTCTACATCTCCCATATGGCCCATCAACTTTGTTAATCCATACAAAATGATATGGCATAATTCCATTATTTTCCAATAACACGTGAAAATATCGAGGTTCATTGTCATTAAATGAAAAATGTGAATGAAGCAATCTTATATCTCAAGATTTCAAATATTTTCCAAATGAAAATGGTCCAACAACTTTAGTTTCTCCCTTAAATGTTATTTTGCCAGTAATTTCCACAATGAGTTCTTCAACCTTATTTTTTTTCTTATATATATATATGGTTTTGGACAAGGTTGGAATGTGATCTTCATATGTATTTAGACTGATTGATTAGGGAATCACATGTTATAAATTATGTTCCTTACAATCCATATGATCAACATGCCATTATAAAAACAAACTCTTCTTAAAGCTTTTATCAAATGGTTCCCTAGTGCTTTTACTTGTATGAGTAAAATTCCTAATTGTTGACAAGCCATTGTGATTAGTTCAAGTCTTCATTTAAACGTTTATATATGAACGCCGATTTCAGTATTGTGTGTTATAAATGAAAAACATGTTCATCAAAATCCCTATTGTACCAAAATACAAAACAACAAACTTCTAATGAATACGCATGAAATATGATTAATTAATCTAATAGCGATTTCAAATGACACTACTAAGCATTCATAAAGTCATTTTTTATTTTGGATGTAGTTTAACACTCACCCCTTCCTTTATCATAATTTGATAGTATCTAGATTTTAAATCAATTTTCATATAGATATTAGACCTATAAAACTCATCTAGCAGATTATCTAACTTAAGAATGGGATAGTGATACTTTAATGTTATATTGATTATAAACATACAATCAATGCACATTTTCTATTATCCATCTTTCTTATAGAGAAAAAGTATGGTACATAAGTAACTCCCACTATTTTATTTTGCATAAAAACTCACTTTTCCTTTTCTTTTTTCTTTTCTCTACTTTTTCTTTTTTAATTTATTTTTGAGCTCTTAACCTTACTAACATTTTCAAAATATGTTATCTGTTAGCAAATTGATAAGAAGGATCTAATTATTTTTTCCTATTATAATCAAACTTTTGTTAGATATAGAACCTAAAAACTTGGAATATAATTGGTTTGGATAGAACAATGTAAGGATTATATCACTTGAATACACGTCCTACCAATCTAACTTCATCATCACCCCTCACTTAGCCATCAAAACTGAATCTAAAACATTTCTTGCTTTCTTTGATTTAATGAAATAATATTAAATTAGTCCAATTTATGAAATTATAGAATGAAATTGCCTTAATTCCTAGATTGAAACTAATACATTGTTCTATCCATTGATGCATTGAAATTTATGTAATCTTGTTAAATAGATGTAAACTAAATACTAAAGAAAAATGTGGAGCAATGATTTGGAAATTGCCATTGATGCATTCAATACTAGCTTTGTAATTGTATTTTATTTATTTATATTAGCATTGATGTATGAAATAATAGTTTAGATAATTAATTGGAGTTCAATATCTTTTTCTTCATTGTTTCTAATTCGCTCATTTAGAATAAGCATTGGTGGTGATATTGCATATCAATAGAAGATTATGATAGTCGACTCTAATCATAAGGAAAATGGTATAATGAAGAACTTGTTTGGAGCACTAATGAAGCATGCTATTTGAACTATATGTCGTAATATAAATTCCATTACATTATGCCTAACATAACAAAATATTGGTTAAAGATTATAGGCATATATCTTATGGCAAGTTTTGGTTTATTTTAGTTTGGATTACAATGATAAAGTTATGTGATTTATTTATGCTATCACTTATGTAAAAGAATTCTTAAGGCAACAGAAGAAGTAAAAAAATCATCATGTTTATCTCTTTTTTAATGTTTTCTTATTATACATTGTTATTAAGTTGAATTATAGAGATCGGATAATACTTTGAGTATGTATGCATATTAATGAATAAAACATCTATAGAATTTACTTGTGTTGTGTGTTAGAATTGTGGTATAAGGAATGACATCCTGGATCATTTGTTATAATAGGTTCATATTTATATGTCATATGCACATTGTAACATGCAATATATTATTGAAAATGTATATGACCTGTAATGGAAGAAGTTGACCAAGATTCGGAAGCATTTATGTAATCGTGTGATGTTAAGTGAATTTAATTACTTGCACCATTTATGTCTATCTTTTATAACCAAAATTAAGATAAAATCACACCTATGAAATTTTGGATTATCAATTTCATATTTTAGCATATGATTTTGCTCTTGTAGATATTATTGGTAATTATATTAGTAAAAATGATGTATCAGTTGCATGTTATGTAAACTTATATTTCCTTTAATATGACTTTTGCTAACATGGTTAGATTTTATGAATTGTGAATTCAAATAAATTATATCTGTCTCAATTGCAATAAAAGGTAAAAGGAAAGTACTGGTTGCAAAATGCAACACATTTTTGTAATAAAAATGATAAGAAAAGTGAGAATTATGCAGCACAATTACATCCAGTACAGTTGCGTCTAATAGGCGGTCCGCATCCAATGAGAGAGTCTTTCAGATTAAGAGCACAGTATAGACACTGGCAACTCAGTTGCAACAGTTGATGGAGTATATAGCCCAGCTTTGTAATAAGGTGGATGAGTTGAAAAGGATGGGCAGCCTCTCATCGCAGCAGTCAGAGCATATGTATTCTCCAATTACATAATTTAGTTGTAGCTACTCTCAAGTCATTTTGTATTAATTAGATGCTTATTGTTGTAGATAATAATAATTTATTATCAATTAAGATAATTTTCACTTTATATTATCAAAATAAGTACTGTTTAGACAAATTAAATGCAGAAAAAAGTCAAAATATTATCAACAAATAACTATAGAAATTAATTATAAATCAAAATTAAATGTACAAATTAAATTTAGGAAAAATTAAAAAATAATATCAGTGCATTTACCGATGGTGTAACAATATCCATTGGTAAATTTAGTAGTAAATTTACCGACGGAATAAAAAAATCTACTGATGGAACACAACTTACCGTCGCTACATTTTCCAACAGATTTCCAAAACTTGGACCTTCGCTAAATTTACTGACGAACATTCAAAATTCATCGCTAAATTTACTAACAGCACAAAAGTTACGTTGCTAAATACGATCGTTTCTCCGACGACTCATACTGTCAATAATTTCTATCACCAACTTCGCTTGCTGACGGAAAACCTTCACATTCTGTCAGTAATTTCTGTAGCCAAACCCCATTTTTCTTATAGTGTTAGGACTTATTTAATATATAACGTTAAATGTATAATGTTCTCTTCTAATATGTTAAGTCACTTATTTAGAATATATAAATGTTCTCTTATTAAACTTTTCTTTATGATAAATTATATATTAAAAATATTCAAATTTGCATGCATTTATTTAATAAACTTTAAGTAATATTATTAAAGTAATTATTGAAATATTAAATAATTATTTAGATATCATATTGATATATTATGAGTTTTATGTAGATAATTAATTTTTAAATTAAAACACCTCCCCAATTTAGAATTTTCATAATATTAATTTTCTTTCAAAGAAAAAAATTATAGTCCTCCATATAAATGCAACACTAGAATTTGAATTTCTCCTATTTAGAATATAAGTTCCTTACTGTTATAACCATCTACATTTAAATACACATGTTAATAAGTTGAAATTTACAAGCTTATTCATAATGATATAGGCTATGATACCATGATAGAATAAATATAATCAAGAAAATGTATGATGTTTTTCTTGTATTGATTTGTAGGGTGAATGACCCTTAATATACAATCGTGTGATGTATGAGATAAGTGTTAAACTATACAAGATCACGATGAAAGATATAAACAACTAAAAAGATTTAGACCATGTGTAAAATGGTGAAAAACTAAACAATATTAGTAGTTAAGATTTAAGATTAGAGAAGCTATGAAGCTTACCTTATTATTAAGGAAAGCCATTGCATGCTAGCCTAGCCAACTAACTTTTTTTTTCAATCGACCGTTATGTTAATTATAGCATGCCTTCCTTCCTTCTTTCACTTCGGAAATCTTTTTCAGTCTGTTATTATGATGATCAGCTAGCAGTCTTGTTTAGGAAGTCCCCTTCTTTACTGAGTAGGGTTCCCAAGTGCCTATGCGAATCTAAAGGCAGGGTGCTACTGTTCCAGTAGTGGAGATCCTCCTTCCCCCTTAAAAATGACCAACATTGTACTAGTGGCAAAATTAGATCATCCCACCCCAAAAAAACTCAGAACCTATGTTATCATCTCCCCTTAAGCTCATAAGAAAAGGAGATCATGAGCTTGTCTTAGAATTGATGAAATACTAAAGAAGATAAAGCTTTAGACATGATATTAGCTATCTAATCAGAAGAAGGAATATGTTTAATGAAGAGACTCATGTTGATAACCTAATCTCAAAAAAAATAAACGTAGCACTAAGATTTGGATATGAAGAAATATATGAAGTTTAGAAGTGATGAGATCAAAGCAGCAATAACCCTACCGATAACCTTTGTATTAGGAGGCATAACCATAAAAGATATATTGGGCAGATTTTAGTGTAAGATTATCTATACATGTGGAGCCTAGAAATGGAAAACAAGCACATTCAAAAACTCAAAGATGAGTAAGGACATGTTTGGTATGGAAAAGAAATTAATATGGAGATTTATGATGAAGACCAAAAGTGGATCACAAATTTATAAGGTTAATAACTGTGGATAATGCTTCAAACTAAAGAGACGTAAGAAGTGAGGCATGAAGGAGAAGTGTGAGACTTGTTTCAATAATTTGATTAATTTTGTGCTTAGTAAGACCATTTTACTATAGTGTATGAAGATAAGAGATACAAAAGGTGATGCCCTTACAAAGAAGGTAGTGAGTAAGCACATTTTTGGTGAGTTCAAGAGCTCCATTTTAATGAAAAGTTTTGATAATAGAGAAGAAAATTAGCAGTGGTTTTAAAGGTTTTAAAGTAAAGTAAAGCATAATATTTTTGGTCCAATGGAAAGATTAATGTAAAATGATAAAATCATCCACAAAATAATAAAAATATTGATAACTAAAAAGATTAAGAGATAAAGAAGGCCCCCAAAGGTCACAATGAATAAGTTGTAAAGAATTTGTAAAAATATAAAAAGGTAAAGGAAATGAAAGACGCACTTTAAAGATAAGAAGTACAAGGATTTATGATATTGGAGTTAATAGGTAACAGACGACATAAGCTAGATAGTGTGGATCGATATAGGTAACCAAGATGTTGATGTCACAAATTAACTAAAGTAGAAGTGACTACGAAAGCTTGTTAAAGTGCAGGAGAATCTTTGTTGTGTAGAGATTATTATTGATGGGTTTCACAAGGATTGGTATCTTAGATATAAGGTCCTTTATAATATAAAAAAATGGATTAAATTTAATGAGACAAGAGTTATTAGTAACAAATTGGGTTATGGACAAAAGATTAGTAGTAAGATGAGGAATAATTAAGATATCACGAAGGTAAAAAATACAAGGAAAAGTGGAAAGAGTTAAGTTACCAATGGATCAAGTAGGGAGAGTGTGTCCTTTACCAATAACCACTTGGTCTGATCTTTCATATGATTTCAATGATATGGTAATCAAGAGTTGTGTAAGCAATGGTGCTAGTTTCCAATAATTGAAGGGAGTGAGATTATGATCACATTGAATATTCATGGTAGAGAAAGTTATAGTAAGATTATTGGTAACATAGCGAGAGTCATATTGTCGATTTTAGGATTTTAAGTACCAAAAGTGACAATGAGTAGAATGAGTCCCCATTTCTAGCAAATTTGACATTATGTAGGTGGTTTAGTATTGTAACTAAACTTAGAAAAGGATGGATTGTGATGGGTTTGGGTCTGATTATAATATTAAGCCTGAATGCGATTTTGAGGAGCCTAATGGGTAAATTAGTGACAAACTTCATTAAGTTGCATAGGCTTAAAGGAATATTATGGGCCATTAAAGTTCTCAACCCGTTATAAATTTTGCCTAAATGAGTTAGGACTTTGCCACTGTTTATTTCTAAGAAAGTGTCTTCCTCTTCAAACTCTCCCGTTACATCTGCCATTTGCTCTTTTAGATGCATATTTGACTATATGTATACACCTATATTTGATGTATTTTACTTGATATTTTGTAATTTTATTGTATATTTAGTACTTAATTCACTTCAAGTGCATTTATCGGTTATAATTGCCTTTATAGATCAAAAGGAAAAGAACATAAAACAAAGATTTGAAGCGCATAAGGGATTCACAGGCATGTCTAAGCTCGTGTAGACCTACAGCCTGTGTAGATTCGCAAATTCAGGAGATTTTGGTATATACATGATTTAATACACACTCATGTATTAGACCGTGTATCTCTTAGAACTGTAAAATTTACTATAAAAAGACATGAGCAGAGGCCGATTAAAAGGAATAGACTTTTAGAGGTGATTCCAGATTTGAAGAACATTAAAAAGGGATGATATTGATCCGGAGAAGTGGAAACATAAAGAAATCATCAATAAATCTAGTAGATTACAACATTAACCCTAAAACTTGCAAGAACATTTGATAGAAAAAAGGGAGATTTAGAATTATGAACTCTTTGTTTTATATTTGTTCCAGTTTATCTTTGATCTCATTTCTATTATATGTAACTAAACGCTTTTTAGTGTCTAGGTGTGATGAACCCTAGTTTGTGCTAAAGTATGTTTTGATTCTTTTTTTAATGCAATTATTTTGATTGATATATTGTAATTCAATTATATGTTTTATATATGTTGTAATAGATCCAAAATATTAGTACATAATCTAATTTCATAACATAGAGATTAAGAAATATTGTTTATGAAGAGGTAGGTCAACATAAATCCTCTTGATTGGAGTCAAACCTAATAGCAAAATTTACAAATCAATAAAGCAATCTTAAATACTTTAACTTGAATAATTTCGATTAATAAACCTATGAAATAATTTTTAGTAGTCTCGAGAGAGTTATTAGCGTAAGATAGGAATTTTTACAGTTTAATAGTCAATAAAACAATTGCATGATAAAATGTTAACTATTTAATAATTTTTAGGGAGATTCATTACCTAGACACCAATTTTTGATATTGATTATTTTCTAAGCAATTTTCTTTGCCTTCTACAATTGTTATTGTTTCCTAGTTATTTTAATTATTTAAGTTTTATTTTCTTTATTAAAACCAAAATCCAATTTGTAGGTTAGATAATAGAAGAGAGATAATTACTAGAAATCATTATTTTTGTAGGATCAACCCATACTTGCAGGTGCTAGTTATAACTACATCGTGCACTTGCAGTTAATTCAATATTGACAAAGTAAACAAAGTCAATCAATTTTTGACACCATTGCCAAGGACAGTGATATTAGGAACACCAAGATGATATTACTCTACCCATTATTTTTTGTATTTATTTTGTTTTTATTGTATCAAGTTGTGTTCTTGGCTTATTCATTTTGTTATCTTTTGAACTTCTCTACATTAACAATGTGCTTATGGTTTATTTTAGGGATTAAGGTTTATCATCATCACCACAACTCACAATGGAAGGATGGAGCAGACAGTACTCTTATAGGAGCTAAGATGTGTCTTTGCAATACTTACATCACCATATAGGAAATAAAGATTTCCTCACATGTTTTAGAAGGCTCAACTAACGTTTATGTTGTGTTAAAACATTTATGGGAGTAACCATTATAGCCATTAATGTCGACTGCCCACCTATTTGTAGGAGCAATCAGGCATGTACAATCAACATCGAGGTGCACCATATGAGAACAGTTACAATTCATAATGAAGCAACTCTTACGCTTATAGATGGAATAATTATGCTCCCTAAATATTTACAGCACCAAGCACTTTAAGTTAAAAGGGCAAATTTGGAAGATATGATGGCTAATTTTATTCAAGAATTAAGCACGATGCATTAGAAAATAGGGACTCATCTACAAAATATGGTGATCGACTAGATGGCAAAGATAATATCTCGAAATGTAGGGGAGTTTGCCTATTCCTACTAAAATAGATCCTGAAGAACATAGAATGGCAATCACCCTAAGGAGTGGAAAAAAGCTTATAGAAGAAGTCAAAGTAGTAGTAGTAGTAGTAGTAATAGCAAAAGAAGCCTCTATCTAAAAAGAGGAAGTAGAGAAATGGCAAGAGACAATTGAAGAAGATGAGTGAGAAACCTTTGCCCAAGAAGAAGAAGAAGAAGAGTAGACAAAGGTGGTTAAGGAATAACTGGTGGAGGAACCAAATAAGGAAACTACTGATGAATTGTTGGTAGCCACCTTATGACAAAGGGTCCTACTTTCTCCAAGACAAACTATTTGAGCCACTCAACGATTCATATAGTTTTGCTATTCCCTATGTTTTTAACATTTTGTCATTAAAAAGGGCATTAAAGGAATCCATTGGTGTTATTAATCCAATTAATTATGCCCTTATAATTATCTTGCAATTGGTGGCTTACTTGAAGGCTACTAATCTACCTTGCAAAGAAACGGGAGAAAGCAGGCCACTGATCATAGATCCAGGATGATGATAAAGTGAAAGGTACGTCAAGCTAATGAAATTAAACAAGTGCTATTGGGAGGTACCCTATGAATTAGTTAGTTTAATTTCATATTGTTTTGTTCCTGCTTTCATGTTAGTATAGGGGTTTTGATTGAGTTTTTATGTGTTTTAGGATAGGAAATGAAGCTTCCCAATGATGAGAATATGCATAATTGATGTGTAGGGTATGCATGTCTATGTGTTATAACTTTTAGTGCAATTGTTTTTAAACTTTTGAGCGTATAATTCTAAAGTTGCACACGTTTACATAAATTTACACGCCCTCCAAAAACGTTGACATAGTTTTACATGATTTGATACATGGTTGTGTATCAACCCTTGTAAATCTATGAAAAGTTGTGATTCAGTGACATATACAATTTGATACACAGTTTACACGGGGTTGATACACGACCGTGTATTAGAACATGTAAGTCCACAACCCTTCTTAAAAAGCCCTAACACTTTCATTTTCTCACATTTTATCTCTTCTAACTCGCTCTCACTGTCGACCTCTCATTCTTCGATCCTAATTTATGCATTTTCTGCCAAATCAACAACATTCAAGTAAGTTCTTTAGTTGTTTTCACTCATTTATACATGATTCATTGAGTGTTTTGCATGATTTGTGAAATTTTCAATCAAAAATGCCGAATTTATGATTTAGGGATTTTTGGAGAATTTTTATGATTATATGATTAATTGTGGTTTATTGTTTAGGTTTAATCTTTACCCAATTGATCTTATGATTCAATTTGTGTAATTGCATGCGAATTGGATGAAAATTTGACTTTAATTATAGAAATTTGCGATTTTTGCTCACTAAGTGTTTAATGTAGTTAAATTAGATTAATTAGTTATTTTCGATGTCAATTATTATTAGGTTTTTGTTTAATTGCATAAATTTGATGTTTAATTTCATCAATTTTATATAATTGTTATTTTAGGATTTTTAATTTTAAACTAGGGTTAGAATTTGTAATTTAACAATTAAGTTAACTTTATTTGTTAATTGAAATATTTCTAATTTTAATTTTAACTTTAAGATTAATTAGTTGTTAGTTAATTTTCTAACTAAAATTATCTAATTGTTTAGTTATTTATTTGTGTTTATTATTTATTAATTATTTTTATTGTTTAACATTCGTTGCTAGTTTGTTTTGCATTTAGTAATTTAGTGAACGTAATCGATTTTAAATGTGGGTAAAAGCGTATTTCTAGAAATTTATCTATAAATCTCCTCAAACTTATTCAAAGTTGCAGTCATAATGGTGAAATCATGACAAGAAAAGGAGATTCTCAGGAAATGACAAAGAGGAGAAGATTCCTCAACTTCTGTTGAGTCCCTAGAGTGGGCGAGGATGTTATTGTTCAATGTTGGGGCCTAGGAGGAGTAGTACGAGAGACTCAAGGATAAGAAGTTCAGCACTAGTTGATTCTTCAAATGGGAGGCATTGGAGTGTAAAAGAGCAAAGTAAGCAAGCTAACACATTAATATCAATAGTTTTAAATGAAGCACAATGAAAGCTTATTTAGAATATATACTTTGTTTTTTGATATTATTAATGCTCTTAAATTTCTTGGAAAGACCTATACTAATGTTAAAAAGGTAAGAAAGTTGCTTAGGTCACTTTTAAAGATGTGGGAAGCTAAAGTGATAGTTATACAAAAAGCTAAGGATCTAACAACTCTTTTATCGAGGAACTTATTGGATTTCTCCTCATATACGATACGAGGCTCCAGAAAATATAAGAAGAAACATCACTTTTAAAGAAAAATAATTTAGCGTTTAAATCCTCAATAGAAGAATTAAGCAAAGAGAAAGAGATACTAACTAATGAGTGCAAAGAAAAATACATTGACTTAGTACTTACTTTGAATGTCAAAAACTCAACCGTATAAAGTCATAATTTCCTCAATTCAAATATAATGAGAAGTATGAAAGAAATTATAAGAAGAAGGAAAAGGTCAAAAGGAAAGCACCTAATGCATCAACTTAGGATAACATAATTAAATCCAAAAGTGAGCATTCTGAAGAAGAGATAGCTAATGGGCAATAATAAAGTAACATCCAACCTTAACTCTTGTAATGATAATGATGATGATATGACATATAAAGAACTAGTTGAAATTTTAGAAATTATAAGTAAGGAAAAGAAAAAATTTATCTCTAAAACTTAAGCAAGATTAAAAACAATTGTATGCATTCATGAATGAGAATAAAAAGATAAAAAGTGAATTGCATAGAATTAAAGCATCCAAAAATGTGATTATTGATGACAATAATGGGTTAGATGCACTAATGCATAAGAATGAAACATTTTAAAAAGGAGATAGATTCCTTTAAGGACTCAATGGCAATGTTTACTAAAGTGAGTGAAAAAACCATAGAACAAGCTAGGAGCTTAAAAGAATTCCAATGATAAGCATGAAATAAGATGTAACCATAGAAGTGAATGTACATTCTAAAAGCACATTTGTTAAAGGAAAACATTTGCATAGTGAAGAACCATTACCTCATGTGATAAATAAGCATAGTGCATCCACATCCAACCATATGCATGCACATTTGATATCCATTAGAACTGATCTTAAAAGCAAGCATCATGTTTTTGTATATAGCTCACAATCCAAGTATAGAGTTCATTACTATTAAGAGAAGAATAGGCACAATTTCTATAATAACATGCAAACTCGCTTATACTCCTATAAAAGCATGTATCAATCCTTCATTCATAGTAGGCATCATACATATAATCATAGTAGGACTTTTTACCATCCTAGGGGACAATGTAACACATTTAATGTTTAAAGAAAACTTTCTCATTATGTATACACATATAGAATTCCAAGCAATGCATTTATGCAACATCATTACTCGTATAACTTAGTTTGTCATTTTTGTGTTAAGTTTGGACATGCTGATAGATTTTGCTTTATCAAACAAAGGATGGAAAGCAAATGATGAAAATTTCATGTTTAAAAACTATTCTGTCTTTATTTGCTATAGAGATCTTTCCTTGGTCAGGTTTTTTATTTAGCATCTTTTTGTTGGCTTGCTGGACAACACCCTTGAAAGTTTAGGTTAAAAAAAAAAAGAAGGAATCTAACTATTAAGGAAACAAGCCTATTTGGTTTCCTAAAACATATTGATTACCTTGGTTTATAAGATTATTAGAAAAGAAAGAGCAAATGGTACGTAGTATATTTAGTAGTTATTAAATTGAATATTATTGAGGTGCTTATGCATTTTATCTTGATGAATGACTAATAATTTTTATATTATCAATATTTGAATTAATCATAAGTGCACGGTGTAACTGTAGCTAACACAAGTAAGTACGAGTCAATCCCACGAAAAAAATGGTTACTTGTAATTACCTTTCTTTTATTATCTAGCCTACGGATTGGGTTTTAGTTTTTAATTAAAAATAATACTTATACAGATAAAATAAAGTAGGAAACAATAATATGAGTAGAGAATAAAGAAATTGCTTAGAAAACAATCAATATCAAGAATTAATGTCAAGGTAATAAATCTCCCTAAAACCATTAAATAATTAACCTTTCATTATTCAATTGGTTTATTAACTATTAGACTGTGAAAATTCCTATTTTCTACTGATAACTCACTTGAGACTACTAACAACTAATCTTAGGCTTATCGACCAAAATTATTCAGTTTAAAGATTCTAATATTGCTTTATCGATTTATGAATTTCATTATTAGGTTTGACCCTAATATAGAGGATTTATGTCAATCTATCTCTAGGTTTGCAATCAACTCCTTTGAGTTATGGTAGATATATTTATAAATAGGATTTCTCAATCTATATGCTATAAAATCATATTAAGTACTAATATTTTTGATCTATTAGAATATATATAAAACACATAATTGAATCACAATAAATCAATCAAAACAAATACATTAAATAAAAGAATCAAAAGATATTTTAACACAACCTAAGGTTCATCACACCTAGACATTAAAAGATGTTTAGTCACAGATAATAGAAAATGACACCAAACATGAACAGGAAGAAAAACAAATAGAAAACAAAGAGTTTATAATTCTAGAGCTCCCTTTCTCTTCTATCAAATGTTCTTGTAAGGTAGATGTTTGATGTTGTAATCTATTGGATCTGTCGATAATTTCTTCATGTTTCCATTTCTTTGGATCAATATCATCCCTTTTGAATGTTCTCCATAACTAAAATCACCTCTTTAAGTCTTTTATCTTATTTTGCCTCTACTCACATCCTTAATAATTTTTAGGGTTCTATAAGATACACGATCTGATACATGGGCATGTACTAGACTGTGTATACTCTAAAATTTCCAACTATGTATCCTTTTGCTTCAAATCTTCATTTTATTCCACATTGTCATTTGAATTCTTCTCCTTTTAGTCCATGAAGGCAATTATAACCTATAAATGCACATAGAGCAAATTAAATACCAAATATGCAATAAAAGTGTAAAATATCAAGCACAATA
>JANQBM010000001.1:2745217-2770478 GCA_025594535.1 Erythroxylum domingense | reverse complement strand
TCTCTCTCTCTCTCTCTTTCACTTCTACACTGAAAAATTTTACTTTTATATTTTCAGAATGAAATCAAAATCTTGAGCAGATTGACTCATCCAAACATAGCCAACGTCATAGGGTACTGCTGTGAAGGTAAGCATAAACTGTTGGTGTACGAGTACATGGCAGAAGGTAGCTTGGATGCACATCTTTGCAGAGGTAAGTAACTTTACACAATTTTCCAAGCAAGTTCATACGAATGACTCAAAAAACAATCTGGAAAGAAAAATACTGATACAAATTCTTGGCGGGTTTAAACAGAGCATGGGAAGCAACTAGAGTGGTCAACGAGAATCAAGATAGTTGTTGGAGCTGCGAGGCCTTGGAACATCTTCACACCAATTGAAAGCTGATCATTCATTGTGACGTCAAAGCCTCAAATATTCTGCTTGACAGTGTGAATTTTCATTACCAAACCTCTGATAAATCTGCAGATTTAAAGGTGCTGTTATTTTGTTTACACTAAACCATGAGCAATGTTGGTTTCAGGACTTCAATGCCAAGCTCTCAGACTTCGGGTTGGCTAAGTTTGGATCTGATGGTGCCAAGGGCCAGTTATCAACTAGAGTACTCGGGACACGAGATTACCTCGGTCCTGAATATGTAGCTACGGGTACAGTCTGAAAGTGGTTATGGAGACAACTTAGATTTTGATTCATTATAATATAATCTTGTAGCTGATACACTCTTCTTTTTGTCACTGATCGCTTGCATTGAAACCGATGTATACAGCTTCGGTGTGGTACTTCTGGAGATAATTGTCAGGCTGTGGTGCAGTCAGAACTTGCACAGATGGACAAACAGGAAATCTAGTGCAATGGGCTAAACCACATCTTCGCAACACGGAGCAACTGCATGTTATTGACAAGAAACTTGACGGGCACATTCCTATGGAAGAGGCTGAAAAGTTTGCCAAAATAATCCTCCGATGCCTCTAAGTCAAATCCTAAGGCCAGACCAACAATGGCTGAAGCTGTTGTGGATTTAGAACAATTGCAGCCAAACAAGGGAAGCCAAAAAGCAATTGACTTGTATCATTTACTTGCACAAACATGAGATTGCCTAGTAAACTGACTTTTTGATTTACTTGATATCCAGCCAGCCTGCAAAGTTTTTCAGTACTTCGATTCCAAGTTCAAATTCTGTAAATGATTTAATTCTGCCCACTTGCGAGGTGAAAATGTAACCTTTACTAAGATTCCAAGCAGATAGATTAATGCCCTAGAGCAATCCCAATAACTACAATATGTCATGTTCATGTTGCCACTTACCAGTTGCCATGACAAGCTAAACAATTGTACAGAAAATTGTATGACAATGAGCCCAGATAGTATCAAAACAAGATACCTACAAATTTTGTACAGATGACTGCTGTGTAAGACAATCTCCTATAACACTGGTACAATCTTCTACAGTATTATCGGTCCTAATATGCTTTAACAACACTGGATTCAAAATTATATCAAGTTAGGCAGCCTATCAAATTCTACATCCATGCAGAAGCAATTCAAAACAATTTACAGATGATGATATTCTTCACTCAGCGTTTTCGTGGGGACTGTCGGTCAGATGGCAATGGGGATGCATTAGGCGTAAAACGAAGAGGGGACTGATGCTGCCTCAATGGTGACCTACGAACAGGTGAATGAACTGCTGGATGATTCAATGGAAAATGTTTCGCCGCAGTTTTTGAAACTTCAATTTCCTCCAGAGTTGCTAATACGTCAGACATGCGAGGCCTCAACTTGGCTTCATTGTTTAGGCACTGTAAGGCTATGTTTGAGGCTATAAAGGCACCTTTCTGAGGATACTGACCTCCCAATTTTGTGTCCATAATCCGGAATACTTTCCTCTTGTCACCCAAATAGGGTCTAGCCCAATCTACCAAACTCTGCTCCAAACCAACCTTGCTTTTATCAACAGCACGTCTCCCAGATAGTAATTCAAGTAAGACAACCCCAAAACTGTAGACATCACTTTTGGCTGACAGCCGGCCTGTTGAGTAAAGGAAGCTATGTCACGCAGATAAATTGACTCAAAATATAACATTTAAAATGAATATATGTAGAAGACCAGTTACAGATTATCTGTGACGATATTAAATCACAGCATGCTCAGATCCTCTGTAAGAACTTAGAACGTAAATGCATAAATTAGTATCATGGACCTGATTATATTGGAAAACAAAAGAAGTCACAATTCTGAGGCAATGTAAAAACGTGCAACAAAAAGAAATAGATCTCTCCTTCAGAAGCTACAACAATACCATTACATTCTAAGAAAGCCATCTTTGGCACTCATATCACCATGATTTATTCAAGTATTACGCTCGTTCTCTCGTATCTGTGTTTTTCATGAACTACCACATCTTTGCAATGAAAGACCTTTTCAACATCTTTCAGTAAAGAACCTTCTTAACAACTATCGCTCCAGAACTAAAAGTTTTTTCTCGAAGGCCTAAGAAGGATACAAGTCGTCAAACAACAGTCATTAGCTAATGATCAACCCAGACTATTGATTTAGTTAAGATATAAAGAGTTAGTTCACAAAAAGAAAGATGTCATTAATAAATTAGCTTATTTTGCAACATAATTGTAGGAATTAGAGATAATTAAGAATTTAAATTTGCTTAAAAATATCAAGGAAAAAAAAGCAACTGGCAGACCTGTGGCAACATACTCAGGAGCTGCATACCCATGAGTACCCACAACTTGTGTTGACACGTGAGTTCTATCACCAGTGGGGCCTGCCTTTGCCAATCCAAAATCGGAAAGTTTTGCATTGAATTCCTGCAAACAAAGCATTTTAATGCTAGGATATTACTTTTAAATCATTGTAAAAGAACATCATGCAAGTTAAAAGGCAAAGAAGAACATGAAGAAAACAACAAGAGCATGAATTCATGCACTTTAAGCTCAGCATACCCCATCAAGTAGAATATTAGAAGCCTTGAAATCACGATATATAACTTGGGACTCTGCATCATGAAGGAAAGTGAGCCCTCTAGCAGCACTTATGGCAACTTTCATTCGTACTGCCCATGACAGGGGTTGTGGGCCTCCTAAAAAATCAAAATTTGACATCAAAGATCAGATAGCTTTCTAAACCATATGCACAAGAGTTTTGTAGTCAGCACATTCCATTCAAAGCCACTTTTAAACCAAATATAGGAAATTCAAAATGAATTTTTTTCATCGATAACTTTTCCAATTTAGGTCTTTCAGTCAGTCCATCAATTCACTGCACAACAAACTTTGTCCATTTCTATGTGCTAGTGTCTGTTAACCATGTACGGGAGGTCAGTACCCAAATGAAAGCAGCAGTTTGTATCCTGAGAAATTCAAAACATTGAAATATGAGGAGAGCCTTGCTTGTAGTTACGTAGTTGAGTAGTTGATGGCATTTCAAGGTAATTATCACTAGCTCATAGTGAGGCAAGGACTAGACTACAACACAAAGCAGCAGTAGGAACCTCTGAGATAACAGGTCCATAGATTAAATGGAAATTCAGAAGCAACGATAGATGATTCCCCAAAAAGAGTCTCCTGGTCATCATGACTACCCAAGTCCCAACTTTTCTTCTTCATTAAAAAGGCACTTACCCTTGAACCGAATAAATGTATATTTTGTCTATCAAAGAAGGAAACAGGAAAAGGGCTAGCGAGAGTGACAATGGAAAACAGAGGAGAGTTAGCAAGTTAAAGGATGAGGATTAACATGATACTTGCATAAGGGGTCTAAGTCCTACAGTGACCCACCACAGACAAAGTATCTACCTAAGGTGGAAAGAGACACTAACATAGCTAACCTTTTACCTAGCACGGTGGGAAATAGAGATTCCCATTATTTTGACATAATTCCAGAAATAACAATTTTGTGAACTGCAGTCACTTTACGTCAAAAGACAAAAAGGCTTCACTATACCAAGAAAAGCAATAGCAGAGTCTCTTCTTGCTTTCCTGTTTCTGGACAACTACAGAAGGACCATTTGTTGAAAGGAAACTAACTTAAAGAATAAGGTAAGCAAAGAAAAAGATTCTAAATAAATTCAAAGTTACTTACTTCTAAACAGATGGTTCTCCAAGCTCCCTTTAGGCATGAATTCATAGACCAGCAGCCTATTTTCACCTTCTAAGCAAAATCCAATCAGTTTCACGAGATTTGGATGATGAAGTTGCCCGAGATAATTTACTTCTGTCTATAACACGAAATTTATTATTTAAGTGAAAAAGGACATCTTCATTATGAGAAGTACCGTTAAAAGAAAAACAATTTTGTACAAAAAGGGGGAAAAAAGGAATAAGAAACTTACCAACCACTCTTTGTGGCCCTGAAAACCTTCAGGTTTCAACTTCTTGACTGCAACAACCATTCCTGACCCAGGCCTCACAGCAGTCAATGTATGTTCGTCAATCCAACCTTTGAAAACATAACCAAATCCCCCTTCACCAAGAAGACTGTCAGGACGGAAGTTTCTAGTGGCATTTCTTAGCTCGCTGAAAGTGAAGCCTTTTACATTTGGAGACCTCAATATTTCACCTTCAGTTCTTGGTGTGGGAAGGCTGTCAAAATTGCTCTTTCCACTGTATGATGGGATAGTCAAACTGGAAGGGACGGATGAACGGCTAGTTTTGCTAGATAGTCTTGAAGCATCTGATGCACACAATTAAAGAAAGAGGAGCAGTGTTTGAGTTTTGATGTCAAATTATGGAAAATGGAAACTCGGGCATCATGCCTCCAGCTTGACCATACCTTTACCGTTACACTAAACATACAAGAAAAAGGTTTAACTATCTTCCTGTATTAAGACTTTGAGCTCTTAAATCAAAGAGAATGTTTGTGAAATAGAAGTTTCTTTTTCTGCGCCCAGAACTTCCGTTGCCAGCATACTCACCACAGTTGTCGACTCAAAACAATCAAATTGGAAGGAATTTCGACATGATCGATTCCTATTTATTAAGAATAAATCTAATTCTAACTACAGAGGTCATATCCAAATCAGAGGCACAAACTGACAAGTTTGACCTTTCAAATCATCAAGCCCCCAACATTTGCAGACAACTATTCGATTCATATCAATTTCAAGAGATGGAATATATCAAATGATATCCCAACTAATGAATCTCACAATACATATTACGCGGGTCCATTCACCACCATGTCCAGGATTCAGAAATCAAGAATTTATGAAGAAAGCCAACCATCGTAAAAAGGATATTAGCTTCTCTAACCAAAATGCATAAACAGTAACTCCTGAACCATATTATAGGCTAAAAATCACTAAACTAGCCATATTTAGCAAAACGACCCACAAAACCTATACATATTACTATTGCTTGAAAAGTGAAAGAATTATGCTTCATGGAGATGAAGTGAAAAGTTTGCCATATCAACAAAATCAATCCACTATCTAAGGCCATACTTTACAATTATAATTCTATGAAGACAAGCCATAGCCAAGTCCAACAAAGCAAAGCTAGCAATTAAAGGAAAAGTCAACCCATCCAAACCTCATCGACAAAAACCATAGAAAAGAACGAACCTTGCGTAAAAACAAAGCAAAACCCATTAAACACGATCACTGAACAAGCAAGACAGTAAGGGTAAGGCCCAAAAACCTAAGAGTACAAAAGAGAAGAAAAGAAAAAGAAAACCAAATAAAAGGAAAGACCTTTACTGGACGGAGTATGAGAGCTCTGGGTGGTGTCAACTTTAGCAGCAGAAGAGTCTAAGCAGTTACCCATTCCGGCGAACCTCTCAACTTGGATTTCGTGTTCTAACTTCTAACAATCAGATGCAATTATCAACCATATCATACAACTTTCGAGTATTCCAACCCCATGGAGAAGGTGAAGCACAAGTAGAAAGACTGAGTGGGTTTTCTCGTATGAAAAGTTTGGTCGGTCAAGTGGAAAATAAGAAAAGAAGAGACAAGGTAGGTGGGAAAGCCTTCAGGAACAGGCAGCCGAGTTTGAGAAGGGACGACAGCGCACACGGCGAGTGGAACATCGTTTGTATGGGTAAGAATAGTAGAATACATACTACACGTCGCAAAGCTGACGCGAGAGTGAGCGCGTGTCGACTTTGTCTTCCAATTACGTATAGACCACCTCTTCCTTCGTTATTCAGTTCTGGCTGTTAGATTTATGCACTTTACGTAAATGCCCTTCTTTAAAATAATTTTTTATATATCTATAAAAAGATAAAAAGGTAAAAACATTTTCGCTTTATGCACTCGTTAACATATAAATTCTCAAAATGGGGACATTTTGGGAATTTCCTGTTAGGCTTGAAGAGGAGAATTTGAGATGAAATTTCTGTACGACGATAAAAACACGTGGACTCAGCAATTGACGGTCAGATGGGACCAGTTTTGAAATTCTTGGGTCCCACGCCACGACTTCATCCTCCAACAATAAGAGAGAGTTGACTAGTTGGAGCAATAAAAGTCAATTTAAAAAATTAGAAAAAACCAATAGGCATATGTTCAGTTACATCAATCCACAACATTGGAATATTAATGGCTTTTAGACCAATTCACTTCCAAACGCGGAATCTTGGTTCACACTGCCAGTAAGCTTCTTCTTATCATCTTCGTCGAGTAAAATTTAAAGCGGTTTAATAATACGTAATTATATTCTTACAAAATAAAGAGATTATTTTTAATAAACATATATGTGATTAAGATATAAAGAAAAAGTAGTATAGTAACAATATAAAAAAACAAAAAAATAATACAAGTTAAAAGAGTAAATAAATAAATAAATTAAATTAAATGCATAAAAACAAATAAATAATGATATTAATGATACTAATAATAAATACTTAATAATAATAAAATAAGAAAATAAATAAAATAAAATAGAACCAAAAAGATATGAAACAAGAATTAAAAATTAAATAAAAGAACAATAAAAGGTAATAAAAAGCTTCTCTATTTGGCTGTTTAATAGATGGAGAAAGAATTATTCTTGTTAAGGATGATGTTGAACAAATCATGGTGTTGCAAAGAACTGTCAAAATTCAAGACAAAATCACAAAGGAATAGAAGTTTTAATTCTCACATCTCATTTTGTTAACTAATAAGGAGCACAATAATAGTATCAAATGACACAAAATCATAACAACCTAAAGACAGAAAACAATTATTCTATAGTATCAAATGGCATAAATTGATGGATCTTTTAGAAAATAATTAATTTTAAGATAATTTAATATTAATTGAATCTTTTAAATTTTAAATTTTTTGCTTATTACCTTAATTTTGAGTTCAATTTTTAAAATATTAATATAAAATTTCCACTAACTTCTTCTTCAAATCCCTAAACCCTAAACTCAACACCCTTCCTATTTCACTTCAGTACATTTAGCTTAATCAAAGTTTACTTGACATTTATGACGAGTTTATAAATGGTCAACACAAGATTCCGACGACTTGTCTTCTGTTCAACAACCGGAACTGGATGTCTTTTTGCGTGTGAATACGCTAATCATGTGTCTGTCCTGAGAAGCAGTCAAAAAGGACTTGAGATGAAAGCGACCGTGAGAAGTCTGCCTTCAATTGACCTCAACTATTGATTTATTGGTTGGAAGAAAAAAGAGTAAACCAAAAAGATTGATAGTAGATTCACGACCTACCATTATTTCTCAGACAAAATGATTAGTGGAATCAATCTTGACAATCTTACATTAGCATTACATCTAATCAAACAATGCAAGAGTTAACCACTCCAGAAAGAATATATCTTATTATAAGGGAGTTAGTACTCTTTCTTATTTCCTCTCAAACATTGGGTTTATTTTTACTATTGTGTAGACATTGTAAGAAATTATACGCATGAACAGTTCGTTGTTGACATCTGAAAAAGGTTTTTAACGGGAACTTTTCGAGTTAGGTATAATTTATTTATTTTATGAT
The DNA here is from genome assembly GCA_025594535.1 of Erythroxylum domingense. NCBI lineage: Eukaryota > Viridiplantae > Streptophyta > Magnoliopsida > Malpighiales > Erythroxylaceae > Erythroxylum > Erythroxylum domingense. Next base: position 2,762,526 of record JANQBM010000001.1, on the reverse strand, counting down.
CCATGTTTTTTAAGCTATTCAATTATTATGATTCGATAGTAAATCATAAAAATTGTGTTTCTTTATTATGTTCGTGATTTGACCACGATTAGTTTCTCAATATTAGTATCAAAGTTCCCTTTAATTATTTAACTTGATTAAATTATTTGCCTATTATTGATTTAATAAAAATTAAGGATTAAGAGAATTGATTATGATTCTTTATTTAATTGATTCTTCGGAATTAGTTTTCTAGAAAGTGAAACTCCATCGTATGCCCACTTCTGCTTCTGGTTTATTGTGATTTAGCTTTCTGAAAAACAGATTACATGTTTAAGAAAAAGACTCAGTAATTTGTTTTGTGACTTCTGAAAATTCTTCTGCCTCAATTTTTTTTTTTTCTTCTGAAACCTAAAAATTGCATGCTCAAATCAGTGTTGAGTCAGAATACGTTTGTTATTTGATATCTGGAAAACCTTCGAAAGCATGTCACCTTCCGTAAGTTCATGGTTCGGATTTCTAGATGTGTGTGTGAATTTATGCATGTGTGTATTATGTGTATTGCATTCTTTTATCTGAATTAATTTTATTTTAATTTTTATGTGTTTTAAATATTTCTTTTAATTAAATTGATTTAATTAAGATCAATTTGGTTTAAATTCCTAATAAATTTGGGAAAGTATTTTTAAATTTTTAAAATTATTTTCAAAGGATTATTTTTATCATGAATATTTTAGAATTTAATTTAATTTTTCAAAGAGTTGAATTATTAAATTAAATTAGCTATCAAATCAATAAACATAATCAAGAAAAAGGTTTTAAAGGATTTCTTACATAATTTGATCATGTTAGAAATTATTAATATAATGAGATTATATTATTTTTATGAGATCAAAATTTTTAAAATTTTTAATCAAATATTAAGTACACATTAAAAATGTGATAGTTACCTTTCATTATTTAAGGGTAAAACTAGAGTTTTGTTTATTGTAAAGCTTTTTGAGCAAACTTAAGGTCCCTTTAACCTAAATGTATTTTATCTTAAATTAATAGGTCTTACTTAACTAATTTTGTATGATTTGGATAAGCAAACTCATGATCATATGAATTTAGAGATAAGTTTTGGAATAATATATAAGATATATTTTTGTAAAGAGTTGTCATCTAGCGAATCAAATGTGATTGATAAAGTTATTACCTACTTAATTTAAATTTAGTTGGTTTGTTGAGCAAATTCAAGATCAATTATCTTTGGATAGGATCCTAGCCCACTAGAAAATTATTTGATAATTTTTTGATTTAATAATAAAAGCTATTATTTTGAATAAAATAGTATGAGTAATTAAATATGTATTAAATTCTTTATTTTATTTTATTTTATTTTATGGCATAAACTGATACTTTCTCTTTTATGCCTTTTAATTATCAAAAGAAGATGAGTGCTGATTTATCCTTGTCAAGCATCTTGAATGCTAACAAAGTATGGGAGCCATATTAGCGTTATATTGATAATATTGAACAAGCTAAATATGTTATATTGGCTAGCTTATTTCCTGAGCTTCAGGAAACAATATGAAAACATGGATGCTCCTACAGTAATTATGCATCTTAAGGAGTTGTTTGGTACATAAAATAAGGTGTAAAGTTATGAGACTTCTAGAGCATTATACCAATGCAAGATGGTAGAAGGATCTTCAGTTAAGCTACATATACTGAAGATGATTAGCTATATTGAAAATTTAAGCCAATCTGGTTATGTTATGGACCATAGGTTAAGCATTAATTTGATGCTTCAATCTCTTACTCTAAGCTTTTCACAATTCATTATGAACTTTTATATGACTCAAAAGGATGTGTCATTGCATGAACTGTTGAGTATTTTTGAGACTGAATAGGGACCCTTAAAAAGGATTTAAGTTATTTTCTTATTGAGGATTCTTCTAAGAGTAATAAAATCTCTACAATGTAAATATGTGCCCTTATCAATATCCTTATTCTTGACACCACCATTTAGCTTTGGAACTTTTGCAGAAGCCTCATATTTCTTATTCTTTATACATTCAGATGTGCATGGCCTATGTCTACTTGAGCTAGAGGTGGATTCCCATATTTCATTATGATCACAGATGATCCTTTTAGATATGGTTACGTATAGTTAATGAAGCAAAAGTCTGAATCATTTGAAAAGTTCAAAGAATTTAGACGAATATTAGGAAGTAAAATGTTAAAATTATTAAAACACTTAGATAAGATCGAGGTGGTGAATACTTAGACCATGAGTTACTTGGTTACTTAAAAGAGAATGAGATTCTCTCATAATGGACTCCTCCTATAACTCCACAATATAATGATGTGTCTAAGAGGAGAAATTGTACTCTAGTAGATATTATATTTTTGTGATGAGTCACATAGTCCTTCCTATCTCCCTTTGGAGATATGCCCTTGAAACTATTGCTTACCATTTCAATAGAGTTCTATCCAAATCGATTAATAAGACACCATATGATATATGGATTAGTAATAGACCAAAGTTATCACACTTGAAGATTTAGGGATGTGACACTTATATGAATTATGCAGCATCTGATAAGCTTCAAGCTAAATTAGATAAATGAAAATTTATGGGGTATTCGAAAGAGAGTATCGAATATCAATTTTACCTTCATCTTAAGCAAAATGTGTTTGTCTTAAGATATGCTACATTTCTAGAAAGAGAATTTATTCTCAAGAAAATTAATGACAGTGGGGTAGAACTTAGAGAAGTTCAAGAACCACAAATTCACATCTAGATATGACAAAAACCTTAAGTTGATACATATGGTATACAACCGAGAGTTTAAGAGACACATATTCTGAAATGCACTAGTTAGATACGTCATACCTCCACTTGATTAAATCTACATATTTAAAAGGTAAGGATAATATATTGCTCATAGATGATGAGCCCACTACTTATAAAGAAGCAATGTCTGAAATTGATTCTTTAAAATTTCATATAGCTATGGGATCTAAAATAGAATTCATATACACTACTCAAGTATGGAATTTAGTGGATGCACCTGATGGTATTATACCTATAGTACGTAAGTTAGTTTTTAAGATAAAAACTGACATGGATGGTAATGTACATATATACAAAGCAAGGCTAGTGGCTAAGGTTACAAATAAAAATAAGGAGTTCATTTTGATGAAACCTTTTTGCCAATAGTTATGCTTATCTATAGTAATCTTATTGGCTATAACAACATATTATAATTATGAAATTTGGAAAATGGATGTCAAAATAAAATTTCTAAATGGGAATTTGCTAGAGGATGCGTATATGACACAACCTGAGGGTTTTGAATCTAAAAAGATTTTCTAATCAAGTATGCAAGTTACAAAAGTCTATTTATGGACTTAAGCAAGCGTCATGGAGTTGGAATGTTTGTTTTGATGAGACAATAAAAGAGTTTGATTTTATCAAAAATGTGGATGAACCATGTGTCTATAAGAAGGTTAGTAGGAGTGTAGTCATCTTCTTAGTGCTATATGTAGATGACATATTGCTAATTAGAAATGGCATACCAATACTCCATTCTATAATGATTTGCCCATGAAGGATATAGGAGAAATAACCCATATTTTAGAAATAAATATCTATAGAGGTAGATTAGAGAAGTTGCATGAATTATCCTAATCCATTTATATCATCAAAGAGCTAAAAAGGTTTAGTATGGAAAATTCCAAGAGGAAATTCTTACCCATATCGTATGAGATTTTTCTCACAGAAGTTATATGTCCTAAGACACAAAAAGAGAGATAAAATGGATTGTGTTGAGCATACCGAGCAGGTTTCAAGCCAATCTTGGTTATGGTCACTGGATGATTGTGAAAAACATCTTGAAGTACTTAATAAGGACTAAAGATGTTTTCTTAGTCTACGAAAAAGCTGAACTGAGAGTTTAAGGGTATTTAGATACTAGTTTTCAGTTAAATCCAAATGATAGTAGACTAAAGTCAGGGTACATTTTCACTTTGAATTATTGTGTGATAAGTTAGAAGATTTTCAAACAACCAATCGTTGCAAATGCTACGACCAAGGCATAGTACATTTTCATGTCATAGGCATCAAAGGAAGTGGTTTGGATCAAGAAAACTTTGAGTGGTTCTTAACTTGTTGAACCTATAATATTGTACTATGACAACAATGGTGCCATTGTACAAGTAAAGGAACCAAGGTGTAACATCCCATTACTCTTGGGAGGTTAGAATAGTAAATATGAGTGATTAATGGGAGCTTAGAAATATATATTTTTTCATGCTCATGCATTATATGATATGCTCATATTCATGAATATTGAATATGAGCATATATGGTATGCTCATATTCATGAATATTGAAGATTAGCTGAATCACATGCATAAGGGAGACATGTGAAAGCTCTAAAGAATTAATGTGTACTCAAATAGACGGACTATAACTAATAGACTTTATATGGGAAAACATTAGATCCCAGAATCAATGGATAGAGATCAAGGGGAGATCTTGGATGATATGGTGGATAAGATTACAATAGATATGCATCAACGCTAAAAGATAAATATTATATTGGAGGATCATTTGAAGATAGTAGAATTATATATCTTTCCTAATTAAATGTAATCTCTGATCTTGTTTGTTGTGATATAGTTGAATCATATCAAATAGAATCCTATTTAGATAAGGGTGTCATCCAATTAGATAAGATAGTGTGATATAATTTGATAAAGATATAAGTGATTTAGTTAGTTCAATTCAATTAGGATTCTGAATTGCAAAGCCAAAAGTACTTATAAATAGCTTATTTGAGTCTTTCCCTAAAACAGAAGTAGAGGGGAGGAGAACACATTGAGGGAGAGCATTTCTTTGTACACTTTTGAAGTTAATTAAATGGGTATATGTAGACCTAAGTTGATTAGTTGGTATATTTAAGGGTAAGAATGCGTCATACAATAAAATATTGACCAAACTACCATTTTTAACGAATATTATTTAACTCTAAAGTTCGATAAGTGATTGAAATAACCATTACATCTCGTTGAGATTATAGAACGTAATTGAGCTTATGTTAAAAGAAATATCCTCAACTCTACTTTTTCACTATGGGATTATTCACTATGTTAACTTTATTAAGGTAGCCCTTTCAATGATTTCTTGATCTAATATTTGCTCATCTTTAGGTCTTCATCAACTATCGTACCAATATGCTTATCTTTACGTCTCACCCTTCTATTTTCCCTTATTCTTTCTTACGTAGACCTATAAAACAAGAATTGACATAGCTTCCTTAGACCTTGTTTATAGGCTATTACTTGTATGGAAAGGTTCAAGTCTTGAAAATATATTACCTTTATATTAAATCTTTGTGTGTAACATTACAAAGTTTATTCCTGCATTTGGACATAATCAAAGAGTGACACAAAATCCTTAGGCCTATGCTTATTAGTTATGAAATAGGACTCAAAGTGTGTCATGAGTTATGCAATTAGAAAATGCACTTGTTTTTGTTATTACAGAACAATTATGCAATAAACTATTGGCTACTGGATGGAGCCCCAAGTGATGCAATTTTTCTTCATTCACTCGTATTAACTAAAAATGATTTAGATGACAATTTTTCTTCTAGCTCCTACAAACAATACCAATTGATACTCTCACATTCATGTGAGCTTCCTAGATGGTGGGCTTCTGTCAACCTAATGGGATCTTTACTACTTTGTTAGATACACTATATGTTACATCCTAATAAGTTAATTTTTACATTTGTGAATAGTAACAAATTTTCATTTGATAAAATAACTTAGATGCATAAAGTTTAAAGATGACAATAAATTGGATTAAGCTTAGGTGTCTTTTTATTGAGCATAACTCAAATCTCAGTCAAGTTTGGGCCAAATGGTCCGAGTCTAATTCAACTGGACTTAGGTAACTCAAAACTTGATTGAGTTAGGGATCAAAATAATGTCGTTTTAGTCGATTAATTCTTCGATTATTAAATGCACTAATGTCATTTTGTTATTTTTTAAAAATGATGTTGATTTTTTTCCTATTCAATTAGAATCAGTTCTTATTGACCCTTCTTGATATAATCTTTACTGAAAATTTGGTCTAACTCATACTTAGCTTATTGATTTAGCCAATTTTATCATCCCTACTATTAGCTTCTTAGCATATGAAGACACTTCACAGCTAGCTGGAAACGAGCCTTGGGTGGAAGGTTTAGTTGGATAACACGCATGAGGGTGGCATGCAAGAGTTCCAAGGTAACTTTGCAAATTAGATCAAGTTGGTGTGAGTTTTTGTAGAGTTTTGGACCTTGTACGAGTTAACTTGGCTAAAGCTAGGTTCTTAATGGACTAAGAACTTAGTGTATGCTTAAATGAACGGGTCATGGCTAATAGACTTGACATGAGTAAGCAATGGATTGGATTAGTGTGCTATGACAGGCTTTGGACTTGAATGACTCATCATCAACAGATGGAGATTGTAAGGAGATCTTAGATGATGTGGCGGATAAGATCGCAATGGATAGACACTAGCTCTAAAGATAAACACCATGTGGGAAGATCATTTGAAGATAATGGAGATCTTCGTGGATATGGATGGATCATTCCTAAATAGATGTTATCTTTTATCTTGTTATTTGTGATGTAGTAAATCTTATCAAATAGAGTCCTATTTTGATAGGGATGCCATCTAATTGAGTAAATTGATGTAATCTGATAAAGATAAGATGTGATCTAGGTAGCTGAGTTCTGTTAGGATTCTTAATTAGCTATCAAGCTAGATGCCTATAAATAGCTCATTTAAGCCTTGCTCCTCACATAGAGATTGAGAGAGTATTTATTTGTATACTTTGAGGGAAGTAATAAGGGTTAGCATTTGTTTTATCTCTTTCATGTTTCTATTCTTACCATTAATAGTCTGGTGCTTTCGTAGTTTTCTTGTAAAAGTGTGAAAGTCAAACATTGTGAGGGTCGTCAGGTGTTTAAGAACAAGGTTCTGTTGGTTGACGATCACTTGGGAAGGCTAAATCTTACTTAAACAGACCTAAGTGAGATTGTCATGCAAAAGAGTAGGCGCAACTTAGTTATAAGTTCGATATTTAAAAAGAACTTTGTAACAACCGGTATCAAAGCCATAGTTCGAGATCATAAGAGGCAGTAATTTAATGGAGCGTATCAACATAGTAGAGGCACTCATTAGGCCAATTCTTTAAAGGGAAGAGGGAGTCACTTTATACAATACTCGATTCGAGATATTGGCAAAACAAATCCAACTGTTGCAATATCAAATAGTAGATTTGATGAAGGCATAAGAGGAGACTAGGTTCAAGATGACAATCCTAAGGCGTGCTGTTGCAACACAGGATATTGGGCATATCGAAAGCACTTTGGTGAAAGTATGAGAGCCCCAAGTTTTTGATGGCAAGTGGAGTGTACAAAAACTTAAAAATTTCTTGTGGGACATAAAGCAATACTTTACAACAACAAAGGTTTCCGATTTAAAGGTGTCAACCACAACTATGTATATAGTACATGATGCAAAGTTATGATGGAGAACGAGAACTTCCAATGACATCAATACGGGTAAACCTCCCATTGACATTTGGGAGAAGATGAAGAAGGAGCTAACGGACCAGTTCCTCCCTAACAAGAATTTATGGAGAGAGAAATTTTGAAGAGGTTAAAGCAGGACAGCTCAGTGCGAGAGTATGTGAGAAAATTGACATCTTTGATGTTAAACGTGCAGAACATGTCTGAGAAAGATAAGTTGTTTAACTTCATAAATAATTTGCAAGTAAGTATGTCAATAGGCCGGGCCGGGCCATAATTGCCATCCCTATTTGCAAGATTGAGCGTGAATGGAGTTTTAGAGGTAGAATGCAAAAGACCTCCCAAGCGCGATAGTGGCTGCGAATGCCTTAGTAGATCTCCAAATGCCACCACCAATTCAAACTTGCAATTAGGGAAAAAAAATGGTGGGACTCAGAATAGCTCGGAGAAAGGCAAGGAGAAGGTAAGTGAATCTTCTCAATGTAAATCCAAAAAAAATAAAACGAGATATTGCTTGTTTCATTTGTGAAGGGTTGCACTTTGCTCGTGAATCTCAAAACGAAAGATGGGTAAGGAGCAAGTTAATTCAATAGTCGTGAAGGATCAAGGAGAAGGAGAGGATGACACGACGGAGGAAGTCTATCTCAATAATTATGGTATGTTAGGTGCAATGAACCTTGTGAAGGAGCATCCGAATAAAAGAAAAGATAAACTTGACAGAGAGGGGAAATGGTACGTGGGAGATCTGCCAATGATTAAGGAGCCTTTGAGAAAACCACATTCAGAGGAGTGCCCATAGTTTATTTCGATGAGGACGTCGAATTCATCTAGTGGGAGTGGTTTGTTAGCCCTTAGCGTATGCATACACTTCACAACTAGTTGTAAATGGGCTTTAGGTGGAAGGTTAGCTATATCACATGAATGACAGTAGCATACAAGAGTTCTAAGGTAACTTAGCACGTTAGATTAAGCTTGGTGTGATTTTTGGTAGAGTTTCGGATCTTATGCGAGTTAACTTGGCTAAAGCTGAGTTCTTGATAGACTAAGGACTTAGTGTATGCTCAAATGAACGGACCATGGCTAATAAACTTGATATAGGTAAGCAAGTATTGAATTAGACTAGTGTGCTATAATAGGCTTTGGGCTTGAATGACTCATCATCAACGGATAGAGATCATAGGAAAATCTGGGATGCTGTGGATGATAAGATCAAAGTGGATAGTATTGATGGTAAAACCTATCTACTTGTTTTACGTCCAAAAATCGCAAGTGAATGGGTCTTGACTTGTAGGAAAAAGATCGGATATCGATCCCACAGGGATTGATACCTAGACACTGCTTAATTTAGATACAACTTTGTTTAAGAAACTAAATTATAAAATACAAATAATCTGAAAAAATAAATTAAAATTAAAAGACTAATGTAAAAAACGAACAATACCGAAATTGCAGAAAATTTGAATTTAAGAATCTAAATATTAGAGATTACTTTTTTTTCCTATTTTATCTCCTTCTTATTTTATCGATTGAATTATGACTCACCCTAGATTTTCAAATGTACTAATTATCTTCTCTCAAAGTGTAACTATTTATCCCTAATCGAATTAATTGAAATCAATTGAACGATCTCTCAACCTATCCAATGACTTTACCGTTTCAATTAATTATCAAACTATCCTTAGAGTGATCCAATTAATTTGGTGGGGCTCTTATCGCAGTGTTAAAGGCCCTTCTCGTCGTTTTGTGATCCACGTTGCTCCAACCAATGAGAAACGCGAGTTGAAATCATGCACCCAATCAATTGATCCCACGTGGAAAATCCACGTAACTTCAACGCTCCTCTGTCCTCCTCTTTTTTATATATCTGATCAAAGGGACACTTTGCCGTTAACCTCCGGCGGTTATTTCCGTTATCTCCGCACCGTCAGATCACAAAATTCCTTCCTCGCCGTTTTCATTTCCCGTTAAGTTATTCCGTCAACTGATAAAAGGAACCTCGGCGGAAATCCAGTGGTCGTCAGTGGCTTACGGCGAAATGGAATCACACGGTGCCGGACTACGCCGAGTGTTGGTGTTAGCCTTTTGTGTTGCCGGAATCTGGTCAGCGTACATCTATCAAGGAGTTCTCCAAGAAACTCTGTAAGTCTCTCTCTAATTGGATGCGACGTCATTGTTGTAACATAGGGTTTATGAGATGATTCCCTTACTGCTTCAGATCTACAAAGCGATTTGGGGCGGATGGGAAGAGGTTCGAACATTTAGCGTTCCTAAATCTGGCGCAAAATGTGGTTTGCCTGATTTGGTCTTATATAAGTAAGTTGTACGAAATCCACTAGTGTAATTTGATAACATACATTATATTGTAGTGTTTTGGAGCTTAAAGTGGTTATTTCCGTTTTGATGTCTAGTGATTAAGATTTGGTCGAGAAGCAGTAGCAGTGGTAGTGGTGCTCCATGGTGGACGTATTGGAGTGCAGGAATTACCAATACCATTGGTCCGGCGATGGGCATTGAAGCGTTGAAATATATCAGCTACCCAGCTCAGGTTTGTTCAACTTTTTATGAAATCTTTCTTTCTTCAGGAGTTTGTTGTTTTATGATAGATTCTAGTCGTTATCAGTTTCATTGATTAACCTTCCTTACCGATTTTGGTGCCTGCAGGTCCTAGCAAAATCTTCGAAAATGATTCCAGGTGTGGTGTCTCTTTTGATTGTGCAGCTTCATAGTATCAAAAATGTAAAACAAACTTGATATCGCTAGTTGTGATCACCACCTTGGATCTTTTGTGTTAATTTGGTGCTCTAAGTTAAGTTTGTATGGCTGTTTGCACAGCATTTAGAAGGAAATTAACATGATCGTTTTCATTTTGTCTGATGGTGGTTCATTTCTTACCGTAGATGCTTTTTTGAAGATTAAATTGGATATATTCAGGTTTCTGAAAAAATGCTATTGCTGTTCTTTCAAAGGTCCAAGTTAGCTATGCAAATTGCCTGTTGTTTTGACCAACGTCCTCTGTAACTAATGCATTTTTTTCTTCTTGAGTCTCTTTCCATTTCACAGTGTGTTTTACTTTTTGTTTGTTCGTGGCTTTTTAGGAAAATACTTGCAAAATACTTGTTCAGTGCTTGGGATGACTCTAGTATGCATCCAGAGCAATAAGGCACCATCTCTATTATCATTTACTGATGAATTATTTCATAATTTTTATACAGTCATGTTGATGGGCACTCTAGTTTATGGTATAAGATACTCCCTTAATGAGTATATATGCACTTTCCTTGTTGCCGGAGGGGTATCAACATTTGCGCTCTCGAAGGTGAGAGACTATATCTGAAAGATTTCTTCATCTTGAACCCTGTATTATAGCCATAGACTCAAAATTTCGGTTTTAATTCATGTCCTGTCTCATGTATACCTCCTGATTTCAGACCAGCTCAAAAACTATGAGCAAACTTGCACATCCAAATGCACCTCTTGGATACGGACTTTGTTTCTTAAATCTTGCATTTGATGGATTTACAAATGCTACACAGGATTCACTCACTACAAGGTGTGCTTCACTTTTCAACTACCTAATCACTTTTTTTTCAACTTAAATATCTGTGTGTGCTTGAAGGTTTTCTTCCTGAATTTCTTACAATGTTCTCGCTCACTAAATATACTTGCTCTTCTCGCACTTTTTCATCGCCTAAATGAATGTACTTTTTCTTTTTTTACTCAGGTATCCAAAGACGAGTGCTTGGGATATTATGTTGGGTATGAATTTATGGGGTACGATTTACAACATGATCTACATGTTTGGCTTGCCTCAAGGTATTGGCTATGAGGCAGTTGAGTTCTGTAAGCAGCATCCAGAGGCAGCCTGGGACATTTTTCTCTTCTGCCTGTGTGGTGCAGTAGGCCAGAACTTCATTTTTTTAACCATTAGCAGATTCGGATCTCTTACTAATACTACAATCACCACCACCAGAAAGTTCGTGAGCATTGTGGTTTCATCATTGCTTAGTGGCAATCCCCTTTCAACGAAACAATGGGGATGTGTAGCCATGGTCTTCTCTGGGTTGTCATACCAGATCTATCTCAAATGGAGGAAGTTGCAGAAATTGCAGAAGAAGAGAAAACCTATGTGAAGAAACTGCAACAGAGGGAAGCCAACACTGAAGAGGACACTAACAATTTTCGCCTTCTTATGGTATCATTTTAGTTGCGTTCATACTTAAAAGCTACACCTAGGTGAGCGTTAATTGAATACAAATACGAGAGATTAACTTACTAATGTATTGGAAATCCTACATCTTTATGTTATAGCAGTGCGGGCGTATAGCTGTGGCTTTAAATGTATTTTGACATAGCTAAGAAGTCTACCCCACTTATGCTCTCTGCTTTTGAGAAACTGGTAATGCTATAATGGCTGAGAAATGAATGATCGAGTCTTGAGAAATTTAAAGACAATGAGTTGTGCTCTGAAACCATATATGTTTGGTAAGTTTTTCCCTCTAATTTTTTCTTTTAACTGCTTTTGAAACTACAAGATTGATGGGTACTGAAATATGCTAAATCTAATTGTGAAACTTTAGTTCTTGTTGACGAGTTTTGCGGTAATGATCACCTAACCAGAAACTATAAAACTATTCAACCATGAAGGAGAAAAAAAGGGTACATGAAGATGGCCATGCCATCCGTAAGATGGCTCACGGTTTTATTTTATAAGCGACTATTTTAAGTGTAATTCATGTAAGTTCGGATTGTCTATAGGTTTTTAAGAAAAATAGTCGTTTTGAGAAAAATGACGTTATCATTCAAATTTCAAGTTCGAGATTAGACAGTTCGAGTCCATGCGAACTTTATTGTCATCCCAAAGTGTATAGGATAAATTATTAGAAATTATAGAATAATTCATAAATGATATATATGCAGACTTGAAAAGTCTTTTTAATAAAATTTTCATTTATAATTTGACAATATATCAGTAGAATCTTTGAAATATATAGTCTTTTCATTGTTCTTGCCAAATAACATCAAAAATAGTTTCAATGTAAATAATAAAATTAAAGAGAAAATATAAAAGATCACTACTAATTAAAGAAGTATTTATATAAACATTTAAATGATAAAATTAATAAAAAAATTTAGATAGAGAAAAATATCAAGAATCACTATTCAACAAAAAATAAGTAAAGAGTGAATATTGATTAGGGATTAGGGATTCAAAATAAATATCATATATGTGTAACTTTCATAGCCTGTACAAGTATGAAAAGCATTTTATGACAAAGATGGGGTGAGAGCTGAAAATGTGTACTAGGAAAGACTTAAGATAAAGTTTCATGACTCTAACCAATAGACTGTCTAACTTTAGGAAGACCCAAGTAATCCTTGGATATTAGTTGCCTCCTCTCCAATTTCATCAACATACCATGATAATAGAATTATTCAGACCTAAAATTTTACTTTACAAACATTTAATGTTATTTATTTAGATTAATTGAAAAATTATAATAATAGTTATATTGCTTTTCTGCTAACTTCTAATTATCTGAGGTTACATATTGTATTAATTGTTGTATAATTAAGATTTTCCCATTCTTAAAAAATGTCTTGTCAAATTTCTGCTACATAAAGTCCCCTTTTCTCATCTAAACTCATACAATAATTAATACAATCGATAACTTCTAATTATTTGACTTTAGATTAAAAAAAGGGGGACTTTAAGTAGCAGAAAATTGACAAGATATTTTTTGAAAACGGGAAAATATCACAATTTAAATGTTTCCCTACAACAAATATGACTTGTTAAAAGTTATTATAAATATTACCCATGCTTCTTCATATTAACATTTTTCAACTAGAGATTTCTAGTTTGTCAAGTTATAGTGTTAGAGTTCTTGGGCACAAGTTTGAGGCTATTAAGATTTTTAGTTGTGGTGAATCAATGAGAAATGTCAAGAAAAGACAATGTAAGGTTGTAGTTTTTCATATTGGGGAAATAATAAAACTTGAAGCTAACAGTCATATAGAAAAGTTTGGGGGTAGTGATTTTCAGGGAAAGAGAACAAACTTCTTTGTTCCTTCTTGCATAAAAATTAGGCTCCCTTTCCCATTTGAGAGGGTATACTTCACCAGATCGAATGAAGTTAATGTATAATATAATAGTTTCAAATGTGAGATGAAACTTCTTTTAGATGATCATGGTTGTGAAATCCTTGAGAGACAAGTTTATCTCTTAGTTTACTTCAACTCCATTCTAATGTCACATTTCTTTCTTAAAGTAGCCTATCATTTAATTTTTTTTGAATTATCTCTAAAATTTTTGTAAGTTAATGCACTAAATTAGATCTTCAGAAAAACTCTTTTGTTAGTTTAGCCTAAATGTAAGACCTAGAATGTGTGTGAATAAACCATCAAAAGGATTCCACAGTGGAAAAGATGTTTTCCATTCATGTTCTTGATGGATGAAAGAACTTGAGACTTAGTAGACGTAAAGGAAACTAGAACTAACTTCAACAAAAGAAAAAGGTTAGATTCCCTTATGAACTCCTATACATGGAGCTTGATGGATTTTAAGAATCCCCTTCTTCTAAAGATTAGTTGTTAAAGGAAGATATATTGTTAGAGGTTAAGGTTATAGATTGACAGTTCTATAAGTTTTCCAATGATAGATTACTGTAACTTGTATAGATAGTTTAAAATCTAATAGTTTGTATGTGTTTTTATAGGGATAGATTTAAGCAAACTCATCTATTCAGCCCATAAAGAGGATGAAGCTCATAAGAAGTGGAGGAGGATTATGCCTCATAAGACATAAAAAAACTTAGATCAAGTGAAGAAGGCCTTTGAGCCTCCATTAAGATCACTTAGCTAACTTACTCTCAAACTTCTACTTGCAAGAATATGGGAAATAAAGTTAATCCTGAAGTGGGATATCAAGGTGAGTGACCCTATCTTCAATTAGTATAAAGTCAAAATCCAAGTCTATAAGGGCATTGTCTTACCTCAAGCAAGGGGTTGTTAATGGAAAATTTTAAATAAACAGTACATTACTAAGTTGAAGTTAACTTTGTCAAGATGCATACTCTTCAAACTCTTTTAATAAGTCCGTATCCAAGACTTCTATGCAAGTTATTTTTTGCTTGCTCTTAATATATATTTTGATTTTGTAACAATAAGGTTGTTGCGGAGATAAACAGGCTCTTTAAGAACAACAAGATATGTTTATAGCTTATAAAAAGACCATGAAGGGACTAACCATAAAGATTAAGGAAGGGATAAGAAAATCAAAGTCCTCATTACCAAAATTAGTAGTTTGATTGCAAATCATTAAAAAATTGACTTGACTCCTCATAACCGAAGTTAGTACTTAATTAATAAGGCATTAAAAAACAACATGTGTCATGACTTCCTTAAGAGCAAGTCTTTTGAGACTTAGAATAATGAGAACATGTTTATTCCATTCATTTAATGAAAATAGCTCATAAAGTTGAAGTATCCAAACTAAGTCCTAAGTGAAAGTGATTTGCTTGGCTTAGAATTTATGTCAAAGCTCAAGACCATAAAAGATGATTATGCCTACATATTGAAGGACTTAGGTGGTAGTTTTGAAGTTTGAAAGCTAAAGACCCTTAATTTTCGAAGTGGCTCTCCACATTTTTTACTTTCTTGAAATATTTGCACTTTGTTGCCTCTAGACCTGTATCAGCAAAAAACTTATTACTCACTATATTTATACAATCGCTTGTCATATATTGATTTATTTATTTTCTCCTTAGTATTTTGTGAAAGCATTTTATCTTAGTGAAATGTCTTATTACTTAATCATCGTAAGAATATATTTACTTCTTTTCAAATGTGTTTTGCCTTAATAAAATGTCTTATTATCTGATCAATATAAAGACAATTTTACATCTTTATGAGTGCATTTTTCCTTGATAAATCAACTTGTTATATTGATGATGGATTATGATAAACGAAAAATATCTAGATATTCATTAAAAATTTATTTATTTATAATAGCAATGCAGATGTTGTCCATTCCATGTTATAAATATTTATCTTTTGTGAGGTATGACAACATGCAAGATCTCTATTTATTGATTCTCTAATAAGGAAAGGACCAGACCATTTAAGGGCAAGTTTTTCTTTTACTTAAGTTGTATTAGACATGCCTATTCTTTTTAAACCCTTCTTTTTATGTCTTAAATTCAAGTTCTTTTGACATTGTACTTCTTTATACTTTGTTGGTATGGTAAGTTATTCATATAAGCATTATCTTACACTTTTATAAGAGATCCATTTCACTTAAGAGGATATCAACATTTGCTTCTTATTGAAAATTCATTAGCATTAAGCTCCCTATGTTTAGCCCTGCTGAAAACAGTGGTTACACTATAAAGAAGACTAAGATTAAACATGTTTTTATAATTAAAGTTCTAGATATGGAGTGATATGCCCATAGAATAGAGTGAAATTAATCTACCTATATACTTTCAACTTTTTTAATCCTTATTTGTAAGCTTTGCAAGATAGTTATATTAGTTAGCTCAACTAAGCTATTTGTCTGAGGATGAATGACATACATAAAACACTAAGTAATTCTTATTTATTTGTAAAAGTGTTAATAGCCCTTTACTACTAAACTTTGGTACAGTATTCATAAAAGTGGTTACAAGAACTCCATATCGACTAACTATATTAACCTTCAAGAACTGTTCGATTATTTTAATTGTAATAAAGGAATAGAATTTAGCTTTCACCCACTTAGTAAAATAATTTATTGCTACTAATATGAACTTTATCTATTAGATGGTTACAGGAAAAGGCCCCAAGAACTCTATTCTCCATTGCACAAATGAGATGAGGTTAGACATGGGTGTATAATTAAAAATAGGTCTTTGTTGAAGATCTAAATAACATTATCACTTATCAAATTTCTTTACATGTTTTTATGCAACCCTCCTTATCATAAGCCAATAGTATTTTTGCTTGAGCAATTTATGGTTGAAAGTAGAGGCCCTCTAATGGGCTATACTCCTTCAATACTTTAGATATTACATAGGATATCATAATTGTAAATTTATCAAAGCTAAAATTTTTGAAAAATCCTTCCATTATCTAATATGTATCTTGCAACTTTATTCATGGATTTTTTTCCGCTTCCTTTATTGCTTACTAATTATCTATTTTCAATATAGTTACTAATTGCCCTTATCCATTTATTTTAAGAGTCAACATAGTTAATATAAAGTTTTAGTTAACCAAGCTCATCCTAAAAGATTCCTTCTCTTTGCTCCTTGTGCTCCTTATTTAGATAATTGGTCTATTATTAAGCGATCTTCCTGAGGAATAAGTTAAAGGTCTACATGTATAGCTTGATTCATTTGAAGATACTTTGTTTAATACATTCACATGTCCTTCTCTTTGTCCTCAAAGATTTCGAGAACTTGATTCATTTCAAGATGAGAGCCAAAACATACCCTTATAACTTATAATTGTAAATGGCATGTCAACGGAATTCCACATACAATGGTTTATATTTTCATTTAATGTTACAAGCTTTAAACTATATCTTTTTGCATACCTGATCTCTATCTCAAAATTCCCCTTTATCAATATCACCCACTTCCCGTGGTGTTGCATGACTCGTCTATGTACATTATCCACATCATTGGGGGATCATGCTGGACCCCGATCCTCTTCTTACTAGTAAGCATGTGTTTAGTTTATGTTGAGGTTCAATTTGATTATTTTTGTTGTGG
>JANQBM010000001.1:2706737-2745117 GCA_025594535.1 Erythroxylum domingense | reverse complement strand
GTTAGCTATTTATATTAAATCATTGTTATCTATTAAATTGTGTATTAAATGTTTTTCTGAAATTTTTGTTCTTGATTTACCTATTTTATTGTCTATGCTTATTTTACGATCCTACCACGCATTTTTCCCGGGGTCAACACTTATTGAATTTTCTTATGATCTACCTCTATTTTTGTTCAGAGGTAAATTAAATGAGTTTAATTGTTTTAAGTATCACTGGTGGGGAATCCCTCCCTCGTGGAAAGCGCGTCCAGATGTCACGTAAGACGTCGGGCCCGTGACCCGCCCGGGGAGGGGTTCCAGCAGATCATGTTTGTACAAGATTTAGCGAAGAGGCAGATTTGTGACAACCTTGAATATATAAGCTTAAAAGTATGCTCTAAGCTTTTGCATGAAAACAATTTGGGCCAAAGTTGCCTTCTCTATATTTATATACCTCTTCTTAGTCTTATAAAGGCTTTTACCAATGTAATAGATGGGTTTTGTTAAATTTGTTCATCCTTCATCATTATTGGACTAATAACCCAATTTAAGATGACCAAATAAAGGAAAAAGACTCCTAAAGCTTGATTAAACATAGTAATAATTGCATTAACAAGTATATATTTAGTTTGTCGATAACCTATTAACATTATGGTCCTTAATTGAAGCTCTTTACCTATCTAAGCATATGAAAGAAAGATAGATAATGATCAATAAATATAGAGAGAAACCTAGTCAAGCTCATTATTTTCCTTATGAGCCTTTTGCATTTATTTAATGGATCTTGATCATCTAGATTGCTTTTATCTTCTCAAGATTGACCTTTACGTTGCATTAAGTTACTACAAAACAAAAAAAATCTTTTCTAATACTTGACAAATGTGCTTTTGTGGCTTGAGCTTCATCTCATACATGTGGATAACATTCTCATAGATTTGCAATACTATCTCCTTTCTTCTGGGTCTTTACTAACAAATCTTTTATATATATCTTTATGTTCCTGTCTAACTAAGGCTTAAACACTATATTGATTGAGCTTTAATAGGTGACCTTTATGTTCTATAATAAAAATTACATTATTTTATAGAAATAAAGGCAATTATGAGTCACAAATAAGGTCTTCATTTATTTCATATATATGAATATGGTTATATTCTGAATGTGCATCTATGAAGCTCAATTATTTATGACTTGTCACATTACAAGCAGATTAACCATAAGTAGGGGATAAGTATATTTTAGGCAGGCCTTATTAAGGTCAGTGCAGTCTATTCATATCCTCTACTTCCTATTTACCATCTTCACCATTACTATTTTTGCTAACCTCTTAAGATATCATACTTTATGCAATAAATTAATATGAAGTACTTCTCTAATTCTTCCTCTATGATGGGTTGTCTCTTAAATGTAAAAGTTTGCTTATTCTAACAGATAGGTTTGAAATTAGGATTGACATTTATCTTGTGGACCACCATCTCTTGGTTAATTTCCTCCATTTCTTCAATGCACTAAGTGAAATTTCCTCATTCTCCCAACAAAGCTTCCATGTGCACTTCACCAACATTTTCCCCTTCCTTTACAATTTTTGCAACCAGTAAATCACCTATATTGATCCTATCATCTTACATATGGGCTCCTCTCTTTACTTCTTTCTTGATTATCACAAATCAATCTCATGCTCACCAACATTCTCATCAACCTTTAATTATATCAAGTAATATTCTTTTAGTCATATTTATATTTTTATGTATTTCTACTATCACATGATCTACTAGAAAATTCATTAATAATTGACAAGGTGAAAGACAACCTTAATAAAACATAAAGAGGGCCCTCCTAGGATAATAATATAAGTTTTGAGCATATCAACTACGTGAAATTCTATATATTGAATTATCTACTTTAACCATACCCATAACTCCTAGATTATCATAGCAAAAAGTGGCTTAATGTTGAATAGACTAGTTTCACCAAGAATAAAGTGGATCTGGCGTAGTTCAGCAACAGTAAGGGCAATACTCATGTGTTTAACTTTAGTATTAAACCTAGCAATAAGAGGTTGCTTCTTGAAACTCTAAGAAATTAGATAAGGACTTAGAAAAATGTAATAACCAAATGTAGATTGATGATCATCAAGACAACTAGTCCAATCAACATTAGAGTAAGCATTTTAGGGTAAATGAGAAGGTTTAGTTAAATGAAGGCCATAAGATGGAGTGGAGCAAAGGTATCATAAAATGTGTTTACAAATTGACTATTGAACATCATTAGGGTAGTGCAAGAATTTAAAAATTTTGTTAGTAGTAAATTGTATGTATGGTCTACTGAGATAGAGATATTAAAGGGCTCTAACTGTACTGCGATATTTAGTGGCATCAAAAAGATGAAAAAGGCCATAATTTTTAGAAAGAGTTAGGGATGGATTAATGGGAATAAAGACTGGTTTTGAAGAATTATGATGAGTTCAATGAAGAAGATCATGAGCATATTTGGATTAAATGAGAAGATGAACAATGGATGTAAATGTAGCCTCAATTCCAAGAAAGTAGTGAAGAGGGCTAGGTCTTTAATGGTAAAGGTAGTATGAAGATCATGAAGAATAGTCTAGATAAATTCTTGTAAAGAATTTGTTACTGAGATGACATCCACATAAACAAAAAGACAGGTGGTATGGTAGATTCGAAGTGAAAAAAAAGAGAGGAGTTTGTTTTGTCTAAGATAAAACTAAGGTCAAAAAGTATTTTAGTTAATATGTGAAACTAAACCTTAGGGGCTTGTTTGAGACTATAAAGAGCCTTGTAAAGGCAATAGACATAGAGAGGTTGATGTGGATCAACAAAACTGGGAGATTGATGCATAAAAACAAGTTCTTGAAGATTCCCGTATAGAAATGTAGTGTTGACATCAAGTTAACGAATTAACCAATTTTTAGCTAAAGCAAAGGTAAAAATGATTAAAATTATGGTTGGTTTGATGAATGAACTAAAAATGTTGATGTAATCAAAACTAAGAGATTGATGTTGACCTTTGGTAATAAGATGGGCTATGTGGCAACTAAGAGAACCAATAGGGTTAAGTTTGATTTAAAAAATCCACTTGCAGCTAACAATATTTACACCTAGTGGAGGAGGAATAAGCGACCAAGTGTATGAAGAGCCTTAAACTCATCAGGAATCACTTGACATTAATGAGCAAATTTGTTTGCTTGAGTAAATAAGGTGGGATCAGGTTTAAGAAATGATTAGGAGGTGGTGTGGTAAGTAATAAGTTCAGAAAAAGTTTTTAGTTTGTGAATGCAATCATGAGTTTGAGTAACCATCGGGTGAGAGCATGCTGGCAGTGGTTGATGTTCTAATGGTGGTGATAGAAGAGGTGATTTGAAGCAATAGGTAATTCTAGAATTAAGGAAATAAGTGGTGAGGAAGTAATAGGATTTATGGGAAAAGTAGGTATAAATTGAAATGTAATCGTAAATAAAAGAAGTGAGGATGAGGGGAAGAAGAGGCAAGTGCAAGATAAGGGAACTGAGTTTCAAGGAATTGAACATGACAAGAAATATTGATTATCAGTTGAAGTAAAAGGCGTCAAACCAGAAACAGTTGGGAAGAGAGCTATGAATAAGAAGTGTGATCCAATTTCAGTGATGTAATGAATTTTATGTTTGATAAGACTATTTTGTTGTAAGGTATAAGGACAAGATATGCAAAAAATTATACCATAAATCGTAAAATAGTGATCAAGCAATCATTTGATGAGTTCAAAAGTTCCATTATTTTAATTTTGGTGGAAAATAAATTTTCAATAGTGACCTTGAAAAGTTGGAATTTATGTATGGCTTAGGACTTACTACTGAGAGAAAATTTCCATATGTAAATATTGAAATATTTTTATTCTGGTGTAAAATAAATTTTCAACAGTGACCTTGAAAAGTTGAAATTTATGTATGGTTTAAGACTTATTAATGAGAAGAAAATTCCAAGTGTAACGACTAAAATCATCAATAAAAATTATAAATTAACATGAATAGATAGAGAAAGAGAAGAAGAAAGTCCCTAAATTTCATAGTGAATAATTTTGTACAAAATATAGTAGATGAATTAAACGAGAGACAATAACTTTTTCCCTAAAGACATGAGATACAATCAACATCGACACTAGAAACTTTAAGTGATTGAAATAATTTGGAGAGAGTTTTATTACATAGATGAATAAGACATTGATGCCAAATGTTTTGAGAAGCTTTACAAACAATGAATGCAATGAGATTTATGAAATGAACAAGAATATCTAAGGGATAGAGGTTATTGTAGATGTTTCCTGCAATGAGCGGAGTCTTAGTTAAAAGGTCCTTTATAATATAACTAGAAAGATGAAATTCAATTAAATAGTAATTGTCTTTAGCAAATTGTGCAATGGAAAGTAAATTAGTAGTAAAATGAAGAACAATGAGAATATTTCGTAAATGTACAGGTCTATATTATGTAGGTAAGGTTAAGTATCATATAAAGGAGATTAAAAGAACATTACCATTATTGACAACTACTTAGTTAGTACCTGGAGATGGTTGAACTAAGTCAATAAGATGGGAGTTAAGTGTTATATGGGAGGAAACAGTTTTATCTATAGGTCATTATGCATTTTCAATGGAGAAGTATCTGGATAAGGTTATAGTGGGTTGAATATTCAAAGCAAAAAAGGCAGTTTGAAGTGAGGTCGGATCAAAAAGAGGGGCTAATTGATTATTTCTAGATTGTCTATACTTGAAGGGACAAGTATCAACTATTTGACTTTTGTTTTCAAATTTGACAATTTGAAGAACATTGATTGGAAATGGGTAAAGAATTATAAGGGAAAGATATAGGAGGGATATTAAGATAAGGTTATATAATAGTGTAGGTTGGAAATGGGTATAAATGGGTATGGAGCTGGGTTATTTTGGTTTAAAAGAAATGAAGTTCTATGTGATCTAGTCCCTTGTGTAGAGCCTTAAGGCCTAACCAAGTTGTCATAAGGGAAAGATCCTAAAATGTTCTGATGATGGTCCGAAGCTCCCTTTATTTCAAGTTCATTGTCTAGGTCATCCACTACTACTTTGATTCAGGACCCTACTATTATAAGACACAACAAAAGTCACTTCAGTTGGAGATTGATGAAGGGACAATAAGCATTATTCATGAAGACAAAGCTCGTACATAACTCTAAGAATGAAGTAGTGGTTTCTTGATTTTACATAGTAGTGAAAAACAAATCATAATTAAAAGGTAAACCATTACATGTAAAGAGGACCAAATCTTTAGAGGAAACTGGGTCACCAATTGCAGCCAAGTCTTTAGTTATGGACATTATAGATTTTAGGCAATCGGTGATGAAAGAATTACCTTTTCTGGTAGTGTGAAGATGACACCTAAGCAATGATTTTTAGGCCATCGTTTTCTAGAGAAAATGAATTTCAAGTGTGGTCTAGAGAGCGTGGTCTATGTCACAGTTCAGGGCTAGTGATGCCACAGTGGAGGTGAGGTTAGCAACAAGGCAATAGTATATAAATTTGTCCTTCTTTCTCTAATTAAATAACTATGCTAAAAATGGTAAGGTACTAGAAGTAAGGTCACTGCTCTTTAATGCTAGGGGTTGACCCATCAATTTATCCAAGTAAATTATAGGTGAGTAGTATGGATTTAACTTGAGTTCTCCAAATTAAGTAGTTATTATTATCAAGAGGAGTAATTATGAAGTTGGTAATGTTGGTGATTGGTAGTGTAATAGTTTCTGGATTCATTTTGGGATTGAGTTTAATACTTGTAATTGTGCCTGTGTAAATATAATGTTATGGATGATATGTTTGGGAAGGGGAAAAAAGATGTGAAGAATATACTCGAATGGACTCTAATATTGTGAGACGAAGGCAATATAATTAAGTTTTTGGTATATTGAGAGTAAGTTTTACATGAAGGTTTATAACTCTGATTATACATGCCAAACTATGTTAAATTTATGGAATTTGAGCTTATCAGATTTAAGCAAATTACAACAAAGTGATATGATTAAATCAACCAAGATATGAAGAAATTATTAAAGTGAATCTTTGCTATTAAAGATTAAGGGAAGCATTCTATTGTGTTAGAGTTGTATTAGTAAGTCTCCATGCTTTCTTACTCCTATCTACATGTTCCTCTCCGTTAACCTCATTTACTGGGCTATTGCAATATACTCTCTCTTTCTTTTTTTTCCTTCTAGCTTTATATGATGTCTATTCCATCTAATTTTTGGGAACATTTATGCTCTTCCTAAATGATGAATCTATATACTTGTTCATGTACCTCCTTTATGGTATATATTTTTCCATCAAGAGAAACCTTCATATTAGTTGATGATGGTGCAAACTTTTTATGCATACAAATTCACAATTGTGGTGTTCATATTTGTCTGTTGGATGGCTTTTACATGAAACTTTGAGCATAATGTTGAATACTTTCTCTTTCTTTTTGCACCGTATCAGAGAGATTAATAAAATCATTGGACCTTCTTTTTTAACTAATAAAGTGATCTTCAAGTTTAGACTTGCTCAAAACTTCACACGAATCCTCTCAATATTTTCTTATACTAGTTTTTGGTTGTTTTGGTCAAAGTGGACGAGAATGCTTTACATTTCAGCGCCTTTGAAGCTCTCTATAAATCCATCATCCTGAAATAATTTAACTTGGTTAGTGAAATTTATAATACCATTATATAAATCTAAACTATGCAACTTGAATTTTAATAAGGGCAGTTCATTTTTATTCTCAAACACAAAAGGATTATGTTGAACCAAAGGAGGTTCTAATCGGTGATTAGGTGATAAAAAATATAATTACTGCTGATGAGTTTATTATTTTGATGAAAAGCAATATAAGAACAAACGAAAGTCATAAACTCAAGAAGGTATTTCATGAAGTTGATAACAAAAATTGAAGTCTACAACTGTCAAAATGAAGATCAAACTAAGAACAAAAGAAGATAAAGGCTTCTCAAGGTCATTCTTTAGTTTGTAATATGAATTGTAATCTCACTTTGATAATTTGATCCTCTAGAAGGTTCTTCGTGCATAAAAATTTCATTTCACTTCATTGTATGAGTCTTTACATTCATTATGAAGCTTTTGTTTTTAACATAAAAGCCTTTTGATCTTTCAAACAAAATTTTGAGAACATTTTTTGGAAGTTTAATTCATAATATCATTAATCAAATTAAGTTTTATCATTTAAAGGTGTTAAAATAATATTTTTTGGATGATTGGTTGATATATATAACCTAGTGGTCAACAAATATAGGTTAAAGTTATTAAATTTGATGTATCATGAGTTTGTTATAGCATTGGTTAATGTACTGATTGACCAATATTCCATATTAGTCAACCAATATGCATACTGATCAACTGATATTCTAATGGCTAGTGAATCTAGAGTTTTTAATGCATAATGGTTGACTAATATGCAATACTGGTCGACCAGTGCTTCACATATAGCCATTGTAACAACTAGGAAGGGTTCCAAAATATTATAAATATGTGTTTTCTCATTGATTTTAGCATCATGAAGTTTTTGAGTATTGTATAAACACATTTCAAAGAGTTTTTCAATCATTTGACCATGATTTTCTCATATTTGTATAAGTGAGTCATTTTGAGTTAACAAGTGAATAAGTGAGATATTTTTTAGTTGTAATATTTTGTTAGGGTGATGGATATTGTACTTGGGAGTGTTCCAAGTGGAATTAAGGTTCCTCTTTACCTTGGAAGAAGATTGTAAGAAGGGTTCCTTTTTATCAAGAAAGATTGTACAATTATTCTTCGCCTTGAAAGAAGAAATATAGGGGACATAGGCAAGGAATGTTTACTGAACCACTATAAATTAATTTGCATTCTCTCTTTCATATCCTATTTAAATTATTATTTCTTGATTATTTTATATTAAGCAATTTCTTCATTCATAGTTATATTGATTGTTGTTTACTGAGTATATTAGTTAGAAAAGTTCTTGAATGTTATAAACACCTAAATCACTCCTCCTCCTCTTAAGTGCTATTAAAGACTAATAACTGGTATTATACTGGGTCTATAAGGCTATCGTTTCTAAAAAAACCTTATAACAAAGATCATATTGACATTTTTAAGAGCATCATCATCATCACTCAATCAAGAGGGACAAAGCATTAGTAGAACACCTTTCTTTAATGGAAATGGTTATCTTTATTGGAAAACTAGGATGAGATTCTTTTTAATGACCAAAAGTGTAGATCTTTGGGAAATAGTGTCAAATGGTCTCTTTATTCGTACTAAAATTATAGATAATAAAAAGGTACCTAAACGAAAAAGAAGAATGGAAACCTTAAGATAATATATTAGTTTCCTTGAATAGTAGGGCCGTACACATCTTGTTTTGTGCATCAAGAAGAAATGAATTCAAAAGGATCTTTATGTGTGAAATAGTTCATGAAATTTGATATAATTTAAAAGTTACACATGAGAGAACCAATTAAGTTAAAAAGAACAAAGTAAGCATGCTAACGCATCTATATGATTGTTTCAAGTGAAGCATGTTGAAAGCATATATAACATGTAAACTAGATTTATTAATATTATTAATACTCTCAAAGGTCTGACCTATACTAATGTTGAAATGATAAGAAAGTTGCTTAGGTCACTTTCGAAGACATTTGAAGTTAAAATGACAGTCATACAAAAAGTCAAGGATCTAACAACGCTACCATTAGAGGAACTTATTGGATCTCTCCTCATATACAATATAAGGCTTTAAAAGACACAAAAAGTATCTCAAAGAAAAATAATTTAGTGTCTAAAGCCTCAAAGGAACAATTAAGTGAAGAGGAAGAGACATCAACTAGTGAATGCAATTAAGAAGGCATTGGTTTAATCACTAGAAAATTTAAGAAGTTCTTGAAGAAGAAATTCTCCAAAATCAAGGATTCCAAAGATGGTAAAAATGATTTAAAACATAAATATTCTAATAGTACTATGGATGTAGAAAACTTTGCTATATAAAGTCACAATTTCCTTAACTCAAAGATAAGGAGAAATATGAGAGAAACTAAAAGAAGGGCAAGAAGGATAAGAAGAAAGCACCTAAAGCATCAACTTAGGGTGACACAAATAAATATGAAAGTGAGTGTTCAAAAGAAGAAATAAATTTTATATGCTTTACCACTATAGATGATGATGAGGTAACATCCAACACTAACTTGTGAGATAGTAATATTGATTCAAATTATAATAAATTAGTTAAAAGTTTAGAAATCATAAATAAGAAAAAACAGAAATTGTCTTCCAAACTTAAAAGGGTTTAAAAGAACCTAGATTCATCCATAAGTGAAAATGAAAAGATGAAAAGTAAATTTCATATCATTAAAGCATCCAAAAATGTGATTATTGAACAATCATGACTTAGACACATTAAGATATGGGGTTGAAACACTGAAAAAGGAGGTAATTTCTTTAATGACTCATTGTCCAAATTTATTACAGGGAGTGAAAAAATGTAAAACATGCTAGGAGCTCAAAAGAATTCCAATGATAGGCATGGAATATGATATAACTATGAAAGTGAAGGCAATTCTAGAACCATATTTGTATAGTGAATAATCATTGCCTAATGTGAAAATGAATATAGAGCATCCAATCCAAGCATACGTGTGCAAATTCCATATCCACTATAAATAATCCAAAAAGTAAGCATAATTCTTTTATATATAGCTCATAACTTAGCATAGCAATACTATCAAAAAAAGAATAGGAACAATTTCTATGAAAACACACAAAACCATTTACACTCTTTTAAGCCCCAAAGTAGTATACAACAAGCTTTTATTCTTAGTAGGCATCAAACATGTAATCATAGGATATTTTACTACCCTAAAAGATCATTCAACACCTTTAATGTCCAAAGGAGGTTTCCTCATTATGCATAGATGCATAGAAATGCATATATATATATCATCATTGCTCATAAAGCATGGTATGTCACTTTTGTGATAAGTATTGATATGTTGATAGTTTTTATTTTCTTAAACAAAGAATGTTAAACAACCCTTTGAAATTGTGCATTAAAAAAGAAGAAGGAACCTAACAACTAAGGAACCAAGCTTATTTAAGTTCCTAAAATACATTGATTACCTTGTTTTGTTAGGCTATTAGAAAATAAAGAGTAAATGGTATGTAGTAGAGAAAGTAGTTATTGAATTATCATTAAGGAGTTTACACATTTTATCATGATGAATCTAACCTTCTTGCCTCCAAGAAAGTTTAGAAGATGTTATCATAGGATGTGGAGAATTTAGCCACCAAAGACTTTTCAAAAGAGATAATTATTGAACCAATTGAAAGAGACAAGAAGGATAAGAAGCATCCAATGGATTTTAAGCTCAAGAAGAATCTTCATTCAAATCTCTGATAAATGACATTCCACATGAGGTAACTATTACTTCATAGTTTCGAAATATGTGATAACTTGCATTTATGTATGAATTTGAGTATAAGTCTTTGGTGATGATTGTTTGGGTTTGACTAATGAATAAGGTGTTCAATAATTGTTTTTAAAGTGTGAACCTTTGTACCTAGACCTAGAGATTGTTGTACAAAATAAGGACACTAAGTTAGAATTTATATTAATTGGTAATTATTTTACTAAAACTTTGAATAAAGATAAATTTTGCTCAATTAGAAAAAATTAGGTATGTTTGATGAAAATTCTATATGATAAAGATATTGTTTCATTTTCTTGATTGATTTTGTGTGTTTAAAGTCTCTTTTAAGTTTTTTTATAACTCTTAATTGATATTACCATGATTTGTTAAGTGTTTTTTTGTTTAAATTTGAGTTTTACAGCTATATTTTAGCTTTCCATAACACACTGATCGACTAATGTAACCAAAAACCTTTTTTTTTTTACCTTTCTAGTGAGTTTGTTCTTTGTTTGGTCGAAATTATGGTCGTCCAGTTACTTATATTGGTCAAATACCAATGTTCTCTTTTCTGAGAAACTTTGTAGTTTTAGTGAGTTGTATGGTGTTTGATTAAAGTTCTAATCATCTACTTACACATATTGGTCAACCAATGTCTTTGAGTGGTTGACCAATGTCACCTTTTTCTATTCCAACAATTTTGTGACAAGTTTGGCTGCATAAAGGATTAACACAAGCCCCCATTGATCGACCAATGTCTTTCTCAGAGAAGACAATTAAGTTAAGTGAGTTTGTGGTACTTTTGGTTGATATGAAAGGTTGACCATAACCTTCAACTGGTTGACCAATACATAAGACTTATAGCACCCTTTCTTTGCCTCTTTTTTGTTTTCCTTTTTCTTATTTATATCTTCCAAAACCCTAAACAATTTACTCTTTTCCTAGAAAAACATTATCTTCCATTTCATAAAATTTTCATTAAATTAAATGAAATTGAAATTTTGTTATTTTTGGGATTTTCAATATTTTCTTAATTAAATTTTATTTTTTGATATTGATACCTTTATAGTTAAATTAAAAAAGGAGTCAAGGCTATTTCCCTTTCAATTATATCGACATATCTTTAATTTTATTCAATTTTGGTATTTTGGGCACCTTTTCATGTTTCAATTTTTGAAATTTTGGGGTTTTATAAATTATATATTCTTTTATGAAATTGATTGTTAAATATTACAATTATGCTTTTATTTGTTACAATTCTAGCTAATAGTTTTGTCAAAACTTGTCTATGGTGCTTTAATTGAATCTTTCATCTTAGGCATAATACTAAAATTAGGGATATTTCAAATTAGACATGATTAAGGATGTTTCTATTAAAATTGACCTTTTATTTTAATTCTTTAAATATTTAACAATACTCTTAAGTGATAAATTTTATTTTAACCAACTGAGTTTTGATTCTTTCTACCAAGTTAGTTTAAAGCATAACACTTTCATTTTTTCTTTTTATAATAATTTCTTTTTGATGATTCTAGAAAAGGAGGGAAAGATTAGTGATATTAGATTTAGGGGAAGCAATTGCATTCAAGGGGAGTGATTATTTTATTGTTTTTGTATTTCTTGCACTTTATATGTTATACTTGAATAACTTTATGTTATCTTCATGTATGGATATTTCTTTGATTTTAAATATCTCTTTTGATCTTGATATTGAATTATGCTATTCATATTTAATTATGTTTGTGCTTGAATTAAGGGAGAGTTATTCATTATTTTGATAGTTATTTGTGTGTTTAATTTTATTGTTGTTCTCTAATATCACAAGTGTTTTGTCATCATAAAAAATGAGGAGATTATTAAACCAAAGGAGATTCCGATCACTGTTTTGATAATAATAAAACATAATTACTACTAATAAGTTTATTATTTTGATGAAAAGCAATATAATAATAAAATGAATTCATAAACTCAAGAAGATAGCTTACTAAATTGATAAAAAAGTTGAAGTTTACAATTGTCGAAATGAAAACCAAACTAAGAACAAAAGAACTTAAAAGCTTATCAAGGTCATTCTTTAGTTTGTAATATTAAATGTAATCTCACTTTGATAATTTGATGCTCTAAAATGCTTACCGTACATAAATATTTCATTTTATGTTATTACAAGAGTCTTTTTTGGATGAATTATTACAAGAGTCTTTATATTCATTAAGAGGCATCAAAGCTTTTGTTTTTAATATAAAAGCCTCTCGATTTCAAACAAAGTTCGGGGAACATTTTTGGAAAGTTTAATTCATTATTGCATTAGTCAAATTGATTTTGAGTTGTTGAAGGTGTTAAAAAAATCATATTTTTAGGGTGATTGGTCAACCTATATGGGTTATTGGTTAATCAATATAGGTTGAAGTTGTTAAATTTGATGTATCTTGATTTTGTTGTAACATTAGTTTATGTACTAGTGGACTAATATACCATATTGGTTGATCAATATCCAACAACAAGTGAGTTTGTAGCATTTAATGCATACTGGTCGACTAGTATGCTATAATGGTTGATCAGTATCTTGCATATAGTTGTTAAAACAACTAGTTCTTAGCTCCAATGGCTAGGAAAGGTTCCAAAATACTGTAAATAAGTATTTTTTTTCATTGGTTTTAGTATCAAGAAAATTTTTGGCATTATATATACACATTTCAAAGAGCTTTTCATTCATTTGTTCATTATTATCTCATATTTGTGTGAATGAGCCATTTAAGTTATCAATTGAATAAATAATATACTATTGAGTTTTAATCTTTTCTTAGGGTGTTAGATATTGTACTTGGGAGTATTTTAAGTAGGATTAAGATTCCTCTTCACCTCGAAAGAAGATTGTACGAAGTATTTCTCTTTACCATGAAAGATTGTACAAAGGTTATTTTTCACCTTGAAAGAAGAAGGATAGTGAAAATTTTAAAAAGGTCTTGAGAGTAGACATAAGATTATTTATTAAACTACTATAAATCGATTTGTATTCTAGCTTCTCTATCCTCTTTAAATTATTATTTTTTGACTAATTTATGTTAAACAATTTCTACATTCATGTTTATATTGCTTCTTGTTAATTGAATACATTAGTTAGAAAAATTCTTGAATTTTATAAACACTCAATTCAACGCTCCCCCTCCTAGATGCCATTAAAAACTAACATATTTTGTTAAAATTATTTTAATATGAAACTCCAAAAGGAGTAAGTGTGTCTCTACATCATTCTTCAAACGAATTAGCTATAAAAAAACTTGTATGTGTCTCTAGTCATTTGGGTTTGACGGTATTGTTGATCCTGCAATCCGTCGACAAGTTTAAATGCTCTTTGCTAACTTTAAAGCATACCAATCAATCTTTTGATATGTTCTTGGAAACTCAGGAACATCACTCACATTAGTCTTTGCATTGACTCGTTTATTTTATAGTTATTAAGCTATTATTTTTGTCGAACTTCTCAACATCGAATCTTCCAAAATTTTCATCATGACTTGTGGCTTTTCACTTATTTTCTAACATACGACATCAATTGATATATATAAATTACATATTGTTCTGAACCACGTACATGGAAAGTATTCTATGAGAGAAATGGAGCGGTCAGAGAAAATGCACATCAAAAGAGACTCTTCACTTGATCAACCCAAGATTTCGTACATATCATGCCCTTCTTCGCCTTAAAATGTCAAACCAACAATTGCAGAGTAAACATAAGGATGTGAGGGAAACTCTAACATCTCTCTAACACCTTATGCTTGCAACTAACCTTAACTTTAGATCTGAAACATTTCAGCTTTCTTCCCTTTCCTTTCCTCCATTTTGGTGCCCTTGTCCATCGATTCCCTCTTGTTTTCCAGCGTATTCTTCCTTTGATGACTTGCAAAACAAAACATCATTAGTTTCCAAATAGCTAAAATGGAGACTGCTTTCCCATCTCTACCCTCTACCACTCTACCCGCTACTTCCCCGATTCTTCATTCTATTCCCTCATCCTTTGTTTAACTTTCTGCAGTCCACTCTTCTTCTCCATCCTCTGTATAACTATTCCTCCCTCAACCTCTATCATTCCTCCTAAACCTTCTGCTCCATATGTCAGTGTGTTTCAACATATTAAAGGGGCTAGAAAGACCTGGAAATAAGTTGTGGGTGACAATTATGACTTTTTCTTGATTTACAGTGAGATTGAAGGAAAGCTAATGGTGGCTCCAAGTCTAGACATTCTGTAGGAAGGTGCTAGGACATGGGAAGCTGTGCTTGTTGGTTTTTTTTATGGATAAAAGGCCTGCTTTTCTAATGATACAAACATGGACCTAGAGAAATTGGAAAGGGATAACTTAATCTTTACCTTCTTAAAATTGGAAGCTCAAAAGGTAATTAAAGAAGGCCCTTGACACATCTCTCAACCTTTATTTCTTCAAAATTGGCAAGGAGGCATGGAATTAGAAAAAATTATATTGAAAAACATTCCTCTATGAGTGAATATCCATAACATTCCTTTGGAACATTGGACAACTAAGGGTTTGAGTATGCTAGTTAGTTACTTGGAAAAACCAATCTGTATAGATGAAAACATTGCTTTGAGGAAAAGGGATAGATTTGCACGATTATGTGTGATTATGGATATTTATAAGAAAATGAAAGATAACATCCTTATCCTAAGCTTGGTAGATGAACATTCTCTCAGAGAAGATAAAGTTATTGTTACATACCAATGGAAACCTTCTCTAAAATCACAAGGCAAAGAATGGAAACCTATGAGGAGAGTTTTCACTAAAGGAGACTATTGGGAGGTGATGGGTATGGGAAAGTTTAATTCAAAAGACAAAAAAGATTAGGTGGAAGCATAACAAGTATCAGATAACCATACACTGGTTCAGGCTAAAAAGGAACCACCTAAAATGGGGAGAGTGTTCAAGTAAAAAATAGCCCAGATTCAGTTCAACTGGGGGGAATTCAACAAAAATCATTAAGTGACTTAAATAATTCACTAAGGAATAAGAGGGAGAATGAAATGGAAATTCGTGAGAATAATCCATGGCATAGGGACCATGATATCCAACAGAATGAGCAAACTCAACAGATGGCAGAACCGCAGAGAGGAGTTACTCAAGAGGAACAATTTGAACAGGTTATCTC
This sequence comes from Erythroxylum domingense, assembly GCA_025594535.1. Lineage (NCBI taxonomy): Eukaryota > Viridiplantae > Streptophyta > Magnoliopsida > Malpighiales > Erythroxylaceae > Erythroxylum > Erythroxylum domingense. The sequence continues at coordinate 2,729,523 of JANQBM010000001.1, read as the reverse complement.
TCAGAAAAGCAATAGGAGCAGTAAGAAAGGCTCTAAAGAAAAAAGTAATCTCATATTACCCTGATAGTCTGGAATGTAAGAGGAATAAACAAACCTTTTAAGCTTAATGTGGTAAGGGATTTTGTTCAAAAGAAAAAGGCTTTATTATTTTGTTTATTGGAAACCAAAAATTAGAGAAGCAAATCTGAATAAATTAAGTTGTTTGGGTAGCAAATGATAGTTTCTCACAAACCACTAATGTCATGCCTATGGAAGGATTAGTATTGTTTATGATGGTGATCTTTTGGAAGTGACTGTTCTGGAAACCAGCCAGCAGATTATCTACACAAAGCTTAACTTCAAAATAGAAAATTATTATGCTTTGGCTACTTTTGTCTACAGTTTTAACACAATGTTTCAAAGAATTGAGCTGTGGACTTCTCTTCAAAGACTCAAGGCATCGGTTAAAGTCACATGGTTAGTTAGTGGAGACTTTAACACCACTCTTTTCAGATTAGAGGCAGAAGGAAACTATAACCTACTCAACTACACTTCTGATATGTTCGATTGTATGCAGGAGTTGGAATTAACATATTTAAAATATGAAGATCATAGGTTCGCTTGGTCAAAAAAACAAAGCTCTAATTGGCTCATTTTGAAAAAGCTATATAGGGCTATGGTTAATGTGGACTGGTTAAATACTTTTTCAGGAAGCTCAGCCAATTTTTTATACTTGAGAAAATCTTATCATACCCCTATAAAGGTTGTGAACTTGTTTAAATGACCGGAATCCATCACCCCTTTCAGGTTCAACAATTTTCTGGTTAATATGGAGAGCTTTCAAAAAGCAATTATGAATGGTTTGGAGTATGAGACCTATGGTTCTAAGTAGTATATTTGTTCACAAAAGCTCAACGCTGTTAAACTGGAATTGAAGGTATTAAATTTAAAGAGATGTCAGAACTTCAAAAAGGAGATAGAAATAGCAAGAAACAAGGTTTCGAAAATTCAGAAATCTTTGGCAACTAACCCTACTGATTGTACACTAGCTATAGCTGAAAAGGAAGCCCTTAAGAACTATTTGCAAATAGTGGATAATCAATGTTCATTATTGAAGCATAGAGCAATAATTAATTGGATTAAGAATGGGGACAGATGCTCAAAATTCTTCTTCAATTCAGTGTCAACTCTAAGAAACGTAAACAAAATCACATCCATAAAAACCGAAGCTGAGGTGAGATTGTATTTGGACAAGATGGAATAGCAAAGGAAGCTATGAATTTTTATAAAAATCTCTTAGGCACAGAAGGTCTCATTGTAGGAATTGGAGTAGACCTTAGGTATTTTATACAACCAAGATTCCTGAACATGAAGCTTCTTTTCTAATTAGACCTGTTATGGATCAGGAAATAGAGAAGTTGGTTTTTAATACATGAAGCTTCTTTTCTAATTAGACCTGTTATGGATCAGGAAATAGAGAAGTTGGTTTTTAATATGAATGGCTCAACGGATCCAGGTCTAGATGGATTGAATGGGTATTTCTTTCAAAAAACTTGGAGTAGCTTGGGGAGATTAGTTAAAGAGGTTGTGCATGAGTTTTTCCAAAATGGTGTCTTGCTTAAGGAGATTAATAAGAACTTTCTTTGTTTAGTCCCTAAGAGTTTCAACCCGACCACTTGGAGTGATTTTAGACATATATCATGTACTAATTTCCTCTATAAGATCATCGCTAAGATTTTGGCAAATAAGTTGAAAGATGTTCTACACTTACTCATCAGTGAGAATCAAGGTGATTTTATAAGTAGTAGGAATATTAGGGATAATATTCTTTTATTGCTGGAGTTTTTGAAAGGGTACAATCGCAGTAGAAGTCCTCAAAACTGTATTATTAAAGTGAATCTACAAAAAACTTTTGATAGTGTTAACTAGAGATTCCTACTACAGACTATGGAGGTTATGAAATTTTCGCATAGCTTTATCATGTGGATTCAAGAATGCATCACTACTGTCTCTTATGGAAGATTGATTAATGGAAGCCCCCCCACAGAGTTGTTTAAAGGCAAAAAAGGACTTAGGCAAGGGGACCCTCTTTCTCCTTACCAATTCCTAATTTATTTGGAGGTTCTCACCCTTATGTTGAAGCACAACACTTCTAATGACTCCAACTTCAGATACCATTCCAAATGTAAGAAGATTTCACTAACTAACTTATGTTTTGTAGATGATCATATTCTTCTAAGTAGGGCAAATGTTCATTTAGTCTTCCTACTGATGAGTACTCTCAACAATTTTAAGGAGCTGTCTAGACTGAGTATCAATCTTCATAAAAGTTATTTCATACTTTCCAAAAGTGCTACTCACCTATCTAATTCCCTGTAACAAACAACGGGCAGGGAAAACTTGTCAAATAGGAGCAAGGAAAGAATTTCTCTATGATATGATAACTGGACAAGTCAAGGGGCATTAATTCATAATTAGTTGGTAAGATCTTTATTGGGAAGGTTCCTTAAGAGAGCTAAGCTTTATGAAATAATTAGAAACGACAACTGGATGCTCTCCTCAGAAGAAATTAGACTTTTGCCCATTCCTTAATATAGAAGCCTTTAGGAGAGTGATTTATACTTATGAGATGGGACACCTACATCAGAAATTACTATTAGGGAAGCTAAAAAGCAGAGGGATGGGGCAGTTACAAGAATAGGATGGTTTTCCCTTATTTAGAGCAAGGTTCTTAGACCTAATGCAAGTTTTCTCCTTTGGCTAGCTATGTTGAACAGGCTCAACACTATGGATAGACTGAAATTCCTATCCTCTTATAAGATTTGTATTCTTTGCAACCTAGAGGATGAGACTAAGGATCATCTTTTCTTTGAGTGTGGTTTCTCTAAGGAGGTTTGGGCTAGAATTTCTAGTCTATGTAGCCCTGGTACTAATTATTGTAATCTTACTAATATCTTACTGGAGATATCTCAACTGCATATCTCTAAATATGATAGGGATATTCTTATGGTCGTTGTTTCTACATGTCTTCAAGCAGTTTAAAAAGAGAGAAATAATATGGGGTTTAAAGAGAGATCTAACACTCTACTCTCTCTTATTGAATTCTCTATCGCTAACATTAGGGAACAACTGATTACCAAGCAGTTGGATCTACACTGTAGCAGAGGACTGGCTCTCTCATGGAGATTATAATCCTCTATGTTTATTCATATATCACAATATTCTATAAGTTGTTTCATGCAATCTGGGTCACTGAAAAGAAGAAAGTTCTCGTGCATAGCTATTTCTGGGTTTCAAGCAAATTCTCATATTCACCTACTCATGAAAGAAGGAGACTATGAAGATTAGAAGGAACCTGACTCACCTGTAGGTATTAGAATGTATTGACGTACCTCCTTTAGATCTAGCTCCTCTCCAGCCGAGTCTTGTATGAAGGTTCACTATTGTCCCCTCCACTCCCCTGATATTAATACGTAATTCGTTAATCTGTAGAGATTCACATAATCTTTGAAGCTGAAGTCTTTATCGAGTTGATTATGCATACATGTGATGAGATCTCCCTTTGTGCCAAGAGACAAGCAGTAGAAGCCACCACGTCGCCTCCGTAGTGACACGCCTCCAAAGCGTCATCTTCCTCCTCCCCAATTGAGTAATTGTCTGAAGCTTCGAGAAAGGACAGAGTTGTTTTACCGTAATTGTTAAATGCATAGCACATATTCTCATTTAGTTCTCTAAACGTCACCGTTTTGTTTCTACTGTGTGCTTAGTCTTTCTAGCTATTTTATCTCACGTGAGAGAGGTCCTCTCCAAAGATGTATTCTATTTTATTTCTCTTTAATGAATTTTTTTAAATTCTCAAAAAAAAATCAATCACGTTATTACAAGCACTTCAAATCTTTTGTTCCAGTCATTTTGTTCTAAACCTATTTCATTAAATCTCATCCATACATTTATGTGGGATCTACGTACGTTATTACAAGCACTTCAAATCTTCCGTTTCAGTTATTCTGTTTTAAACATATTTTATTAAATCTCATCCATATATTTATGTGAGATCTATATAAATATGTAGATAAAATTTAATAGAATATGATAGAAACACTATAACCGAAACAAGAGATTTGATCCCGTTAAAAGCAGTGTATTACAGTCTGCCTCAGACCACTCAACTACGTCACATATACATCACGAGCTACTGAAAACATTGACCATGATACTTATATATAATGGTCAAAATAGTCAACTAAGCTTTGTCTCGATAAAGTTGCAGAGCCATGAGTGCGCTTTATTTTGTATGAAGTTCCCTCTCGCTCTTTTACCGCTAACTTTTGGTTTGGTCATTATCCCACTTGTCCTCCACCACCAAGCCTTACCTTGCAGTCTCGCTAAAAACATGGTTCATACGACCTTCTGTCCCCTCAGAAACTTTCTTTCTCAGAAAGAGAGCAACATTCCCATGGGATGCTTTTCGTTCTCTTCAATGTCAAAGTCATACAGCCAAGTCCTCTCACATGAAACGATTTGTTACAGGTTATCCCATTTCCATGTCTCTTCTTTTTGTCCCATGTTCGCAAGATGAGGAATCCATGGTCGAGATTTCCTGCTTCTTCAAAAAGCAAGGAGGGGCAACAATTCAGTAAGAGTGAGAATGTTCTTCAAGCTTCTATCTTTTCACTGCATTTGCATTGCATTGTGCATGTTCTGCTTGTGGAAATTCTCACTTTTGTTTGGTAGGACGGTAGGCTTTGAGCCAATGGAAAACATACAAAATAAGTTTTAATATGCACTCCAAACCCCAAAACAATTTTCCATTCCAATCATAGCAAGTTTATGTTACAACAGGAGAAAAAAAAAACTTATTCTATACCCTATACACACCCAAAAACAACAACACGAATCCAATCAGCTATTTAATCCTCCTTTACTTCTTTCCTCTGTTTCTTCAATTATATTGTAGACGAGCTGCCGATGTATAGTTACACTCTTGACTAAAGACTTACATTATAGGTTCTGTACACAACACAAATCAAAGGCCAAAAACAAAAGAATTGACACATAAAGAACACACGAGTTTTGATGCGAGTATTGGGGTGATACTCTTCTTGTGAGGGAAACAAAATGACCTCAGAACACGTTGTTAGATGTGTCCGAGCGGCTAGAATGCACCTTAGCATTCTAGACCAGGGGGGTTTTGGAATGCAGATGTTAATATGCCTCTCATAAAACTTCAGGCCATGACGGCTGCAATCCTATACTCACAATTTGGACGTCCTGGGAGTGATTAAAGATGGGAAGGGAAGGGAAGGGATGGCACACAATGTAGAATGGAGACGGATCAAGGAAGTCTGTTAAAGACTTTGTAGAAGGGCTCTTTTGCAGGGTGGTGGCTGAGAGTGATTTGAGCATGGATTGGTGCAAGGAGACTCCACGCCAAGTGTTTTTAGAAGAAAATTTCTCTCCTGCAAAAACAAACAAAAAAGACATGTTACTTTTTGCACTAAAGTTTCAGAACTATAATGCCTACACAACACCTGTAATTAGAAAATAATGAGAGACTTATTAGGACGACTCCAATTGCTTGTCAATTTCTTGTTTAATAAGATAGGCATGTTTGCCAGATTGTTTAGGGGACTTGTGAGGGAAAAGATTCGGTAGTTTCAGGCATTGCATCCCTAAATAGCTGTTTAATCAATGCTGTGCTAGCTGTCTATAGCCACACTAGACCTAAGTTTAGTTTCGCATTTTCTAGTTTTTGGTCATGTATAGTGGACGGTTCATTTTGCTAATATAGCAGCAATTTCTTGGTCTTTGTTTCCTTGAAAACTAAACTGCTAGATGACTTCCATAAACCAACCACTGTGCTAAACAGCATTTCATACAACCATGAGTGATGCTTTGGTAACACTGTGAGAAGAAGGAACATTGGTTGAGGGAAGCCAGCACTTGTTCTACTGTTAGGAACTACCTCCTTTTTACCATTCTCAATTTTATAAACATGGGAATTTAAAATGAGAATCTATAACAGATTATGGCTTGCAAGTCTTGGGGATATTAGCCTAGAATGGTTATAACAAATTTATAGCATCTCAATCCTTGAACAATTAATAGTCACATCTGTCAGTTTTGAATAAAATTAATATTCACCATAGATAACTAAATCTTTAGGAAGTACCTATAGCATTATATAGTTTACTTAATTCTTCTAAGATCGATGATTCAACTTGGAATCAGCAGCAAATGCTATGTATTCCTAATATGGCTCAATGTTTACCAGTAGACAACATACCATGAACACCAATAAATTCTATCCTAGTATTGCAAGATTTAATTGCTTAAGAAGTTTACAGTTAACGATTCTATTATCAGGAGACACAAAATCCCACTAATATATTGATCATTAGCAGACTCCTCATCATCACAGATTCACAATTCAGCCAAGAACAATCATTTATCCCCATAGAATTCTGCAAGTAATAGTAGGGGTGACTGAAGCCAAAGTGATAATTCCATTAAACTTGTTGATAACTGCAGAAATCACTAATCCTATCATGTGTAGGCAACCACAAGAATTTATTATTTAAATCATATAAGCACAGTCAAAGATGACCAACCAATGCTACAGATAGGTAAAGGAAAACTTCACAAGCTGACCACTCATCTAAACAACTGGACTCATAATCGTAAAAACTTAGCAGGTTGAGTCGCTTACACTTTCTGAAAATTTTGGGCTAGGAATCGTGGCTGCTAAGGATCTGAAAAGTGGGGTGACTTGAAGAGGAGAGCTGAACTCCATACTAGATGAGGCAGACACCACTACATCATTGTTTGTTGGCTCATAGCAAGATGGGAAGACCTCCACTGCAGCAGCATTCAATTATGATAACTATGAAATTCTATCCTCCCATAGCAAGTAATGTTCTGAAGGTCATTAAATCACATATCACTGTTAAATACCTTCAGCAATGCTTGTCCTGGAAATGATTCCTTTCTCACATTCGCCTTCACTGTTTTGCTCTTCATTGAGAATTGACTGCAACTCAGTTTCAATGTCCTTTTGCAGTGAACCAATATCAGTATGAGCTTCCTCTGTTTTCTCAGGTGCGGTATATGACATTAGATTTGATCCTGAGCTGTACTCAGAGCTGGCTGGAGACTCATATAGATCGGGCTGCCTATATAGTTAAATGACAAGACAAACTTTCTATGAGGTATAGATCCTTGTAAAACCTGGACATAACATCTTCTTTTTCTTACCTCCATAATGGCTGATTTCCATCAGTAATGCTCCTCAAGTCCTCTATCAAGTCTTTAAAATCTTCAAGTTGAAAATCACTATCAGGGATACCTTGTCTGAGGCTGTCATTTTCTTTGCTTCGATTTTGGAAATCTTGGAGAACCTGAAGTACACATATTCTACTATGAGGACATACAGAACCTATGTGCGTCAAATAAGTCATGAGGATTGTTGCATGTACTTGTAAGTACAACACCAATGAAAACACAGTATGTTGACAAGTGCTATACAGCCAGAGCATGATATACCTTCCAAGCATTTTCCAGACTTTTTTCTGTATTCTCAGCACTGACTTTTAGTGCAAGTGAGCTGAGAAGTTCTGCTTGTTGCATCAGAGCAGTTATCTTAGGATCATCCTTCTTGAGAAAAGTTCCTTGAAGTTTACTGTTTTGAGCTGTTGATAAAGAGCAAGTGTACAATTTAATAACTGTCATGAGATTGAAAAATAATAAGAACAGGCTAAATTGATCAAGAGACAGCACTTTCGAAAATGGGAAGTATCCCTCGTAGGAATCTCCCATTTTTGTGGTTTTCTAAAAGTAACTAATACAGAAAACCAACCAAATAAGATTTGCCAGAACTGACTTACCATTAAAAGAAACCTCGTTAGCATTATATACAGGATCCTGGCCAGCCACATTAATATCACGAAAATTTTGTGCCAACACTGCAAATGGAGGTCTAGGTTGCTGATTTCCACATTGTAGGTGAGATCTATCTCTGGCTTCTTTACTTTCTGCATGATCAGGGATGTGGGATCTCCTGAAGTTCCAACATAAATGAGTTATACATTGTTAAGAATCATAAAAGCTTACAGTGGCGTGCAGACATCTAAACCATGCTGTACCTTAGCTTCTTAACAGGGCCTGCATCTGCTGGTGCTTCATCTGTGTTAAACCCATGATGAGATATGATCCTTTTTCTGTTCGGGTTAATAAAAGTAGTTTTGTTTTCTTTTGCTAAGGCCTCATATTTTGCTCTTTTCTTGCACAGAGTGGAGAATCGGTTCTTTACAGCATTATCTGTCCTGTAGGGCAATAAATTTCGAACATAAGCAATTGAGATAAGCACATTACCTTGAAAGAAGCTTCCTACTGCATGAGTAAGGGAAGGAATATTATGTACCTGCCTGAAACAACTTTTGCTATTTCTGTCCATCTGTTACCAAATATTTTCTGAGCCTGCAGATGATCTCAACTTTTCAGATTGCAAACCCAGTAAATCCGCAGGTTAAGTTAAACTACACTGAAGCCATTACAGCTATTAATGACCAAAGAGTCACGCTGGTAAAGCTTTAAAAGAGAATGGACAGAGCGATTGGTGCATAACAAATTGAGAAACAATTACCTCACATAAAAGCATGTCTTCTTCTGGGGACCATCCTCCCTTCTTGAAGTCAGAGTTCAAATACGTATACCATCTACAATGAAGTACAAATCAAACGCAGATACTAATCAATATACAGTCTATTGTCCATCAGGATAGAATGGAAGACTTTCATAAGCTAAAAAGAGGAAAACAACAACAACAAAAATTCCCATCTGACCCCCAAGTCAACCAGTGATGAAGTTCTTAGCCGCTTTAAGTTGAGCTAACATAGGATTAAAGCAATGATTATGATTGCAACCCCATGAATAAAATTCCACTGACCTTCTTCTACACTGTCTCGTTGTCTTATCCTTGAATTTAGCAGCAATAATCGACCAGCTACAGTTAAAACAGAACAGTTAGACGCTTCACAGAGCAAATAATAACCCATGAGGAGACACCGAAAGAATGAAGAACAAAAGAAAAAATGTTCTCACTTTTCAGTTCCATGCAAGCTAATTTGTTCACGAAGTATATCATCCTCCTGCATCACCACAAATCATACAAACTCTAATCAAACAAAAATTAATCACAAATGACCCCCAAGAACAACAAAAACCGAACAAAAAGCTCAGAACCTGTGGAGTCCATGTGACTATATGTCTTTCCTTCTTCTTGGAATCTTCATTTCCTCCATTTATCTTCTTCTTTGTTTCTTTCATTCTGTAGTCAGCAACTCCCTTACTCACGGTCACTCACTATTTACTCTTTCTCTGCCCGTCTTCCCCTTCCTTTGACGCTCCCTATTTCTCCTTTATCAAACCAACTCGCATGCTATAAAGGCGACCCTTTTACGAAACACCAAAAAAACACACACCTAAAAGCTCAATAAGATTAAAAAAAAAAGGACCCAACAATCTTTCCCTCCTCTTTTCGATCTCCACACTGTTGGGTTCAAACGGACCTCCAAAAAACCATCACTTAGCACCCTATATAGACAATATATTCGCCTCGGATACTTAAACTTTCAAGCTCAGTTGACGTTCAACGAAAAGGGTCTCACTGTATCAGACACTGGACCAAAAATGGAATAGAAGGCATCCGACTGAAACGGCAATTCATTGCTTCCTCGATATTCGAGTATCCCTTGTACATACCACTACTACTACTACTACATAACATATCTTGATGAAAAGGAAGGCGTAGATCAATAATCACAGTAGATGGGATGGGTGGAGTCACCGTAACAGTTGGAACTTGTGTGGAGATTGTAGTTGAGTGTGTGTGTGATGATGATCTAATTTTTCTCCTAATCTGTATTCACTCTCTCTTTCTTCAACTTTATTTGAAACGTCACAGAAACGCTTCTCTCTCTTACATTAGACCAAGTTGTGTCGTGTGGACAGTGATGTCTGGTTTTTGTTTATTATATGACATATAATGTAAGAGCATTGGGTTGGCAATATATAATTAATTTGGATCAACGGATTCTTGCGTTAGTGCGCGGGTATGAAGAGAAGTTTGAAAAATGAAGACTCTGAAACTCATGACTTGTACAGTATTACTATTAATGAATGGATGAAGACTGAAGAGCCTCCTCAGTCATGACTCATGACTCATGACTACACTCCCACTTTCCCCATTTCCCTCACATACGTTTCTCATTACATTTCAAGTGAAAACTAGACTTGAAAGGAGTCCCACTCCCATCCCACAATAATGAGAAGTGGTATTCAAAAATATATAATTTCACGTATTAATATAAATATTTTTGATAATTTATTTAATACATTTTAAATATAATAATATATTATTTAAATCTCCAGTAGACTTTATTTTTTATTGAGAAGGAAAGATGGTACACATTTGTACACATTTTTATGAACAATAGTCTATTGTTGAATTAAAATAAAATTGCAAGTAATATACGGTGAATATTAGATTTATTGGTACTACTGATATAACAACAACAATAACAATACTAATAAGATTTCTTTTCTCATTAGATTTGATACTCCTACCAGTAATTAAAATTCAGTTAATTTCATCATCCACAAAAATAACATACTTTTTTTTTCCCATATAACCTTTATATATATATATATATATATATATATATCAAATTGGACACTTTTTTAGTAGTTTTATACATGTTACTTGCTTTATAAATTTCCATATGAGAAAATTTCAATCTTCAAGATTTTCCACTTTTCAAGAGTCGGAGAAGGGTCTTCAATTGTACGAGACATTCTCTTTGTATTTTACAAAAAGGTTATATTCATGTCTTTTTGATCATAAAGAATTAACCTTACCAATTGGATATGATAATTACATTATACTAATTTGCCATATAAGTTGTGTACAATTTAAGATTATGCCCTCATGAGCACAATAACTTCTCTTGTACAAATAAGAGTTACATGCAATTTTACGTAGGCAAAGCCTCGTATTAAATATCATAGGGAAGAGTTATAATAAAATTGTGGAGAGTTGAGTATATTATAATTGCAAAAGAGTTCTACGACCCCTCTTCTTCTCCTTCATTCTTAAACCACAAAATGACATGTCTTTCGGTTAAACTTTTTCACCTATGTTCCTTAACTTGGGAAAGAAGAAGTGCAACATGTGGAAAATCTAAGGTGTCAACGAAGAAATTTTCTTCCCAAAACCGTGTTGAATTTTGAGCAAAAGGGAATCCACGAAATCAAAATCACAATCAAAATCGACCGTTCTCTTAAAAGTCAAAATTTCTACCTAAGAGAATTTGATGACTGAAAGTTACAGCTTGTAATCAATAGAGATTCAAAACTTCAACTCCAATCCAAGTCTTGAAATATATTTGAGCATCTCACTCTAAATACGAGTGATTTGTCAAAAAATGGCAATTAGTAGTAGTCTATTTAGCTTCATCTAAATATTTATAAGATGTGGGCCTATTAAGATAAAGATAAATAATCTTTCGTAAGAGATCCAATAAAAAAAATCTCTCATAAAGATATCCATGTCATTTTCATAGATCTTTTAGTATTTTCTTCTTGTATTTAGTCTGAACTTTTTAATATGTAGTGCTCACCTTTTAAGAATTTAGCCTAAGTTTTTTCCTACTTATTATTATTATTATTATTATTATTATTATTATTAACCTTGTCTATCTTTATTGTGTTATTTAATTTATTACTTATTTTAAAGTTCTTTTCTTCATGTAGTCATTTGAAAACAGTCTTTTTATTAATTAGAAGTAAGATTGAGTACTACTAAACCTCCTTATACTTGCATATCAGCGAGATTTTTATTGAATTGTTGTTATTGTTATTATTATTATTGTTGTTGTGAGATTCAATCTCATCCTTTATGTATAAATTATGTTATATATCAAAGACCTTATGATCAATCTCATTATAGATATAGCAATAATTTATTGAAAATCCTATGATGGTGAAACCACATAACATTGTATATTATAAAGTTTAAATATTATGGTTTGATTGGTGCTATTTACTATATAATAGTATTGCAACTTATTCTAAGGGAATCACTACTAAATGGTATTTCTAAACAATTATATTTATTTATGATAACAACATAGAGTTTCGTATTTGTTAGTACAAATATTGTTGGAGTTGTAACTCCAATAAAGAGACTATAATCCAATGATATATCATTGGTAGTCCAAGACACGATCTTCTTATAAAGAATTTCCCTTCAACTATATCATACCTAATTACCAAGTCAACACGTAATTGTTGTAAAAAAGAAAACAATACATAGCCCCTCAAAGTCTTTCATTGAAAGGACACAAACCTAGCTACAAGAATAATTTGAACATTTTGAACTTAAAGGATAGAAGAATTTATTTCATGTAGTGTGGGCCTCACTTAGCCGACTAGTCAATCCCAATATATAGAAACTAAAAACCAAAATTCATAGTTGCAATTGAACTTTCTCCTTTAAGTTTAACACAGTTTCTTAATTCCTCATTTAAAAAGGAATTAGAAAATAGCCCAGCTCACCAAAGCTGTGTAGTTCATAGGGTTCTAAACCTACATGTTCCTCGGTAGATTTTTGGAAACAAATACTATTTAATCATTGAACAGAGTTTAAGGTATTACCTAACAATGTGAAATTCCACGTGGACAAGACAACTATGTGCCACGTAGATGGAGAGAAATGAATATTCTCAACCTTATCGAGATCTTTCAAATCCTAAAATGGTGGAACCCTTTCCTGAGGGGACTAGAAAATTACAAATCGGCATTTGATTGGTCACTTTCTTGACAATGAAATCTCCCGCCAAAAGAAGGGGAGTAGTTGCTGATTGAACAGAACACAAAACTCCATGAAAGTGAAACCAAGGATACATAACTTGGAAGAACATAGTGACAGGACATAGACAACATGCATAAACTGAAGATTTCTTTTCCTTTTTGTGAAAATTTGAGCTACCCATTAGGGTTATTCATGTAATGAGTAGTAAAAAGATAATTAAGTGTTAGATGCTCTTTATTATTACGTAAAACATATGAATATAATAAATATATACGTATTTTTTAGTAAAGAGAAAGAAGAGGGAATCTATAGCGTGGCCGTGTAAAAAGTGGAAGATGAGATATACAGAAGGGGTCGGTGGATATTTGTCCCACAAGCAGCCATCAAAGAGCGAGAAAACCCCAAAAAAGACCGACCCTGGTGGTTCCCTATGTTAAAGCTTATTTTGCTAACTCTTTCCAAGTATATGAGCACCCAATACATGCATACATACATGTCTTAGAAACCCTAGCAAGAACTACTATTTCGAAAAGTTCATTCACTGTATCCTTCATGATCTTTCTCATCCCATCATTATGCCATAAGTTTGTCATTTTTTGAGGTGGCTTTCACTGAAGGTGAGCTTTGTTCTTTTGGGTCATCTTCGTTGTCCTGGCTCTTTTGTTTCTTGTTGTGATTTGATGACTGTAAATTTTAAAGAACTTTTCGTAATCTTTGGCAATTTCCAGCAAAGATGCATAAATTAAAACAACACAATTCACGGGTCCCATTTGATAGTGTGAGAAAAATTATCTACTTTGGTTTTAATTACTCTTAACAGTTGAATTGATATGTCATATTGATGTCTTTGAAATTTTAAAATATGATCATGAATCATGATTAAAATATAATGTTAAAATATTGAAAAAAAAATAAAGTTTAAATTTGATTTTGAATTTGTAATAGAAATATTATAGTTACGGTCAAATTTATTATTATCACAATTTATTATAATTAATTTTGTATTACTTTTAATTATATTTGTATTACCTTCAATTTTTATAATTACTCGCAACTAGAATATATTATCAGCAATTTACAATTTTAGAATCATGGAAGTAAGTCACTATTTTTGTATGCATAGCTGAAAAGAAAAAGAAAAAGAAAGGGGAGGAGACATAATGAGTTTGAACTTGAAACTATGGCTCTCAATTTTGGCAACGGGTGATGAAAAACCACCACCTTTTTAGAGGGTGTTCCATACCAATATCAATCACAACATTACATTAAAGCTGAAAGCATGATTTGACAAATATAATGGTGAGAATTAGGGCATTTGAGGAACTATGATGAAGAAGTTTTAAGATATTGCAACTCCGGAGAGGCACTAGGGAGTCCATAATAAAAGGAGAGACTGGTTGATACATATATATATGCTTATTTTCTCAAAACTCTGGCCACCTTATAGACTATGGGGAGGAATAATTTGACTAGCTTAATCTAGGCCAATCTCCACTATGAAATTAAAAAGGGAAAACAGGTAGAATATGAAGACCAAAGATAGTCAATATACCTTACTCCAAATCTCATTATTTTTACTTTAATTTTATATTTCAACCATACAAAGAATTGAGTGCCTTATAAATCCCACGGGAATGAATTCACGGTTATATGGCTGACTAGGGATTACTAGCGATTCTGATTTCTTTATTATGAACAAATTCATTATTAGAAATTGTTGCAATTATTATTTTCCATACTGTTCAAATCCTTATAAGAGTTTTTATACTTTATCATGTATCAAAAATTGTTAAAGAAAAATTGGGATAAAGATGAGAATTTCACTTGTAATTTTATTCATTTAAAACAATAGTCCTATTAATCTAAATTACTAAAAATATCAACGATTAAAAAACTAAACTGATTTGTCCAGTTCAAATGTAAAAGCTTTAAATTGACCAATTTTTCGTTTAGTTTTTAACTTTTCAGTTCGGTTTATTTTAATAATTATTGTTATTAAATTCGATCAGTTTATTAATTAATCATTTAATTTTCTAAACTAATTAATTTTTATCAATCAAAATAAACTAATTAATTTTTATTTAATAGTCTTATTTTTCAATTAAACTTTAAATTTTCTATGGATACAGTCTTCTTCAATCATATTTTAAATTATTTAATTTTATTCAATTTTTAACCGATTCTATAAAGATCTAATAAATGTCTAGTCTGATTTTTAAAATATTGAAAATATTCTTCATATGATTAGAAACTCTAAAAAAATTATTAAAATTTGTTAAATTATTTTAGTAAAAACTATTACATAATTAATTATTTCGTATGTGACAAATATTGTATTACTATTCCGATCTAGTTTTAGTAGTAGTGTCTATAAAATAATTTAGCACACATTTATTCAAAGTTAAAACTTGAATTTTTAATACCACAATATTTTTATTGTTATAAAAAAATACAGAAACTAACTGTGAACTGAATCATTCAACAATTTAACGGGAGTAGACATTTAAATCTTCAATTAAGAAAACATAATTAGGTTAAGGAAACACAAGCTAATCAAGTAATTGTAAATGGAGCTTGGTGAGGCCCAAGTTCCCATAGAGATGGATGCATTTGATTAGAGGAAGAGGTGGGGTTGATCTACTTGGCTTTTTGCTCAACTCATGATGTCAAGCAGAGCGTCCCAGCAACCAACCATAAGCTGCAATGTCACAGCCTCTCTTTTCTTTTTCTGTCAAAATTTCAGGCAAAAAAGAAATAGCACGTGGGACATTTTGGAGCTTCAAGTCTCAACAAAAAGGGATTGTGGGAATCATTAGACACTAAATATTCAATAAGCTTATCATATCAACTTAACTTTGATCTCCAGGCCGTCAGCGGAGATGGCTCTAGGCCACTCTTATTGTGCATGATGCTCTTTTTTTTTTTAAATTTTGGTTTTAGTTATTATAATAATTACTTATTCTGAACAGTGACTGCATGTATTTTCAGTCAATCTATCTTTATAATTGATTAAGAAAAATGAATTTCATTTCATAGGATTAAAGGTTTTAGGAGAATCACTTATTCATTTTTGTGATTTGTACAGTTTCGTTTCTCGTGAATTTGATCCCAGATATATAGTAATGTGGGTCATTTTCCTTTATTCAGCTTTTCCTTTAAGTTTGGCTCCATTTGATCACCTTTGAACCATTACTTTATAATGGTAAATAGTCTCTAGATAATGAGAACTATTCCCTTTTGTTGCTCAATGGTCTTTAGCTAATGATGCCTAAACTTGATGGGGACCTATATAAGTTTATAGGCCACGCTCATTACAAATTGACATCGACATAGAAAAAAGAACAAAACCCAAACCATCTTGCTCATTTCTGATGATTTGAGAGATTAATGGAGAAATAATATTGCTAATGATATCATCTCTTTATGTGATATTGTCCCTTCATTACTGAGTCCCTTTGCCATTGAAAAGGTCTCAAATTTATATCTACTTTGTTGCCTTGAGACTCCAACTTTTCAAGAAAAAGAAAAGAAAAGAGAGCATAACGAAAAAGAGGGTAGAAGAAAAAAAGAATCCAAAACGAAAAGGGTTGTAAATGAAAGAAAAAGTTCATCAATTACTGTTGCATTACACTTGCACCATTGGTGGTAGTTAAACATTGTCTCCAAATCGAATTCTTTGGACTAACAACAGGACTACGGTTTATATACAGTTGCTAATAGTGCATGATTCGCGGTTCTAATTTAAATATCAATCCATCCTTGGCAAAGGCACATGTTCAAACTACAAACTCATTGTGGGACAAACTTTACGAGGTGAAGTGCCTTTTTGATAGAATACAATGCAAATCCTGTTGAATGTTTTGGCTAAGTAGATGTTAATTGTGTCTTGTTGTTTGTGTTGTGTCCCTAAAGTATTCCAATTAGTAGCTTATTTATAAACGATAATCCTTACTTTTGTTTCCAACGGGACCCAAATGATGAGGATTTGTTTAGGCTCTTCCTAATTATTTCTTTTCGACCTAAAACAAGTTGGACTTATCGAAAAAGAAGACAAGAAAGTCGAAAAAGAAGGCTGAAAAAGAGGGTTAGTTTTACCCTACAGAGAAAGCTTAAGGCTCAATATATATTAAATACAGGGTTGATTCCACCTAATTACACACTTTCACCAAAACAAGTAGAAAAAAATAAAAACCTTTGTTTTAAGAATCTCTACGGTGCTGTAGTTGTGTTGAAGTTATGTTTTATAAAAATGTGGTCTAAAATACAATAACAAGAATTTTAATTGAATAGATTAAAAACAATTGTTCTGCATTCAGCTAGATTTATATATACTGAGTTGTTGTTGTTATAATTGAAGAAACAAATGATTCATTATCTATTTTTTTCTTATCAACTTCCTCACCTGAAATGTGAAGCTTGTACAAAGACTAGTTGCAAGATATTCCTTCTTCGATCGTATACAACTATGTGATAAAGAAAATTAAAAAACAAAAGGAAAGGAATAAAATTAAAGGGAAATAAGGCCCCACGTGTGAAACCAAAATTTTTGTTTAGCATATACAAAACTTTTATACAAATTTAGCTTTTGTAAGTGAGTGTAGGGGTTCACTTGCTTGGCATTCCTACAGCTATATATACATGGTGGGGGGTCACCATCTTTTGGTATAAGCGCCACCTTTTCAAGGTTTTGGGGTTTTGGATCTTTGTCAT
Source organism: Erythroxylum domingense (assembly GCA_025594535.1). NCBI lineage: Eukaryota > Viridiplantae > Streptophyta > Magnoliopsida > Malpighiales > Erythroxylaceae > Erythroxylum > Erythroxylum domingense. Next base: position 2,711,966 of record JANQBM010000001.1, on the reverse strand, counting down.
TTGCACTCACTTTCTCCTCTATCTTTTCTACAAAGCACGCTCTTGTTAAAGAGAAAGGTTCTGGGAATCCTATGCCCTCTCTTTCATACTTGTGTATTGCCATCACTAAGATTTATTACCTTTTTGTGCTTATGACTGGGATTTCCATGTTATCATCATCCTCATTGTATATCAACACAATTTCGCAAACTTTATGTTTAGGGTATTATTTTTTCAAAGACATTTAGAAGCTTCTATATGGCAAAATCATACATAGAACGAGGAAGTGCCCTAAGCGTATTCTTAATTAATTTAAGGGTGGCCAAATCAAATCTACCTAAACATAACTTCGTTAAACATGTTATGTAAGATTATTTTGGAACATCTAGGGCAACTTTTCTTAACTAAGGATCGTAAGGAAATAATGGAGTTTTGCATACTCCCAAGTCCTTACATTTATTTATTATTTACTAAAAGTTCTTATTGCTGGATTTAATTGTAACAAGTTTGTAATGAAATAGGATTCAAACGGTGTCCTACTGTCACTGGACCTTGCTCCACATCTTTGCTTTTCCTGCCAGTGCATTGATATAGTGCGCATGTAACCAAAGAAATCAAAAGAAAAGAAACAAGGGAGCTTCTACTATAATGGTACTCGAGATCATTCAAGACGAATGGTAGGAATTTCTTATTCATTATATCGAAAAAGAAAAATTAGTATAAAGAGATATATACTAGCTAGTAGGGTTCTGCACAAAGAGGCTGGGTGGGGATGCAATGTATATGATTTGTGGTGTTGAATCAAAACATTCGGGCGATTCTCTGATATATAGATATCATAAGTTGCCAACTCTGGTCTATATTAATGATTTTGATCTGTACTTGGTATTGTCAGAGTATTCGTGGTAGACTGTGCAATGGCTTTACTGGCCATTATATAAACTAATTCTTATATTCTTTTTATGCGTTTGTGACCCAAGGATATGGTGGTACAGCGACATCGTGCATGTTTTCTGGTACGTATGGACGTTATTCTGATTATCTTAATGCTAATACCGTTGATGTTATGTTGACCATTAATTAACATGGCAATATTTTCTTTGACCTAAATCTTGAATGCCACCCAATAATATTTTACAATCGATCTCACTTGAGATGCGGGAAGAAGGGGATGATGGAATGAGTTGGCCGTGCATCGAGTCGTCAAAAGAAAGTTAAATTGAAGAATCATTTATGCATAAATATATACAAAGTTGGTCTCCACTGTTACATTGTGCATTTATTCTTTATGGAATGTACCAAAAAGGGAAGATTTATACAGAGGAGTCGCAGAGAGCTTTGTAGCAGAACCCTGCAAAGTAGCAAGTGGCAAAGTCGGTGAAGGAATTTACGTTACATCATGACATTGTAAATGGGTCTATCTCTTTAGCATCTTTCAATAAAGATGTGTTCTCTTGAAGAGCTCATCACACACTCCCCTAACATAGCAGCAAGAAGACCCCCTTACTCTCTGCCATAAATCATAACTTGAAAGAAGCTCCTATTCTTGGAGCCTTCCCTAAAGCCATTCTGTTACTTCTTATTCTGCTTTTCTCTCAAGTAGGAGGATATATGAAAATAACAAGTAAATGAAAAGAAGAGACATATACAGTGGACATGGTCAAAAGTCCTTACAAATTGGCTACCTAAATTACAGATTCCTTTAGACCCTTGATCAGGTTTGCTCCAATTCTTTTTTTTTTTCCTATCCTATCTATCTAAACATGGAGGGATCATATGCATCTCTTTACCAGAGAACTCTTATAAGGGACACAAGAAAATGTATCATACTATTATACCAATTACAGACCATTGAAATATTCTATACAGTAGAAATATGCGTGCCAGCTCTTGAGTGAATATGTATCAAAGGAAAGGGGATGAGAAGTACGATCTCAATTGTACCAGTTAGAACTCTTGGACATGGTGGTCTGGTAGGACAAGAACATTAGCTGGGTTTACATAATTGCTTACCATTGCAGTTCAATTGCTCCCATTTTCTGTCAGATTCGATCATGTAAAAACCCCATATAGCTCCCCATACGCATGTATATGACTGAAACAACTTAGCATGATCGTTTTGATTGGTCCTCTTTTTTTTTTTTAACTTTTAACTGATGTTCTTGTCTGTAAAATTGATGATTTACTCCAAAGCTCCATGGGACCACTTTGTTACTACTAACTTGGAACTTATCTTTCCCTGTGACATGCTCCAAGTTAATTGTCTCCAGCATCTTGTAATAAGCATTCTTTAAAGATATCATCCTACTTTCTTTTTATTAAATAAAACTTAAATGTATAAATTATGTTTCAATGCAATCTTTAGTTATTTGATTTAATAAAGTACATATTGTATATAATACGTAACTATAATTAAGAAGATCAATTTATTTAATGATCGGAAACAACCTATCTAATAGTTAGATGTAAAGAATACGTATTATTGGACCTCTCCAAATTCCGCATCTCAGCGAAATTTCTACCGGGTGTTCTTGTTGTAGAATTTATTTAATGAATATCTAAATATACAGTTCAGTGAACTTTTAGTAAAAATTCTAGAAGTAATTTGAGTTCTTCCTAAATTTATTGCTTTTAATAGTCGTTGTTAAATTAAAATCAAGTGTCAGATACCATTTGAAACCAACCAAGTTAGTCACCGGTTATATGCAAATTCAAACTTGTCAACTGAGAAGGTGAAGTTTTTCAAATAACTGGATACATACGGGCATCATCAACTTCTAAAAGTCCTTGTCGAGCCATTTCAAGCAATAGGACAATGTACGATGTCATTGACAGGCAATGGACAAATATCGGTTACATTGCTGTGTTATCATAGTTCTAGTTCAGAAAAGTCCTAGAGAGTACAAACAAAGTGTAGGGAAAGCGTGCACATCGCATATCTCTAATCAAGATTGACGATTAGTCAGTCTTGACCCTACAAGCCTGAAACTTGCGATAAAGAAACACATGAATTATGGGAGTGAGAAGCCAAGAGGATCATCCTTGTTCGAGTTAAGACTAACTAAAAATACTTGATATCAAGTTGAAGTGATATTGATATGCCCTGATAGTTATGGTGCCCCATCAAGACATCGAGTATAGAGATGGGGTCCGTCAGTAATTGTTTGGCCAAACATCAATCTTTTTAGAAGAGGAAAAAAAAAAAACACCAACTTTCTTGTATACAATTGCAACAGAGTGAGGGATGCGCGCGAGTTAAACTTCTTCTTTGACAGTTACATAACATCACTTTGTAACATCCTAACTAATCTAGACGAGTCCATAACGAGTATCGTGGAGTCCATTCCACTAATGTGAGCTAAATTTTAGAATAGCTTGCTCTTCCATTTCTACAGGTGGGGGCAGAAAATTTAATCTTTTAGCTAAGCTCAGCTCAAACTTTCATTCGTAGGAGACCATTTGGATCAATAATTGAACTTGCCAGATGTTGTCAAATATACCTCAATTGGTACGGTTTTTGGATCAATAATTGAACTTGCCAGATGTTGTCAAATATACCTCAATTGGTACGGTTTTTGGCATGGCATGTGATATAATGCAATTTCTATCAACTTAAATTATTTAAGTTTAGATATAATAAATTTAAATTTTATTAAATTTAATAAAATAGGTTGAATTAAAGTTTAAAAGTCTATATTATGATATTCTTTTTCATAGACCTGCAAAAATAAATTCTATTTTTTTTAACGTTTACCCTTTGAGAGATGAGTTCTTTTGGAAATTTTAACTTCACATATTGTTTTGTTGTAGTAGCTTTCAAACTACACTATTCTATATGGAAACTTTGAATGATTTTTTTCACCATTATTTACAAGAATTATATAGAATCTGCGACGTTTTAAAAACGTCACAGAATGTCAACAAATGTCGCGGAATCAAATTTGTGACGTTTTAAAAAATGTCACTAAAAACGTCGCGGATTGTGGTGTAGGTAAAAAGTTTCTACGACGTTTTACGTAAAACATCGCGGAATATGTATACATTCTGCGACGTTTACAAAAACGTCATTAAAAGTCTTTACATTCAGCGACGTTAGGAGAAAACGTCGTGCCGCGACGTTTTAGTAAATGCCGTGGAAAGGCAGATTCCGCGACGTTTTCTTTAACGTCGAGGAAAGCCTCATTCTGCGACGTTTTAAACAACGACGCAGAATCTTTGAGATTCGGTGTCGTTGCTAGAAATGTTGTGGAATGCTACATTTTGCAACGTTTTGAAACATGGCGAATTGTTTGTTTCCACGAAGTTTCACCTAAACGTCGCAGAATGTTTAGTAAAACATCGCAGAATGCCCTTTATTTCTTGTATTTAATTTTTTACCCCAAAATAAATTTAATTAAATAATTTTCCAATTTAAATATTAATTTAAAATCTTATATATTTAATAATTAATCAATATTATTTAATATTGAATTTTATTTATTTAATAATTCTTAAATTTTTAGTATATAATTAATTTTAATAATTATTTATGTATAACAAGAATTTCATAAATGCAAACAATTTATTATTTAATTGCAATTTTCAAACATTTCATAATACATTAATTAATATAAAAAATATGTCATAATTTAATAAGATATCAATATAAATACATATATCTAATCTAAACGAATATTATGTGTAGAACATAAAAGTTCCAAAAGTTTTTTGTTGTTGTTCAAATTCAATTCTTTGTTGCTCGACTTCGGTAGTGAATCGATCCTGCATTTGTTCAACTTTTTTAGTCAATTCATCGACTTGAGACTATAACTCCTGATTAACCTTTTTCGACTCCTCTAGTTCGTCTCGAAATCTCTTTCTGACCGAAGTCTTCTCTTATGGTCGAGGCCCAACTCCCATGCCAACAACATAATCAGATCTAGTGCCCAATACTTTGTCGCACACTTCATCCACTGTCATCGGATGACCTTGTTCTATTGAATCTGCCAATTCTTTAGACATTAATTCCTGAAAAATAAAGAATTAATTAGATACTAAAATTCATAAATACTAAAAAATTTTTGTATTTGAACTATGTACTCACCCATTTTTCTCTGCATTCTGTAGTTGTCCATTGACCTTTACTTTCATCATAATGAGTGTGATACCATAGCTTCATCTGGTGACATTCTTTTCCATCTTTGTCACTCTGTTGTATTGAAATATATTATTAGCAATATTTATTATAAATTTTGAAATATCAATCAAAGT
>JANQBM010000001.1:2670860-2681533 GCA_025594535.1 Erythroxylum domingense | reverse complement strand
ATTTTATTTTTAATTTTTATTTAATGTATAATTATTATTAGTAATAAAATATTTATTTTATTTTAAAAATAAAAATTATAATAAAAGTTAAACCAATCAACAAATTTAAAAATAGGGGAGGGGTACTTTCAAGAAGGAAGAGTTGGAACTTATAAACCTCTTGGGAAAGAAAGCGGTTTTTCTCCTGGCTGGAAGAGGCGGGAGAGTTAAAAAATTTAAAAATTTTTGATTTTTTTTAAAAATTAAAATTTAAAAATTTTGTAACTTAGTTCCTATATGATTTAATTTTTTTAGTATTGACTGGTACCAATGGTATTTAAACCCGGTACCAAAATTAATATTTCGGTACCGTTTTTTCCGGTACCGACCGGTACGGTACGAAATTCATAATGTTGGTCTTAGTTCTGCTCAATTTAAAACATTTAAACTTTAACATATCCTTCCAAAGTTCTAGCTCGACATTGATATCCTCTTTTGTCTCATCCACTTAAACAATTTTATTAGTAAACAACATACACCAAGGTACCTCACATTGGATATTCTTGGTGAGTTCATCTGTCACTACTGGAAACAAAAAAGGGCTCAATAAGGATCCTTAACGTAACTCAATATCAATAAAAATGCTCTGTTTCTTCTTTTGTTGTTCTTACTCTAGTCTTTAAACCTTCATACATATGTTTAATAACTCGTATATAGGTCATAAGAACTATCTTAATTTTTAAACACTTTCATATGATTTCTCTAGGTGCCATATCATGAGCCTTCTCTAAGTCAATAAAACCTATGTATATGTTATGTTGTCTTTTCCTATAGTATTCCATTAATCTTTTAAGGAGATGTAAAGCTTTTGTTGTGGACTTTCCTAATTAACATGAAACCAAACTGGTTCTCTGAGATAGGTGTATCATTTGTCACTCTCTTCTTAATCGCCTTTCAATATAACTTTATGGTGTGATTAAATAGGTTGATACATATATAGTTGTTAAAGCTTTAGATGTTTCCTTTATTCTTGTATAGAGAAATTAGCTTACTAAGCCTCCACTCATCTGACATTTTTGCAGACTTAACACATTAACAAATTTGGCTAGCTAAGTAAAACCCTCTTCGCCTAGATTTTTTCACACTTCTATGGGTATCTCATTAGGCCCTACTACTCTTCCGCTCTTTATCTCCCTCAATGCTCTTTTGATTTCTTCCTTTGTGATTTGCTGACAATAAGTAAAATTACGATACCTCTCAAACATGCTAAGATCACCTCAAAAGATATTGTTCTTTATGCCTTTATTAAAAAGGCTGTAGATGTATCTCTGTCATCTTCTCTTGATGTCATTTTCCACAACGACCACCTGTCCTGCTTCATTTTTTATACAACAAACTTGATCTAAGTCTCTCGCTTTATGTTTACGAGCTCTCGCTAACTTAATTATATTATTTTCTCTATCTTTAGTTTCCAATTATTGGTATAATTTCTTGTAAACTCTGCTTTTAACTTCTGAGACTATCTTCTTCGCCTCTTTCTTTACCATTTTGTAACTTTCTCTATTAACTAACCTCTCTATCTCTGTGGTGTATCCAATAAAGCTTTATAGGCAATCTTTTTAATCTTAACCTTTTTTTTTCACATCTTCATTCCACCACTAAAATTTCATCTTACCACCGTAGGTCTTTTAGAAACACCTAATATCGTTTAAATGCTTTTCTTATAAGAGTTGCTACTCTCTCTCATTTCTAGTTAACACCTCCTTACAATTTCTATTCTTCTCCATATATTACTCAATCCTTAAGTTGTTCCACTGTATCCTTTTCAGGTTCCACCATTTGACTTTAGTACACCTCTTAAGACTTTTCTTCTTCTTCTAAGCCTTAATTATAAGATCTATAACCAACAATCTATACTAAGTTGACAAGCAAGCATTAGTTATTACCTTACAATCCTTGCAACTACAATGATTGCTCCGCCTTACGAGGAAGTAGTCATTTTGAATTTTTTTGATATTGCTCTTAAAAGTTATGATCCTCCTCGTTTTTCTTAAAAAATAAGTTGGCTATCACCAACTTAAATGTTGTTGTGAAATCCAATAAAGCTGTCTTACTTTTATTCCTATCATCGTACTCGAAATCATTAGTTTATGAATATTTGTTTGAAAATGCTCTTATATGACCAGTAAATTCTCCTCCTAGAACAAGTCTCTTGTTAGGAGGGATATGCTAAATTATCTCTTCTAGTACTTCTTAGAATTAACGCTTAAGTTGTTCGTTCAACCCTACTTGGGGCACATAAGCACACACTACATTGAAAACAATATCTTTCACTACAATCTTTAAGGAAAAAATCCTATCATTAGTCCATTTTACCCCACAACATAATGTATAATTTTCTTAACAACTAAGATACCTTCTTTATTCCGTTGCCTCGAACACCCTAAATACTAAGGTTTGAACCTATTAATCTCTTTTGCTTTAGCCCCCATCTAATTTGTTTCTTTCATATATGTTATATGAGTCTTATATTTATCTAAAATCTCCATTGTTTTAATTCCAGTGACTTCCCTATAAAGGTCTCGATGTTTCAAGAATCCATTTGTAATATATCAGCATCTTCTTTTCTCCTAGACCCAAAATTTACCGAATGACTAGCCTATACCCTATCATTAGAAGTCAAAGCCACCATTACTGTCCTAATGTCCAACACAGGCTATAAAAGACAAACCCAACAAGTTCCTAAATGACTTTAAGATTGCTCGAGAAAGAAAACAAGGATTATTACATCCCAAAATGGGCACCATAATAAACAGATACGAAAATCACAAGTACAAACGCCAACAAGCAAATCAGAATTTAGATGGTCCAAAATATGAACCAATAATAGTCACTTCTCACCTTTCTTAGCAACTGACCAATGACTAATGATAAAGACTAATTTGTATAAATAAATAGCAATTGTGTTTTTGTTGAATGTTAAAACACAGTATTAGACAGTTAAATATATATATAAACAAAAAGAACTCAAAACTTTTAATGTTTCAGTGAAGATTGAAAGCTGAGCCCCAAAAACTAAAACTTAGGTAATCAACCATGAGCAAACATAACCTTTTTCATATATTTAATCAAGTCTTTATTTTTAATATATAAATATGTTGATTATAACATCTTCCCATGTATTCATTAATTGGTGGTACTATTCTTATGTTCTCGTACAATTTGTGTATATGTATGTATGTATATAATAGATAAATTCAAATAAAAAAGTTACTTATAAGTTTTAAACTGTCATCTTGAGATAGTTAAGATGGATATATTATCTTTTTTCAAAACAATGTTGCATGATAGAGATAAACAACTATTACTCTAGTATGACGAGGGTAGATTGAGGTTACATACATTAGAAAGGATGCAACAATTAAAAAGGCTCTTTGATTTATTTGAAATATATTGATTTAAAAACGATTAATGACAAAGCAACATATGTAATTATACTCAGTTAAAAAAAAGTTTGTCCTAAAGAAAAATGAAGGATTATAACCAATGATAAAAAACCTAATCGGTTTGATCGATTCAATCCTAAAAATCTTGAACTGTTCAAATTTTTGATTTAGTTTTCAACTTTTCGATTTGATTTAATTCAACAACTTTTGTTGTTAAACATTGATCAATTTATTAATTAATCAGTCAATTTTTATTAATTAATAAGTTTTTATAAACAAAAATTAATTAATTAATTTTCATTTAACCATCCTTTTTAATTAAACTTTAAATTCTTCGATAAGTAAGATAATATCTTTTAATCATATTTCAATTTCTTTAATTTTATTCAATCTTTAGTAAATTTTATGACGATACAACACTTATTAAACTTTTTAAACCTTAAATTTGTTATCTTATCGGTTTGACTTTTATTATGGTTTTTAAAATATAACACTTACTTTTAAAAGGAGCATGTAATTTTGTGTATAATGTTGGGCTAACTAAACCATTGGTTATTAACAACGTATTAGCTCTAACATAATTTTGGCATATTAATACACAAACGTAATTTAAACATATAGTATCTTATTATTTTTATAGTTAAGAGGATTTTTGCACATAATTACTCTTTTTTTAATTGATACGTTATGTTCTTACTGCAACTTCAATCGAAAATGGTTTCACACAAACAAATTAAATAGAAGTTCACACCATGGAGTGTTACTACATTATCTAAATTATTACTAAGTTACGTTATTGCCGGACGCATGTGATCATAGTTTTTAATTGGTGAAAATAGCGGGAACCAGAAGCTCTATTAAATTCATGCTTTTAACGTATGGAGTCGTCTTTTGCATGTGGGCACCTATTGCTTTGCGTACTTTCTCAACCAATATTTATTATATATATTTTATGGAACATGATTCTAAAGCAATAATTTATATAAAATATATGGTATTCAAGTATAATAATGTTGTTTCATATAACTTGTATAAGAATAGCTTCATAATTTCAAATAATTGTGCATACGAAGAATTAAAAACAGGTATGATATAGATATAAATATTATCCACCAAAAGAAAATTTTCCTTTTAAAAAAAAAAAAACAAAAACAAAAATTTAAAAGTTGTAAATTTCAGTACAACGTGAACTATGTACGGTAAATGGGGCCCTGTTGCCTGATCGACTTCTTATCATAAAAAGATGCCATTTTTGATATATAAATTTCAAAAATTTTAAATTAAAATAACGTTTTTTTTAATCAATTACAACAAAATGATTTTATTTTTGCAATGATTTAAACCAACTTAAATAAAACTTGGATTGCGAAAAAGGGTTAGACCAGACATGGGCCACCTCTGACTAGCATGATCCTTTGCCTAGCCTGCAAACACCTTTACTAATTCCCAAGTTTGGTTTAGAGTTCTTACATCTCTTCAAAGTTTTCAAATGCTCATCTAAACAGGATAAGATAATAGTTTAGTTTAGAGTATGGTTTATAAAATGCAGTCAAGTTACGTACTCATATTAAGTTTGAACTGTTAAAACAGGTTAGACCGAACCTGACTGCATTTAAGTAGTCCAATACATTGCCAAGCCTCTAAAAATTATAGTTCAATTTTAATAAACCTACATCTGAATTAACTAATTGATACAATTACGTTTAACATGAGAAATTAATAAATAATTATGTTTACCATTATCTGCAAAGAGAGCTATATACCAACAATCAACCTCGATAAAAGATGAGAGAATACATAGTGTATTCCAGGTCAAGCCGATCAGACAATAACTCCGAATCTATTATATAATGTAATCTATCTTTCAGAAACTTCAATAAAAAATGGTTTTACACAAACAAAATAGAAGTTCACACCATGGAGTGTTACTACATTACCTAAATTAGTACCAAGTTGTTATTGCTGGACGCATGTGATCTTAGTTTTTTATTGGTGACGACAGTGGGAACCAAAAGCTCTATTAAATGCTTGCTTAACGTATAGAATCCACTTTGCATGTGGGCACCTATAGCTCTACGTACTTTTTCAACCAATATTATAAAACCACGTTCAGTCAGCATTTAATAGTATCATATTCATAACATGACTTACCGAAGTTTCCAGCCATGTTGACACAGATACTGTCTGGAAATTCTCCAGATCATATGATTCCATGAACCAAAAATATATGCATGTAAACTGCGCCACTTGATTCGATATCTGGGGGTTTCAAGTTTATTAGTGTCAAGCAAGAAAGATAGGCAGATTCGGCCACATGCTTCCATGATTAATTACTTGGTTCTATTGAAAAGTAGGCTCTGTTTGATTCTGTTATTACAGTTGTAGCCAACAATCTTAACTGTGTTCTTAGATTATGACCACGACGTAGAACTAAGATGGCTTGTTAATCTAAAGAAACTCACTCTTTCTGAATGTCATATTAGTTTACTTGGTTTATTATTGAATTTAAGGAAACAACTTCCTACACTTTGTGTAGAGGAACAACTCTAATAAATGCCATATCCTGTGAAGTCACCATGAACAGGGAAATTTAGAAGAAGAATACGTAGTTATATACTATAGCATATTCTCTTGCCCTAATTAAGTGACCAAAATAATACAAAGATGGTGAAGAAGACCAGAAATTTTATAATTTGAAGGTGAAAAATGCTCTACAATGATGGTAACCAATAAGTTAACACGAGTACAAAGACCTAATAATTAGTATCATGGATAAGTCTGTCAGCAAATTTTCTATCGTAGGAAATCTAACATCTTCCAAAACCCGATGCAGAAAACAAAACAAAGGACTTTGTCTGTGTGCCTCACAGCCAAAAAGTCTTGAAGAGGCAGTGCACTGTGAAAAGAAAATGACGTTGTAATACAGAAAGAGATGCATGAAATAGGTGCTCCATAGTGGGCGGGAGTGGTCAGTAGGTCACATGAATGCCTTACGAAACAAAACTAAAATAACTAAAAAGACTAAACATAGTTGGTTTGAGCAACAATCTCATCTCTTAATTAAATGTCTCGAATTCGAGTCTTAAAAATAGAAAGATCTGTTTAACTAGCACTTTATTTATTACGGGTTAGTCCGATGCGAGCAGAGATTAGTCTAAATATGGATGACTTAAAGATGTCTTCTCATAATTAAGACCCTCTTAAAATACTTCATGGGCTAACCAAAAAAAAAAAACTAAAGAATGATATAGTAGATCACTGAATCTATACTCTACATCAAAATTTATAAACTCAAGTTTTACATGAGAAGTTAAGTTAATTTTGTGTAATTCTTTTCATTTCGAATTAATCCCTTTCTTTAAATTTAACTGGTTTAAGGAGGTAAATTACTCATCTTACACACTATTTTTGCATTGTAAGGCTTGGTATAGAAGTGCGGTGGCGGTTGACAATATGCTAAAATGATAAATACTTATTTTCAATAAGTATTTATGTGCTTAAAATTACTGTTTTGGTAATTGCTAAAACGTAAAAATAAATATTTGACAAACGCAATTGTATTTAAAATTATTTACTGTAAATTTAAATATACAACTGCATTAAAAATTATGATAAATAAATACTTATCTTTACTGTACAGTATATTCAATCGCAACCTAAGTATAGCATTTGCTTGTTTGACAGCACAAGTTTGCCAACGATCCCTTAACAAGAATGAACATTTCCAACTCTCCTTGTTTCCTGCTTGGCTTGTTTCTGTTTGTCCTTTTCTCTCTTGAAATGTGTGCTTGATGCTTTCCCTTCCTCTCTGACTCAGACGTCACCATTTTTTAGTTAGCTTTTTACACTTGTTAACCTGGAGTAGATCTTGTTCACCCTTGGGTTACTGCTCAACGACGAAATGGGCAAGCAAATAATTACCTTGACTTTGGTAAGAACCCGAAAAACGTTTTTCTTTTTTTTTAATATCTTAATTTTGGAAGTACTTTTAATTCATTTACACTTAAATTAATTTTCTCTCGGACCGAATCAACTCATAAGAAATAAAGTGATGGTACAATAAGTTTTTCTTTAATAGTACAAAGACACACGATAAGAAAAGAGAAACTAAAACTAGGAAAGGAAGAAAATCTCTTCTTCTTCTTCGTTCTTTTGTTTTTTTTGGCTGGTTCGTGATAGTCCTCCAAATGCAACCAATTAGCTAGCAACGATAATTTCGCTTGGATACATGATCTATCCTATAGGAAACATCTCCAAGTCAAAGAAAAACACGCATGGTGTATTTATAAAACTCAAAAGAGACACCAGAAAATCAGAAACTTTATTCCTCACAAAGTATCTTCATCACCCCTCCTCCACCTGCAAATTCAACTTGATGCAATCCAATTTTATACACCAGTGACCAGGCTAAGTGACCACAACATGGGATTGTTTAACTCACTAAGATAGAGTAAATCAGTTTCCCCTTGATGATCATCTTAGAAGATATTGCCAAACTGTATAAATGGGTATGCTAATTTCCACTCGGCGACATTTGTGGGATTCATTTGCTTAATTGAAATGTTGCTGCTCAAGCCATGGCCAAAATCCAGATTGGTCATCTATGGCACAGAACATATTGCTAAGGTTTTCTTCTTTGATCATTTGATCAATCTTCTGGCATTGAATTTCAGGCCTTGACGGGTTGTGTTGGAAGAACTGAGCCATACTTGTAGACCTCATGGTTGATGTTGGAAAAAGTGGTCGACTTGATGCAGGTTTGGATATCGGACTGTCAGTGGCAGGTGTTCTTGAGATATCCAACTTTATATCAGAGCTGTTGTCACTTCTGTTGCTGCATGAACCCTCAGTTTCTTTATTCAGGTTAATTGATTCAGTTGGTTCTCTGCCTTTTAGTGACAGTATCTGCAACCACTAATTCACTCAGTCAAGAACAAGCTTGCGTTCTGTAAAACTATCTAGTTAGATTAATTATTCTCTTCCCGTCAATCCTAAGACTTGTATATATGAAATTGAAAAATGTAAGCAATGTCCATGAAAGAAGAGAAGGTGGAGAAGCGAAGAGGTGGCGTTTTTGTATAAAAGGGACTTCAGAATTATTGGAGAGATCTATCTTCCAAACTATAAATTCCTCTAAATTCAAGAAAGATCAACCCATCAAAAGGTGTTCCCTTTTTCATGTTTTCTTCTTCTTCTTCTTCATGTTTTCTTTTCCTTTTTCTTTCTCCAGTAGGGTCAATTAAAAAGTTGCACTACTGATATTGATGGCAAAAGAAGCTTTCTAAAAGGCCATGCTTGAAGTTAACGGAAAAGAAAAGATTCTCAAAAATCATTGCAAGACCGAAAGTCAAAAGCTAAAATCATGAATAAATGATCAGAACTTCAAATTACTGCAAACTAATATGGTCTTAAAGGCAGGCAGAATCATTTTGAATGCCCCGGAAAACCAAAAAGCTGAACACCTACCAAGAACAGTTAATAGTAGCTGACTTATAGCCAAAGCCTATGGTAAAGACAACAATTTAATGTATTAAACTAACCTCTGCATGTAATTTCTGATTCTGAGCTTGGAGAGCATTATTATCAGCTTTAACAGCTTCATATTGCCTCTTGAGTAGATCGTAATCTTTCTCAAGTTGCTTGGTCTTCCATCTAGCTCTCCTGTTCTGAAACCATATAGCAATCTGTCTTGGTTGAAGACCAAGAGCCCTAGCTAATTGCATTTTTCTCTCAGGTTCAAGCTTGTTACCCAACTCAAAGTTCTTCTCAAGCGTCTTTACTTGTTCCATACTGAGTCTCCTCTTTTTCTCTCCAGCCTGTGAACCATCATCAGACAAATCATCCCCTCCATTGGCCTCTTCATGACACACATCAACTCCTGAATATGAGGTTGATCTTTTCCCGAGAAATGATGCTACTCCTGCACCCAAAGAAATAAAAAAAGAAGAGCTTATTCTCATGAAAGAGAGAGAGAGAGAGATCAAAAAGATCGAAGAGAAAGTATATACCATGAAAATCTTGATGTGGTAGGAGTGGATGGAGAGCAGTGGGATGTTGATGGTCATCTTCATGTGGGGTTTGAAGCATGAAATTTGCTTGAAAAAAAGCCATTCCATTGCTAGACATGATCTAGCAGCTTATGCCTCAGATTGTGAAAACTTGAATTTAGATAATAACCTGCCTGCCATGCTCGAAGTTTGAAAGAAAGATGCAGACTTGATATACCAGAGCAACAAAAGACCTACTGCTGAAACTCAAAAGCAAAGAAGTTGTTTTTCAATTCAAACGATACCCAAAATTTGGTTCTGTTTATGGGTCAAGTACCTACAGTTTCCAAAAAAGAGTTAATTCTTTTTCCAGAGGAAGAGAAAATGATGATGACGATGGAAAGAGAGAAAGAGAGGGAGAAAAAGAGAGGTGTGCGAGATGATTCTATAGTCCAGTCTGTCTTTGTACCACGGTGTAATTCTCATATTTTAATGTCATATTTGACTGCTAAAGAGAAACGAACTATTATTCATCTTCGTGAACATCACAGAGATGGTGGTAGTGGCAAGTTGTTGTATAGTATTGACCTGTTAGAGATCTCTTCTCTACGTATAAAAGTTAAAAGAGAATGATGATTTAAAATCAATCCAGTATTGTCTCAGCTGCTCTCGATGTATATTCTATGATGTGGGATCATTCAGCACGCTATGGTCATTTTCGTTGTCTCCAATCCATTCATTGTTCAATAAGAGTGTTAATATTAACAAAGTCAGTTGTCTCCAAGTTAGAATTTTATCACTAGAAAGCAAGTTTAATTAACTTTGGAATAGCTTGATTTTGGTCTTAACACTAATTAAAGTGAAGTGGGTGAGTTCAACTCCTCTTCAACTATAAATCCCTTAAAAAATATATAGGACCCATGCATGCCAGTTGGGCATTGGTGGTGTTTTTTACCTTGAATCACGAAGAGTGGAAAACAGCAAGTCATATAACCACGATGACTTGGGGTAGTGATGAGCTAAAATTGTACTTAAGCAGAAGAAAATGGTAAGCGAATTGTACTTAAACAGAAGAAGTTAAGCTTTGATATTAGTTTTGCTTTTATATAAAGAAAGACTTCGGATCATAGTAAAGAAAAAATCATGTGTGTGATGCTTGGAATGACAAGAGACAACGAATAGGTTTTCTATATAATTTATGACCAGGATAGTTTACGTGGACAAAGAGGTTGCTTAAGAAAAAAGAGAAGAGAGTTTGGCT
>JANQBM010000001.1:2439997-2456655 GCA_025594535.1 Erythroxylum domingense | reverse complement strand
AAGCACACAAATCACATTTTTCATAACAATCACATTTATTAACAAATATACCGGGAAATGTCATGAATGCATGTACAATCATTTACATGTGCAAAATTCACTATTCACTTATATGTGTATGCATGAACATGTCAGGACAATTCTACGCACTCATAAACCATTCCAAATTACTATTCTACCCTTCCCATTAGTAATGGGATGTTACATAATTGTTGAGTAAAATAATTATTTTTAATTTTACATTGATGCAGCATGAAATAAAAGAAAAATAGTTAAAAAATATGTTATTTGGGTTTTAACGGTCTCTCTCTCTCTCTCTACTTATTTAAGTTCATTTTTATTTTGTCAAAAACTCTATAAAAGAAAGAAAGGTTAGGAGAGAGAAAGTAAAAATTATATTATTAGAAGTTTATCTTGATTAAAATTCAAAAGGATTCTTCTATCTTCATCATTGATAAAGGTATGCAATTTACTTTTGTGAAAATTTTTAGATTTTAAAAATCTTCATAATTATAGATTTAAAGTTTATAGTTTTGAATATATTATGATTACGCAGATAATTTGCATAGTATTGGCAAAGCTTTGAAATTGGAGTGTTAGATATTTTTGGTTTATTCTGGCAATATCATGTTTTTGGTCTTCTTTTTTGTTTTTTAAATATTTTAAAGGATTTTTAGCAAGTTTCAGCCTCCTCAAGTTGTGTTTTTCTTGAAAACATATATTATTGGGTTTGTTACTAATCATGACCAATGATACTCTTGAATTATGTGTGAAATTCAGAGATAAAAATCACTCAACACAAGAATTTCAATTTCAGTTATATGTCATAGAAGGCTTCAAATCTTTTGTTTCATTTTTCCTGTGTCCACATGTTCCAAACAACGTCCAACCATACAATAATTGGGAGAGAGAAAATTTGGATGGGTGGGATGTTGTTGGAATAAAGGGCACAGGGAAAAACGGAACAGAAGATTTGAAGCTATCATAGGAAGGTATAGTTGCATGTGGTCTCTTCTACTTCAAGGATTTAAAAATCTCTAGAACTATTCTAATTGTGGTTGATTTTAAAAATTGAATGTATAGAATGTTTTTTTTGTTTCATATTATATTAAAATTTTTGTACAATACGGATCAAACATTTGATATTTTTAATATTATAAATAACAAGTATAACGTAATGAATCATATAACCTAGTCAAATATAAATAAAAGTCAAGGATCAAGATTTCTTTTACCAAGATAATCTTATTTACATAATTGGTTTTATCTTCAAAAAAGAAGTAAAAGATAGTAAACAATTAAGGAGAATTAAAGTCAAATTTTAAGTGAGGGATTAGAACCTCTCAAAGTCTTTTTTTACTTCATACATTTTATTGATTGTTTTTAACTACAAATATATAAACATGATGAATCATTATTGAAATCAAAGTCACCATCATGATGAAGGCCAAACATCATGATAGAAGGGCATCATTTAATTGTACTTTACAACTTAACTTTAGTACCCCACAATATCTATATAATTTTCTAGTCCAAAGCTATTTACTGCTTTCAAACACTTGCAAAAAATGCTAATTTACATCAACTGTAACAATTGATGAGGCTCTATATAAAGTCCCCATAGTATGCAATATGTCAATCTTGGATTAGTACTTGTTAAAACTCCTAAAAAATAGTAGTTATAAAGAGTTAAAAGTAAGGATATGTTGCAACTTGAAACTATAATATGGAATCAAAATCTAATATTTAACAATTGAAATAAGATAATATGATAAATCAAATAGTAATTTAAGTTCATAGCCAAAATATTTCATAACTTGTAATTCTTTGATTAATAACCTAATGTTGCTCTTCCTTGCACCCATGTAAAATTAAAAGTTTGCAAAATATGAAAACATATACATGATTTAAGTAACATTTTGATTGATGTTTAATGAAGATTCAAATGTTGCAAATGCTTTAAGTTACTAACTAATTTAGGTAACATAATTAAGACATAAAGTCCACATAATTAAATATTTGCAAGTGATATAAGTTGCTCATAACCTTAAGAAGCACTATGATTGGAATTCTTGAAAGATTTAGACAAAAAAAAATTCTTCAAGTTACTGAGTGAATCAAATAAACTTATCACAATATCATACTTGGAATATGGAAAACACCTCAAGATGCTTCAATGTTGGTAATATATTATTGATTACTTTACTATCAATGCAACCATAAACCAAGCCGATAGGTAGGAAACTGTATAAATTTTTTTTCAGAAGAAATACCTTTAAACTTAAGAAGATTTCCATGTTTCATTCTTACATATTTGATATAACAAATGACAATAAATAGTAACATAACTATTACATGTACTAAAAAGAACCAAACATAATGCAAGTGGCCATCATCATTATAAAACGCTAAGATACATGAAGTCACTAGAGTACCTCACATATGCACATATAATAAGTAGATAATAATAGGCTCAAGATAATCATACAATGTGAGAGTGTATTTGTTGATACTTAATTTTATGCCACTTTTTTTTTCACTTTTTCTATTTTATTTCTATAATCTCATCTCACCAATTTTTATTTAAATACATCTAAATATCATTGCATACAATTTATTTCAATTGTTTCATTTTTTATTTTTATCACATTCAATTTGCATTACATTTTATCATATTCAATTTGCATTATTCTAGGTCTAATTTATTCTTAATTAGTCTTAATTAGTGACTAATTTATTTTAATTGGAGTCTTTATGTTTTCATTTTATTTTTGTCAATAGGGTTTATTGGGACATTTCATTAAATTTTGAAAAAAATGTAAATTTGAAAAAAAGGAGAATAACAAAAGCATTTAAGTATTTTCAGCATTCGAGATATTTTTTAGGGCTTTTACTTATAGGGAAAGAAGTTAAAAGAAGCTTTTAGGAAATTTCTTTTATTATTTAAAAATTTTTTAAATTAAAGGTTTGAAATTGGCTATAAATTTAAAAGAACATGAATAAGTTAAATGGCGTCATTTTGGAGTTGATAATGAACTTCAAAATGATGATATTTGGGGAATTGTTTTCATATTAAATTTTTTTGTATTTAGGTTAACAAGGGGTTTTTGTTATTGGTCTTCACTAACTATCACCCTTACTCTCCTTGATTTTTCTATCTTGCTTCTCTTATTGTTTTCTCTCATCTTGGTGGCAATTATCATAATGAATCCCTCTTCCCTTTGTTTCTTTGTGAGTCATAGTTTTTTTCTTTCATTATTATGTCATATTTTTCTTAGTTGAGGAAGAAGGTGAGCTAAAGCATTATTGATTATCAGAGATGCCAAGGGGAGTCATCTTATGTGTCATTAGGATTCCCAAATTTTTGTTATCACCAAAGAAAGAAATCAGAGTATGGCTTTAAATGAGAAGGGGGTTTGTTCTTGTTTAAGTTTTCATTCATGCTTTCTATTAAGAAGAAAAATAGTCTAATAGTAAATAGCTTATGATTTTATTACATATGTCCAATAATAAGTTTAGTTTGAGTCTAACTAGAGAAAGTTACTATATTTATATTATTTTGTAACCCATTTTCATTAATCTTAAAAATATATGAATTAAGTTCCTTTGTTTCTCTCTGTTGATGTTTTGGTTGTTTCAAAACTTGAATACAATTTTTATTTTTTAATTACCAATGTTTTGTGCAACATCCATCATTTTATTACACTCTATTACCTTAATGTTGATAACGTTTCTTATATATCATTGTGTGTTGATTTTTCATATACATAGACACACGCTACTTTACTCTCTAGCTTTGTCAACCTCACACCTCACCCTCCTTCTCTCTTTATATATACAGAGGTATAGAAGAAGCTTACAACATTTGAAAACATCATTCTTCTTTTCTTAAGGCTAGTGTAACCCATCTTCTTTAAATCTGCTTTTTCTTGGTTCTTCTACTTAATTGTTAGAGACAGCTCCTACTCTACCCTTTGGAGTGCATCGAAGCTGGTGGAGAAGGCTTAACCCTGGGATCAGATCCCGTTGTCCTGCTGCACTGTAGAGGGAGAATTTCTGACTTAGGACAGTAATTTTTCACGACGCCTTGTATTTCAAATAAGCCGTTCCAATTTTAATTATTACTGCTATTTTCTCTAACAATCTAAATCAGAAATTATTTATTTTGTTGCTATTGTTTATTGGAAATTACTGCAATTTTGCTGTTGCATAGTTATTTTGGTAGAATTCGAAATACAATGTTGTTTTCTTATTGTTAATTATTTTGTGTGAGATATTTCTACTTTTGGAATTAATATGTCATTTGCAAATGAGACCAATGTAGATTTTGCACTTACTATTCTCCACATAGGTTTAGCACCTATCATGATAGCCCTGAAAATTATACATGAACTAATTAGATTAGAGCCTCTAGATGGGAGAAAATTTAAATGATGGTCTGAGAATATTCTATTTTACTTTCAACAATTTGAAATCGATTATGTACTGTTTTAAGAGATTCCTAGTGACAATACGAACCCTAAGACTACTAAGGATAACCGTACCGTTAGGGAAGTATTGCTTAATCATATGATCAACCATTTGTTTGATTTCTATTGCAAGTACAAAACTGCTAAGAAAAATTGGGATACTTTAGAAGTGAAATATGGGACGGATGATGCTGGTACTAAGAAATATGCAGTTGCAAGGTGGTTAAAATTTACCATTGTTGATGATAAGCCTATTATGGACCAACTATAAGATTATAAAAATCTAATTGCTGAAATCTTTGTTGAGGGTATGAAATGTGCGAGTTGTTTCAAGCCAATGCCTTTATGGAGAAACTAACTGCCTCATGGAATGGGTATAAAAACCAGTTGAGGCATAAGAAGAAAGACATGAAGCTTCAGGAGTTGATAGGATATATAAAGATTGAGGATGCCAACCGTGCACAAGATAAGACCAAAACACTCATCCTTGTCCCTACTGTTAAGGCTCATGTGGTAGAACATAGAAATGCTAATAACTTTAAGAAGAATGGTGGACAAAATAAGTCTTTCAATAATAAGCAAGGCCATTTTAAGCGCAAAAGGATCGATGGTGACTGTTGGTGGTGCCATAAGCTAGTCCATTCTATTGCCAATTGTCAAACTAGAATCAATTATGAGAAGAAAGCACAAGGACAGAAACCACGATAGTTCGGGAAAGGAAACCAGATGGGGTACCAACGAGGCAACCAGAAGAGCTTTGGTAAAATTCAAGTTAATATAGTTGAAACTAGTGATGACGAGGAGATAATTACTACTATAATGTTCGAAGTCAACCTTGCTGGAAATTTGGTTGAGTGGATCATTAACACAGGAGCCACACGCCACATCCGCACCAACAAGGACCTATTTAAGAAGTTAAATGATGCTACCGATGATGAATTCGTATACATAGACAACTCTAGCAGAGTTCTTGTCCGAGTTGGTAAAGTTATCCTCAAACTTACTTATAGAAAAGTGTTGGCATTATAAAATGTTTTATTTGTTCCTGATGTATATAGATACTTGATTTTTGATGCATTGCTTAACAAAGCCAGTGTTAAAGACATTTGATTTTGATAAGTTAGTTCTGACTAAGAATGAGAACTTTGTTGGAAAAGAGTTTTGTAATAAGGGCTTATTTTTACTTGACGTTGAAATGAATGCATCTACTTCTTCTGCTTATATTGTTGAGTCTTTAGATCTATGACACTCTAGACTTAGGGATGTGAATGAAAGGTCAATTAAGAGGATGTAAAGCTTAAACTTTCTATCTAACTATATCAATAATGAAATGGAAAAAATTTCAAATTTGTGTTGAGGCTATACACTCTAAGAAACCTTTTAAATCAGTGACTGAGAGAGAGTCACAATTGTTAAACTTGGTGCACATAGACTTGGGTGATTTTAAGAATTATATGAGTAAAGGAGACATGAGGTATTATATTACGTTTGTGGATGATTATTCTAGATTTACTACGATTTACTTATTGAAAAATAAAAGTGATGCAGAGGAAATGTTCATAAAATACAAAGCTGAGGTTAAAAACCAATTAGAAAGGAGAATTAAGAGATTAAGGTCTGATCAAGGTGGTGAGTATGGTATTAATTTCCTTGCTGATTATTGTGAAAAAGTTAGGATTATTCATGAGCTTGTAGCCCTTTACACACCTAAACAAAATGGAATAGCCGAGAGGAAAACCAAACACTTAACGATATGATGAATGCAATGTTGATTTCCTCTGGATTACCTGATTTTAAGTGGGGGAAAGCTACTCTTTCAGCTTGTTATGTTTTAAACAAAGTCCCTCATAAGAAACTAGACCAAAACCCTTATGAATTTTGGAAAGTTTATCCACCTAACTTGCATTTTTTAAAAGTGTGAGGGTGTTTTGCTAAGGTTGTTCTACCTGAACATAAAAGGAAGACAATTGGGCCTAAGACCATTAATTCAATTTTTGTGGGATACGCCTGTAATAGTGCTGCCTATAAATTTATGGTTAAGGAAGAGGGGTTTAGCACTTATAGATCAATTATGGAGTCAAAAGATGCAGTATTCTTCTAGGATATATTTCCTATGAAAGTGAATATGCAAGTCTATAGAGAATTTGTCCTTAGTTTTGCTACCAATGATGACCTTAAGGAAGAGGAAATTATTGAAATAAAGAGAAGCAAAAGAGTTAGGGTACCCATTAGTTTTGGTTTTGAATTTATTACTTCCTTTGTAGTGACAAAACCTAAGAAGATAAATGATGTTTTTGTGGTAGTTTATATTATTGAGGAAGATCCCAAAACTTATGAGGTAGCAATGAGATCTGTGGATGCTACGTTTTGGAAGGAAGTCATAGATAGTGAATTATAGTCAATCATGTCTAATAAAACTTGGGTTTTAGTTGATCTACCTCAAGGGTGTAAGTTTTTAGAGTGTAGGCGGATTTTCAAAAAGAAATTGAGACCTGAAGGAACCATTGAGAGGTTCAAGGCAAGACTTGTGATTAAAGGCTTTAAACAAAAGGAAGGATTGAATTTTTTTGATACTTAGTCTCCTGTTACTAAAATTGCATTTATAAGGATGTTTTTTGCTATTGCCTCGGTATTTAAGCCTCATGTGCATCAAATAGATTTTAGGACAACTTTCTTGAATGGTGATTTAGATAAGGAAATTTATATGGTCCAGTCTAAGGGGTTTAGAGTGCCTGGTCAAGAGCAAAAGGTGTGTAAGTTGGTTAAGTATTTGTATGGACTTAAACAAGCTCCCAAACAGTGGCATGAAAAATTTGAAAGTGAGATTTTCAAACATGGTTTTACCTCTTGTGACTCTAATTCTTGCTTTACATGAAATATGATATTAATGACTATGTGATCATAACTTTTTATGTGGATGACATGCTTATTTTTGGTACTAGTTTTTCTGTCATTGATACTACCAAGAGTTTGATAAAGCCTTCCTTTGATATAAAAGATCTTATTTTGGGAATCAAAGTTGATAGGACTAACTCTGGTTTTAGGTTGAATCAAACTTATTATGTTGAGAAAATTTTGAAGAAGTTTGGTTACTATGATGTTGATCCAATCAAGATTCCCTATGATGCTAGTGTTGCTATAAAGAAAAATTATGGTGATAGTGTGAACCAAGTTGAGTATGAAAAAATTCTTGGTAGTGTGATGTTCTTGATGAACTATTCTCATCTTGATATTGCATAATGTGTGTATGGAAAAATTCTTAGTTATATGATGTTCTTGATGAACTATTCTCGTTTTGATATTGCATACTGTGTGAATATACTTAGTAGGTATACTCATAATCCTAGTCAAGAGCATTAAAATGCATTGATTCGTTTGTTGAGGTATTTGAAAGGTACTATACATTATGGATTATCTTTTGGTGGTCATCCTCCTGTGTTGAAGGGATATTCTGATGCTAACTGAGTTATGGAGATTGATGATATACACTCTACTAGTAGTTATATTTTTACCTTAGCAGGAGTTGCTGTGTTTTAAAAATCACCCAAAAAAACGTGTATTGCGAGATCAAAAATGGAGGATGAGTTTATTTCTTTGGTATTGGCAGGACAGGAAGCTGAGTGGCTAAGGAATCTCTTAGCAGATATCCCATTTTGGGAATAACCAATTCCTTTTTTGTTCCTTCATTGTGATTCACAGACTCCCATTCATATTGCCAAGAACAAGGTATATAATGGCAAAAGTAGACATATCAGATTGAGACATAAAATTGTTTGTATTTTAATTAGACATGATGTAATTCTCTAGACTATGTCAAGTCAAAGAGAAACTTAACGGATCTGTTTACAAAAGTTTTGAGTAGGAAACTAGTTTCAGAGCATGCTAAAGGGATAAGGTTGAGCCTAATTATGTAGTAACCTCATAATGGATACCCATCTTAGGAAATCAAGTTCAATGGGTCAAACGAAGTTATGTGGTGACTATTTACTTGTACATTATTTTTGGAATAATACTGATACACATTCAGTTGTTGAATTGCATCCCTTAGCATGATTTTTCTACGTTAGATGAGGTTGGATTGTTTAATCCTTAATGAGTTCCATAACCCAAGTTTGGGTTGTGTGAGTAGTACAACTTAATGGACTCATCTATGTGATTGTAGAGGGCTAGCCACCCTCCTATGAGAGTATTTAGGCCATCTCTTTAGAGCGATTATGAGACTAGGGTATTTTGAGGCTGTTATTCTCTAGCAGGTTCTGTCTCTGATTCTCTTGGACACCAATTTCAAGACCTAGTTCACCTGGTTGTTCACCTAATTTTTTCTTCTTCTTCTAAACTGTTACAACTTATTTATCAAGTTTTGGACCAAGTAGGGGATAGTTGATGTTTTGGTTGTTCCAAAACTTGAATGCAGTTTTTATTTTTCAGTGACCAACGTTTCATCCAACACCCATCGTTTTATTACACTTTATTACCATAGCGTTGATAACGTTTCTTATATTCATGTCTTTTAATTGCCATTACTATTAACCTCCAACATTCTTATTTTTTAGTATACATATATATGCCTATTGTGTGTTGGTTTTTCATATACATAGACACACGCTACTCTACTCTCTAGCTTTGTCAACCTCACACCTCTCCCTCCTTCTCTATGTATATATACAGAGGTATAGAAGCAGCTTACAAAATTTGAAAACATCATTCTTCTTGTCTTAAGGCTAGTGTAACCCATCTTCTTTAAATATGCTTTTTCTTGGTTCTTCTGCTTAATTCTTGGAAACAGTTCCTACTCTACCCTTTGAAGTGCACCGAAGCTGGTGGAGAAGGCTTAACCATGGGGTCAGATCCTATTGTCCTGCTGCACCATAGAGATTTTTCACGACGCCTTGCATTGTAAATAAGTCGTTCCAATTTTAATTATTACTGTTATTTTCTCTAACACTCTCTTCATGTCTTCTTTCTTTTCTCTTCTTTATTAATATCTTCTTCTTTTAGCCTATTTTTCTTGTAATAATTGGTATTATAATAATTAAACCTTAGAAACAACATCCATAGCAAAAGGGACTTGAGGATCAGATCTACATTATATTAAGAAAGTCTTAAAACTCTTATAGTAGTATAGGCATTAATTGAGAAAATCTTGTTAGAGACCCAAATTGAACAAATAAGAAGAAGCATGTATTGAAGTCTATGTTTAACCAATTGTTATAAAAGTTTTGGAATATGGATCTTCAACTAAAGGCAATAAGAATTCAACACCAATATAAGCTTAACTAGATTATGATATATTACCTTCATCAAATATGAAGAAAGTAGTATATAAACTTCATGATGTCAAAGATTGGTTATATGAAGATGGTGAATGAAACAGATGGTGTTTACAATATGAATCTTAAAGAGTTTAAGATGCAGGAGGATCCCATTGAAGAGTTCTATAAAGACAATTAACATGTTATTCTATGATCAATTATGGATGTCAATGGGTCGGGCCGGCCCGGCCCTTGACCCAACCCGCCGATGGGCCGATGGGCCCGTCTATATTTTTTTAATATAAAAAATACAAAACGGCATCATTTTGGACAAAACGACGCCGTTTTGTCGGGCCGCGAGTCCATGGCATGCCAAACCCGGGCCAAAAACGGACCGGGTCAAAATTGACATCCTTATAATCAATCAACACGTTATTTGCATAAACAATTACAGAGAGACAGTAATGATAATTGATCCTAAAAGTGATAAATATCAAGTTTGGATGAAGGAATGGACCCTATATATTTGAACGATTGTTATTGATGGGTTTGGGTGGGATTTGCTTATTGGAAATTTAGTAAATGTTATATATATGGAATGTAGGTGTAAATTATTAAATGAAAGGAAGAACAAAACTTGATACCATGGAGGGAGATGCTTATTACATCTACTCAGTATATGTTTATGAAATATATAAATGATTTGCTTGAATAATTGCTTATGAAAGCTATAATATACTTTTTAGTGGTCATAAATATAGCATAAGAAGTTAGGCCTCTATAAATAATAATATACTTTAAGAAAATGGAAAATGAATGTGTAAAATGAGGATTAATGTGTAAAATGAGGATTATCTCGAGTTATACTAAGTTTTTTGACTTGGCCAAGTATGCTAATTAAATATGGAATACCGAGAGAATCTGGAATACCTGCACATTATTTAAAGACCATCTCTCTCACACTCACTATAAAATGGATAAATTGAAAACTGATTCTCTTTTTTTTGTCATATTGTTCATGCCTAGATATCCTTAACTTTGTAGAACCTACTAGTAGGGTCGATAGTAAAGGTCTACAGGTTGCTAAGGAATTCTTGACTGAGGCTTTTAGGCATAACAAAGAGACGAGTTTTTGTTTGTTGAATTTGGTGGTGTTATTGCTGGTTTTATGGTCATCAACTTCCAGTAATTGTAAATAGTAAAGGTGAAGAAAGGTTATGGTATAATGAAAGTAGATTTTGCCTATAGTGATCAACAAAGTTGGTCCATCTATTATGTTTTCCACTTTATAGGAACGTGAATCCTATAGGCTACTATAATGTGACCATATACATAGGCCATCCATTGAATGCACAGTTTCTTGGTAAAGACACATAAAGTGATCTTACTTGGATCCAATATGATGCTCCATGTGTTTAGTGCACTTAAACTCCTTATTCATTATATCAACCCATTAGAAACCTAGCTACTTGTAAGGATCATATTTATTCTTCCTTGCACTACCTAATCACATATTTGATTATCCAAAACAATGTGACTATGAGATTGAGTATGTATATGGTCGTTCATCCTTGGGGGTTCATATCAAGATGTGTTTTTTAAAGTTAAAGAAACTAAAATTAAAATAGATTCAATCCTTATAATAGATATAAACAAAAATAAATTTACCATTAACAAACTAATTTCTACATATATCTATCCACAACTATGAACTACTGATGCACTAGTTTAGAAAAATAAAAATAGATCAGGGAATAAGAAGATAGCTGATAAGCTCAATTATATTTGGAAGAGTCTTCAAGATACTCTAGGCATAGGTAACGATAAAAGGGACAACTTATTTTTCCAACCAATAAGAGTGTGCAATGAGATCTTAGAAGATCTTCTGCAGTTCTCAAGAGTACTAAGGAAAGTTCCATCTATGTTTCAGAGCATTTGTGGCTTTTGAACTTGCTTCACTATAGAAAGTAAATTCTATTATCTATATTAAACTATGAATTTGAGCAATCTATTGGATTAGTTCTAGCTTTTCTTACATTCCTCTCCTTCCAAATCAAATAGGAAAAATATTAAAATTCTATTATAAAAGTTATCAAGTCTTCTTTGGATTTGGATATAGTATTGTATGCCCATTTAACTATACCTTCCTAGTATATGTTTATTGAGTAAGAGTTACAACTATTGTTATAGTATTCTTGAATATTTTCACTTAAAAAATAAATGAGTGATGTTTTCATTTTCCAATTTACAAAGTTCACAAGCTCAATCAGATGTCCCTCTGAAATGATCTTTTATTTTTAGTCTTCTTTTAGTAGTTAACCAAATTATGAAGTATGTTCTAGGTGGAATCAAATTCGATCAAACCTGCTTATCCAACCTTATCATCTAATGGTGTGCTCTAATCAACTTTATACAAGATTTATTTGTAAAATTACTTAAACTATGTTTAAGCCAGCTAATTTTATCAGACCTGGAATTATTTAGTATGTAACTAGGCAAGTTATCCATGATGTAAAAGAAGCCTTTAAGGTTGCAAATTCATTGGTTATCTTAAACAAATTGACTAACTCTATTATAGTTGGTAACATATATCTAATATTTTGCACCTCTAGAATTATATTCATTTTCCTAAATTAATCGAGTTATCAAACCAAAATTAAGTACGATTCCCATTTCTAATGATCACTTTGAGTTTATGCCTAATATTAGGGTTGAAATTTTGTTTAACCTTATAAATGGAGTAATGCTTAACACTTTTCTGACACTTTGATGTGGATATAATCAAATTCTGGGTAGGTTTGATCATACAAATTCTTTGGTTTGGTAAAGGGAAATTTGGCATGGTATTTTATCTTAGTGGTCAAGGAGAAATACATCTTCTAACAATTTGAAGATGGTCTTTATGACGCTTTAGATGTAGCATAGACATCAATTTCATAAAGGCTCCCAAACCAATTAGGTGTATTACCTTATTTATTTTATAAGGATTTAAAAGATAAAGAAATAATTGGATGTCAATCATAAAACCAAAATATGTTAACAGAGACATTAAAGTCATATGGTAATAAGATATTGATGTTTTGGATTAGCTTATTATACATAAAAGAGTTATAATAATGCTATCAATAAAGAATTTAAGAAGGAATTGTAATTGGATCCTAATAATGAAATAATCAAAGAAAATATTTAGGCAGTAGAGCAAAAGCTGAAAGAATATTTAGGAAGTAGGGTAAACACTCAAAGAGCATAGTCAGTGGATTGACTCGAATGAGAAATCATAGTTTACGATTGTTGGGGATGTTATAATGGAATCCATGTTTAAGAATAAGAATATTTTCTATATTTATAAAGTTTTTTTTATCGATGCTATTGTTGATTTATGTATTATAGCTAATCGGTTAGTTATACTTTAATGATAAAATTCATTAAAGGCATTCTTTTTCTTATACATATTTAGATGTATATGATAAAATTCATATAATGAATATACATTACAAATGAAAGTATCATATCATAATTATGAGATTCATATTACATTTATATATTATCCCTAAATTCTTCCTAGTTATTTTTCTATTAAGACTAACCATTAATAGAATGTAAAAGGATAATTACACATTATATTTTGTCCTTATAAAGGAAGCAATTGATCTCATAGACTAAAATATGGAGATATTTAAACAAACGTATTTGTGCTTATTAGAGAACGACTTCACTGAACTGACCCCATATTAGAAATTTATTTAGAAAATTACTTGTATGTCTATGAGAATTCCTCTTATGATGATTGTATAAGTGATCCTTTAATTTGAGATCACCAAAGTATCTCAAATAAGGATTGTTATGTTTTGATACTACTTATGACCTATTCTAGTCAAGGGTAACTTAGTCGATAGTCACTAGATATAACATGAACAATATAGAGGCAGCTGAGTAATTAACATTGGATTCATCACCCTAAAGTAATTAGGGAGAATGATTTATTGTTCTCAATTATTATTGATTTAGAAATCCTTGGGTAAGATGGAATGACACTTTAAAAATAGTTTTCAATGCCATTAATTGAATCATTTACTCATGGTGGAGAACTAATATAGTTAGACTGAAATAGTTTAGATATTAATTCCATGCTCTGTGTTTAATTAGAACATTGTGTGATAAAAAGATTGAATTATACAAAAAAAATCATATATGAAAAGTTTAGTCAAAGTCACTTTGACATTTCTGAATATTTGAGTGGTTATGATACGTTGTTAGACGCTAATCTTAGTTTGTGGATATAAATCATTAATTAGACAATCAAAGATATCAAAGATAAGTTAAAGGTGTTTAATTTATCTAATTTTAAATATAATTTAAAGTTATAATTTATATCCATTTCTAGTGTATTTTGAGAACCTAATATGTCACATACAAATAACAGGTTGAAAAGAGACAAGATCTTTTAATTAATTGGACTTGATGATAAAGTTTAAGAAACTTTAGGATTAAATATGAGATATTTGACAAATAAGGATTAATATGAGATATTGGATCTTATTTAGGCATAACTAGAATTTAATTAGAATTACTTGTAATTTAATTAAATTTAAATTTAAATTACAATTTTATTTCCATTAAATTACTAAAATATCTAAAATCTATTATAAATAGGCTTATGCTCTAAGGAAATTGATACTTCTTTCTTAAAATTCTCCATAATAGTGAAGCGTTCTCTCAATACATTCTATGAATACTGTTAGAGAAAAGATACCAGTGTAAATAAATAATTAGAGGGATAAAAAATACAATTAAGCTTTACAATATGGTACCAATTATGATCCATGTTTCATCATATTTTACATGTTAATCATGTTATATAATTTAAGTGAACTTAATTTTTAGGAAATCAAATGAAAAAAGTTTTTTTATTATTTTGCTAAGCGTGAGATCAGATCCTACCACGATTTTTCAATAGTGATATCAAAGCTGACTTTAATTCTATAACTTGATTAAGATTGTTTGATTGTGATTGATCGAGATTTTAGAATTGTAATCATACAACTTAAACTTTTAAAATCAAATTAAATTAGATTTGATTATATTTGAAAAGTTCAAATTAAAAGATGTGCTAAAACTTTATATTCAAATTTAGAATTAATGAAGCAACAGTTGCAACCCTAAATTATTGAATTTGAAAAGTTTAGGTTAATGCTTCGAAACAAATCCTAATTGCTTAATCTAATCACCAGTCATGTTTATATCTGAAAAAATTTCAGTTTTGGGTTTATGAAACTCAAAGCTCCTATAATTGTGATTTATTTTTCTTTAACTTGGAGGAATTAGAAAGTTTCTAACACTAACATAAAGAATTTAATTTTTGAAACCTATACGGACAAGTTATTGCCTTTAAAAGGTTGTGAATCTCATTTTGGCAACACAAAATGGTTGTGTGATTAAGCTTTATGGTTTTTATCTGGCTCGTGATTATTGTTGAATGGAAGGTTGCTAGTGGTTATGTTTTGGGTAGAGGAGTTGAAGTTGTAACAATAAGAGGCTTTAATTTCTATTGTGTTTAAATGAATAAGATAGTTGGATGACATGAGAAGTTAGCTAAAACTTGGATATTGCCAGGAAGTTTGTGGTTCTGTGAGGTGTTTGTGTTAAAGCTCTATAAGATGGCATTTATGGAGATAGTTAAAGGAACTTCCATGGAGATTGGTAAAGTGGAGATGCAATGGAGCTTACGACAGTTGACGCTAGGGCTAGTGAGGATCATATAAGCATCTTCCTTAGGCTATGTTTGGTTAGGAGTTTTATAATGGAATGGAATTGAATGGAATGTAATATTATTCTATCATTTGGGATGAGGTTTTATAATGAAATGGAATAGAATGGGATGGAAGAGGAGGGTTTATTACATCCCATTCCATCCTAAACAATAAAAATGAAAAACCTCCAATTTAGGGGGTTTAGGATGGAATGTAAAATGATAAACAACTTTACAATATATTACATTATAATCCCTTATCTAAACAAAATTTTACTATATTACATTATGAACCCTTCCATCCCTCCCAAACAACAATTTTCTAATATTACATCTATTTACATTCCATTCCATTATAAACCATTCCATTTTGTTCCATTCCATTAAAAACTTACGTCCAACCAAGCATAGCCTTAGTGACTAGGTTTCATATAAAGTCTGGGGTTAAGATGAAGAAGGTGGATGTGTTTGGACACGGGTTTATGTTATTCTAGGTTGGGAATAAGGAAGTCTTAACCTATAATAAGGGCTTTGCAACTAGGATAATGTATCCTAGGGTTAGAATAAAGGTTGTTTGGGTATTAGAATGATGTATTCTAGACTTAGTTTTGGTCTTGTTTGGCTTTTGGATTATGAGTAATCCAACAATGGAATATCCCATAATAAAATGTAAACTCAAAATTTACTCAAATTTGAATTTTTTTAACAATTAACCTTAATTTGATTATATAATTATACTAGCCTAAACTTAAAAAAGTGGCAATAAACTTAAAAAAGTGGCACTGAAATGCTCGAACTTTCAATTTGTTACAAAATAGTACGATATTAAGTTCTCTTTTAATATGTCTAATGTGGCTAGCTATTAGCCCCTTAGCACATGAAGGCACTTCACAGCTAGCTAGAAATGGGCCTTAGGTTAAAGGTTAGCTGAATCACACGCATGACAGTGATATACGAGAGCTCCAAGGTTGTAACACCTCCTTACCGTAGGGTACCCACCGGGACATTCGCAGGTCATTCCGGTATATATCCTGTGATAAGGGAGCGCTACGTGTAATCATTACCGTTGCTCGACATGGCATCATATCAAATTGAATACTAAAACATTAATTGTAAACCACAAGATTTTTAAAATCAAACTCTTCCTCTTTTCATTGATCAAAATCAAAAGTTATACATCCATCCCAT
>JANQBM010000001.1:2420763-2432153 GCA_025594535.1 Erythroxylum domingense | reverse complement strand
AGCGCTCCATTATCTTAGGTTATGTATCGGAATGACCTACGGGCGTTCCGGTACGTACTCTAGGGTAATGGGGTGTTTCACTTAGTATATGAATCAGATGTTAAAACTTAGAAGTTTCAATAACTAGGAGATCAACAGTAATTGGGAATGGGAATAGAACTTGGTTATGATATAACAATTGGAATGATCTTAACCTCCTCTATAAAATAAAAGGAAACTCCTAATTACCCTAAAGGCTAAAGTTACTGTGGCATTGAAAATGGAGCATAAAACTATAAATTTAGGGGATTTAATGCTATTATGAGTAATGTCACAAGCTTCAGAATAGGGTTAGAGCAAAAGTATATAACAACATGGATTGTCTATAGCTCTAAAACATTCACTACTAAATCTTGTCTTCACCTTCTCCAACAATCTAGTTCAAGAATAATTCCCCTAAAGTTTTCTTTATCTTATGGTTAGCCATTATAATTATAAAAGGCTCATCACACTAGATATACTAAAAAGGTTCTCTGTTTCTTACTAATATCTCATGTAAATTATATGGAATAAGCCTAAAAATTTTGATCACCTACTCTTTTCTTACTCTTATTCAAAATCATTCTAAAGTTATGTCCTTCAATTATTCAAAATACAATGCTTAAAAAAAATTGGTCAAAGTTCATAGCTTGCGCAGGTAATGTTAAATTCATATACAAGGGTAACCTAATAGTGTTTAAACTCTTGATCAACTACAATACTTACGCGATCTGAAGGGAGAGGAAAAAAAAGACATTTAGAAGTGAATCTTAGTCTCTTCAAGAGTTCATCTTAACTACAACTTGATGGATTAGACAGGTGATTTTAGTTCAAAATATTCGTCTTAAGATGAGCTATGATTAAGCCATTAAATGGAATGTGTAGTTCTAAATTGAGGATGCTTTTAAGAATTTCTTAGGTCTCTAACTTAGAATGTTACTTAAGGACCCAGGGATAAACGCTACAATTCTTCCCTATTATGTTGTCTTGGATTCTATCTCATATTCTCTTCCTACTTTAAATAACCATAAATGTTAATTTTGTTTACCTGATTTTTTTACAAGGTATCAACAGGATTAAGTTTTTTGTACTTCCTTGCTATATTAATGTAATTCTTTTATTTTTTGGAAAAACACAATAAAAAAGGGAATGTCCAAAAAAGGACCTTCAATTAATGGCACTTATAACCTACAAAAAATAATAATAGTCATATCCGTTAATAAACAAGGCTACAATGACATGAAATGCACATGCATGTAGCACTCACTAGTCATAACCATTCATAAACAATAATAGCATAAATTATGGTAGTGACTAAAAGAGACAGACCAACTAAAATAAATTTGGGTAAAGTAATATATTAAGGGACCATTTTCAGTTATTTTTATTTTTTTGTTATGGTTTTTGTTTTTTGTTTTTTATTTTTAAACCAAAAGAACTTATTTCATTTTTAGTGTCAATAAGTTATATTTCATTATTGTTAATAATTAAATATTAGATAAATTTTAAAAATATTAATTTTATATATTAATTAAGTAAATATTTTTATTTTAATCTCTTATACTATATTTATTGATAAATTATATTTTATTAAAATAAATAATTAAATAAGTAAAAATTTATTTAATATAATATTTATTTGTTAATATATATTTAATTGTTAAAATTAAATTTATTTAATATTTATGTAAAGATACTTTAGATTTAAATATATTTATTAAATAATTATCCAAATTAAAAATATTTATTTTTAATCTTTTAAAAATTAAAATTAATTATAAAAATTAAAATTAATTAAATAATTGAATTAGATTAGTCATAGTTATTATTATTAATTAATATTAAATAATTAACTAATATATTTAAATGATAGCAAATAAGATTATAATAGAAAATAAAAAAACAAAAACTATTTTTACAGTTTTTATAAGTTGCTTAAAACTAAAAGAAAATAAAACTATAAACTAAAGAAATGAATAAGATTTTGTACTAAACAAAAAACAATATTTAAATTTATGGTAACATAGTAGGAAAAGATATCAGCCAATATGCAAAAAACCAATATCTATCGGGTAGGAATTGTAATTTTAGAAAGTACAAACACTAAATTAAGAAAAGCTTTTTAAGTTAAACCCTCGTGCTCTCTCCTTCAGTCCTTCCTCATTTTAGCCACTCTCCCCCACTTCTTTAGTGACTATTATGCATCTCTAATCTCACCCTCTTTTCTCTCATGGGTCATCCTCTCCTCTATTGTGTATTCTCTCACTCCAACTTGCTACCACTGCCACCACCGTCGGTTGCTCTCCAGCTTACTACCGTTTGCCACTACTCACCACTTTTGTGTCACCTCCTCACTACCACTCCTCACCACTAGCTTGTCGATCATCTCACCACCACTCACAACTCTGCTCTTCACTACTAGCTCATCAGCCATTCTTTGTTTCATTTTTGTGAATTGTTTGAGTTGTTTGAGATCATAACAACATGTTGCATACTTGCTTGTAGAAATATGATGATGTTTAAACCATTATTATGTAGTTATGTTGGAAATCTATACTTTAGTAATTATTCAATGAAGTGTTGAATTGGTTTATCTGATAGCTTGAATGTACGTTATGAGTTCAACTGTGATGCATTGGAAGCCATCATTTGTGGATTTGATTACCTTTTTAAGTAGACGCCCATGTTATTGGTTTGGGAAATGCCTTCCTTTGACCATCTTCTTTATGAAATGGATGAACAAGAAAGAAGAAGGTTGTGAAAGGATTTAAACCCATATTCTAAGTTGAATTATTTTAGGGCCATAATACGTTTGAGCCATGGAAATAATAAACTACAAGAACAAAACAAAGACTATTTATATAATAATTTGTTTGGTATGATTTTTGTTAGAATGGATCCATGTCATGTTTTTTTAACCTTCCTGACATTTTGAAAGTAAAAAAACAAGACTCTTTTTCTTGGGTTTTATTAAAAAATTTATAGTCTATATAAATCATTAGATGTTATCGACAAATCTTATTTCTTCATATTAATTTAAGGATTATATAGTCCAAGACATAAGGGATTAGCAAGGTAAGGTACTGTATGGTAACCAAAGTAATGAATTTCGTACCACATTAGTCAGTACTAGCCAAAAAGGGTATGAAATCACCCTCTTCGGTATCAGCCTTGGGTACCAACTAGTACCAAAAGTTTCGTCTACCAACTATTATTTAAAATACATGTCAAATATTGATCAGTATCGTAAATTTTAAATATTCCAAGAACTAAATTGCTAAAAAAATTTAATAAAAATACCTAACCCACACCTCTCTTCCTTTCTCTCAATGTTCTCCTATATCATTGTCTATCCCTTGCCACCACCGCAACACCACCACCCACTAGCTGTTGCTTTCCACTGTGCCCGCTAATCTCCCCCCAATGCACCTGTTGCTCTCCCATTGCACCTGCTTCCCCACTAAACCTGCTCTGCCTGCTGCTCTCCCTCTCCACCGCGTCTTCTCTGCCTGTTGCGCTCGCTCCCCATCGTGCCTGACGCCTACTTTCCTCCACCATCGCTAGCCATTGTTTGCTTTAAGTTGAAACCAACAATTTTCAGATCTAGTTTCTTGACCCGACTTGACTCGATCCAACTGAATTGACTTGACCCAATAGAACCAAATTGCAATTTTTGTTTTTTTTTGGGTGTGATTTGAATTGATTTTTTCTGCTCCTAAATTGCATTCGCATTATGTTTTGGTTATGTTGTGTCATATGAAATTTGTGAATGGTTTGAAAATTGAAAATTGAAAGTTGGATTTGTTGGAATTCTTTGTGTGAGTTGAGATTTGAGAAATTTGAGTTTGAAAGTTAGAAATATTTGTGTAAGTTGGTTCAATTTGAATGTAATTTAGGCATTGTCAATTTATGAAGAAAATAAATGTATTAAAAATTTGGGTTTGAAACTTGAAAGTTTTAATTGTTTGTGTATATTTATATTTTACAAGATATTATTCAAATTTAACATAATGATGTTTTTTAAAGTGCTGATTAAGTTTATCCTCTTCAATTTTGTTTTGAAAAGTGTTGAACATACAATATTAAATATGTACTTGTTATTAATTAAATTAAATTAAATGTGATTTTAATATATTTTTAAATCTAATAAAAATCTATAAAATTTTGGAAATTTATAAAGTTTTTTTACTTTTTTTATTATATTAAATTATCTTCTATAAAAAGACTTACCATTGATGACACTTGTTATTTTAGATTGAATCAAATTGAAATGAATTAGTTAAATGTTTGACAGTTTAATCTTAAACATCAACAAAGTATTTCTCTAATATCTTAGTAAGTGTTTAAAGATAAATTGTGTTTGTAAATTAGGCAAAGGGAAGAAAAGTTTTTCGCTAGACATAAGTTGGCACTTTTTAGCCCTCAAGACTCAATATATTTGTTAAATGAATGGTCAAACTCATTTATGTTAAAAAAACTAAACGACTAACGTCGTATTTAAGTCATACATAATGAAGCCAGAAATTTCTTTATTAAGTTCAATTCACTTCATGCATGTAATTTTTTATATTTGTCTCAAACATATTCAACTTGATGACTATTAAGTGTATTGTGTTATTATATATGTTGAATACTTAAATTGTTAGTTGTTGACTTAAGGTGAATTGTGTATGATGTAATCATACAAAATGAGTTATATTATAAAAGATGTATATGTTTATTGTGTATGTTGAATACTTAAATTATTGGTTTTTGACTTATTAGTGAATTGTGTTGGTTGAAATTGAATTGTGTATGTTGAATATTTGAATTGTTAGTTTTTGACTTATTGGTGAATTATGTTGGATGAAATCAAATTGTGTATAATGTAATCATATAAAATGAGTTATATTATATAAGATGTATATGTGTATTGTGTTAGTTTGGGCTATTGAGTTAAACAATACATATTTGTGATAGTAGTTGATAATGAAATTATGTATTCTTTATTTTGAAATATGTCTTCATTTACTTTTATAGATAAATAGAAGGAAGTTCAAATACTCTCAATCATTCAATCGCTTTAGGAAGATATAATGATCTAACTTGAGCTTATGTTGTATTAGTCTCCGATATGAAGAACCATACTATTTGTTTGTTTTGTAACAAGTATTTGAAAGGTGGAGGAATCACCAAACTAAAATAGCATTTAACTAGGGTTAAAGGAGATGTGAAACCATGTAAAAAAAAGTGAGTCATGATGTGAAGTGACAAATGAAAACTTTGCTTGAAAAGTATTAACACGAGAAAAATAGAAGTGAGAGATTGAATTATTAAATTGGAAGTGGAAGTTTGTTTACTGGTGTTCATGTTGATAATGGAAATGTTGAAGGTGATAGTGTTTCTTCCCAGCAAGAAGTGAATGTTGCATCTGGACATGATGTTAAGAAAAGAAGAAAGCAAGTGTCAAATTTTTTTACACCACGAATAACTCCTAGAGCTCAAACCTTCAATTCGTAGTGTCATGTAATCAAAAGACGTGGCTTATAATACAGATATGGCAATGGCTAGATGGTGGTATGATTCAGGTATAAAATTCAATGATTCCTAATCTTATTATTATTAGCCTATGGTGGATGCTATAGTCTCTTACGGTCTGGGATACAAAGCTCCTTCTATTGATAATTATGGAGGTAAACTTTTGAGTAGCTCAGTTTATAAAATTAAAAGTTATTTGGAAGATAGAAGAATGGATTAGGCTACTTATGAGTGTTCAATCATATATGATTGTTGGACAAATAAGAAACATAAATCTATTATTAATTTTTTGGCCTATTCTGCAAAGGGCTCAATGTTTTTGAATTCTACTGAATATTGATATTTTATTTGAAATATTTGATGAAGCTGTGAATGAAGTAGGGCTAAAAAATATTATTCAGTTCATTACTGATAAAGATTCCGCTTACAAAGTGGTAGGAATAAGATTATATAATAAGTATAATTCTTATTTTTTTGGACTCTTTGTGCTGCACATTGCATTGACTTAATGCTAGAAAATATAAGGGATGGTAGGTATTTTCTTATTATTGATGAGACTATGTAAAAAGTCAAAAAGGTTACCAAGTTCATCTATAATCGCGTATAAGTCTTGAATTTAATGAGAAAAGATTTTACCAATGGTACAAATTTCTGTCGTCCTACTGTTACAATATTTCCAACAAATTTCTTATCACTTCAGTGTTTTATTATGATAAAGAAAGAGTTAAGATAGATATTTACAAGTAATAAGTAGGTTGCATCTCAGTATGTTAGGTGTAATGCTAGATTGGAGATTTCCAGAATTATATCTGATGATACAAAATTTTAGTCCCAATGCCAATTTATCATCCGAGTTTATGAGCCTTTGGTGAGGATACTTCATTTAGCTAATAGTGATGAAAAGGCAATAATGGGTTTTTTATGCCATGGGGGTGGTGAAAGAAGCAATAAAGATTAGTCTAAAAATATGTCTTCTTTGTACACACCTTATTTTGCAGTCATCAACGACAAATTGAAAAAGCAACTTTACTCTCCGTTGTTTGCAGCTCAGACATTTTTAAAGTCTAGTGTCTATTTTAGATCATGTTTTATAAAGAAAGTTGTAGTTAAAAGGGGAAAGTTATTGACTATTACAACAGTTGTTGCCTATAAGATCATGCAAGATCTCCTAAGTTCACAAATGGAGATTTGTAAGAAAACTTTTGAGAATTTTGGGATGTCAATTGCTATTTGACAAAGAACAAAACTTAATCTAGATATATTTTTTCACTTTTGTTTCTTGTTAAAAATTAATTATCACTTTATTTTGTTGAAACGCTACTTGTTGTCTTACGACTTACAATTTCTTACTGGGACCAATTTGGAAGTAGTTTTCCAAAATTGCAAATGTTTGCAATTCGAATTCTAAATCAATGTGTAATTGCAACATGCTATAAAAGGAACTATATCACATTTAAAATCATCCATTTCAAGAAAAGGAATAGATTGGAGCACAAGAGATTGAATGACTTGGTCTTTGTTCGATACAATTTAAAGCTTCAGGAAATATATGTTATTATCATTATTAAGTTAGATATAATTTCTTATAATTTTTTAATAATTTAAGTTTATTGTTTACCAGGACTCTGAATAGAACAAAATAGTTCAAAATGTCCAATTTGCATTGATAATATCTGGGTGGATTGAGTTTTTGAGGAACCAGGTTTGATAGAGGAGAGTGACTTGGAAGATAATCTTGGACGGGAATTCATTGGCATGTCAGTTGGTGCAATGAATTTGAATGATGATGATGATAATGATGATGATGATGATGATGAGACTCCTTTCAACGATGGAGATTTTATATCAAATGAGAATTGGGTTAATGCAATTATAATAGTTACCTCCCTTACAAGAATGAAGCTCTAGGTTTTGTTTATCTTCTTCTTTTAATTTTACTTAAATTTGGTGTATATGTTAAATTCTGTATATGAAATGTAACTGCAAATGTTTTTGTTTCAGGTTTCACTTATAGTTAGTTGTTCCTTTACCACGAACTCTTGTTGTAAATTGTAACAGTTAGAGAGTTAAGAATATTTATTGTTCTTTTTATTTGATTTTTTGATGTATTTATCATTTATTATATGATGAAATTATAATATTTTAAATACTTTGTATTATTCTTAATTTTATATTTGTGTGATGATTAAATGATCTTTTTTCATATTAATTGTGATTATTATTTATTTGTGAAATATTTGAAAATTAATGTTAATAAAAACAAATAAATTGTTGTTATTTTAAAATTTTATTATTATGATTTTTGGAGACAGGTTTGATATAAAATTATAAAGTATATAGTATAATATACTATTGGACTATTTTGCAATTTTTAAAAATTCAGAGATTATTTCCTAAATTTAAAAAATTGTTCAAAATAGTAGCTAGTATTGAATGGTATTGATAGAATATTGTACTAGAACCCAATATAGTATTGAAGCCAGTACGATATTCATAATATTGTTGGTAACACAAGTTCCGTACAAAACCTTAGAGTTGTAGAGTTGTTAATGCCTAATTTTTGTCTCATTATAACTTTATAGGGGATTGAAGACCTTAAAACAAAAATAGAAGATAATTAGTTTGGTCGAATTGTTTACTTATGTAAATGATCTAATGGGATTAGATTGGACCAAAATCTAACTAATAACATTACTTGCAAAATATGAACAATTAATTATTATTTCTATTACTATTTGTTTATGGAATAATCAATTATAAAATCCAATCAACTGTTTTTTTTTTTGTATAAATAATCTAATGGGAATAGAGTTTCTTGTTTAGGTTCTTACATAAACTTATTTTTCTCTAAGTCAAACATATATTGATAAGAATATTACTAAGAGAACAATGTTAGTAAAAAGAGTTTAGAGTTCATATGTTTTAAATGAACTTTTACAAATTTAATTATAACTTAATGTTCATTTTATATTTGCAAGCAGTTAATGTACTTGCATTAGGTATAGTGTAGTTATTAATGAAACTAAGTTGGAAGACCACTTTATTTTGATATGGAGTTATTAATTTAATTTTGAGATATTTCTTTATTTATTTTTATAGATAAATAGAGGAAAGTTAAAGTACTCCTAATAATCTAACTTCTTTAGAACAATTCAATGATCCAGCTTGGGCTTATGTAAGATTGGTTCCTAAGATGAATAACTATACTATTTGTTTATATTGTAACGAATATTGAAAAGGTCAAAGGTAATGTGGAGCCTTATAAGAAAGTTAGTCATGATATGGGATGACAGATGAAACCTTTGCTTGAAGAGGAATATAATAAGAAAGAAAGAAGGCAAAGACAGAACTACAAAATTGGTAGTGGAAGTTCTTTTCATAGTAGTTAGGATAATACTAATAACGTGAAGATGGTATTTGTAACATCCCTTTACCTATGGGAAGGTTAGAATAGTAAATATGAGTGATGAATGAGAGCTTAGAAATGCATTTTTTATGTTCATGCATAATATGACATACTCATGCAAGTGAATAGTGAACTTTTTTGCACATGAATTTAAGTGTACATGCATTCATGAATAATCCCAAGTATAATTGGATTGAATTATGAATTTTTGAGAATTTTGAATTTTTCTAGATTGAAAATATTATTGGTTAGTAGAATTATTAGATTAATGAATTTTGGTGAAATTAGGATTTATTTTGTAATTTATAAAATATTATGGAAAATAGGAAAAAGAAGAGAAGAAATCAAATGAAGATTTGGAGATAGTTGGATTGTAAAGATGGAGTTGGTTCAAAAGGAACTATGTCAGAACTTAGACCTTGGGAAAGTGACAAGTGTAAAGTTGCTTTTATTATGTGTCAAAAGTAAGTTTGAGTAATCCGAGAGTTAAGAAGAGGGATTGGTACTTTTCTTAAGTCTTTCCCTATTATCATCTTCTCCGAATTTCTTCCCATACATAGAGTCTTCCATAAAACTCCTTCTGAGAATTAACTCTGATTCTTCATATCCCTCACCATTTCCTTTACTCCTAAAGTGTCTCTTCTGCCTTAAGAAAAACCAGAAGTTGGTTAGTGTTCATAGAGGAGTACGTGATTTTGTATGAAATTAAGGTTGGGAATAGTTGAAGCTTTTGGAGTCTTTAACAAGTAAGTAGTCAATAAAAT
Organism: Erythroxylum domingense; assembly: GCA_025594535.1. Lineage (NCBI taxonomy): Eukaryota > Viridiplantae > Streptophyta > Magnoliopsida > Malpighiales > Erythroxylaceae > Erythroxylum > Erythroxylum domingense. The sequence continues at coordinate 2,422,448 of JANQBM010000001.1, read as the reverse complement.
TGTTAGATTTGTGGATTTTTGAAATAAAGTTGATGACTTTATTGTTAGTGCATAATCATAGCATTTATGTATAATTATATTCCTGAACACTGTGATAAGGGGATGAAAATTGGGGATATGGTGATATTTGAGTTTTGATGGATTATTAGTGATCAGGTATTATGAAAATAGTTCTTGAAGTTGAAATAGCAATGAAATGATTAATAGGATTAGGGTAGAGAGTTAGAAGTGGAAAGGTGATATGCTCTGTTTCTTCACTGAGCATATATGAATACATAAGTTTTTATACGAGAGTTGATAAAGACTTAGAGATATTCAAGAAAATGGTTTTTGAGTGAGGAGTTTAGAAAGTATCGTCTGTAATGACGTCACATCGTCTGTGATGATGTCATATCTTCTTAAGTTGACTTCTGCTTCTTCTGTTGTTGACCAAAACATCTCCTTCTGTGTAGTATAGTCTGCTCCATTTTTGACCCTCCAGATGATAGAATTTGTTTTCAAGGTCCCATGAAAGTTGTAGATCTTGAAGTCTTCTTTCAAACCATCTAAAGAACACTCTAATCCTATATTTGTAGAGAAAGTTATGGAAATTTTCCCAATGCGTCTGCTTCTTCTATCTTCTGTGTCTATGTTTCTGCGCCTATATTTCTGCATCTATATTTCTGCATCTATCTTTTTGGGTCTATCTTTTTGCGACTATGTTTCTGCGTCTATGTTTCTGTGCCTATATTTCTCTGTCTATCTTTCTGCGTCTATATTTCTACATCTATCTTTCTGCGTCTATGTTTCTACGTCTATATTTCTGCATCTATGTTTCTGCGTCTATGTTTCTACGTCTATTTTCTGCATCTATTTTCTGGGTCTATCTTATGCTTAGTCTACTTTCTGCTTCGTCTACTTTTCCCTTATATGACCACAAATTATTCTATAAATCTCCAAATGATCTGATTTTTGAACCAATAGATTCCTGATGCAGCGTTCTATCCCTCCATAAACTTTTGTAGCATTCCGAATTGAATTGAGAAATATTGACCACATCATCTGTTGGAACAGTGAAATAGAATTTTCTTCCTGAACACCCTTCGGTATTTTGATTACATCTAGATCTATAAGATTCCAAATGAGACCCTTTTTAATTTGGAGTAAACTAGAGATTTAGGCTTACAAATTATCTCAAGAAGTCTAATTTTGATTCTTTCTCTAAGATATTGAATTTCTGGATGGGAGTTGTACATAGTACACTATTTTTGATTGTGAACAACCCGACAATGTTGGAGGTATATCTTCCCAATTTCTGAACCAAATTGAGTGATTTTGGTGTCAATGGAAAAACAAGAAATAGTGGAACACTTTTCTAGAAGATAGTAGGACCAAATTACATAAGTTTTGCTTTCTAATTGAATGTGAATAATAGACCTGAAAGTGTAACTTGGAAAAATCTGAAGTGAGTCGATAAGAAATGAATTTAGATTCTAATGGTCTTAGTGAGGCATAAACCTAAGTATAAATTGTACTTAGATGAGTTTTGATATGAAATTGATTTTTGAATGAAATTGATGGGAAGATACTCGGGTTTGTCATGAACATCTATTGTATATAATTCATTTAATACATGTGCATTATTAAACACTCATAATTTTGCAAATTGTGATATATATGTATGGTGTTTGATATAGAGGAGCAAT
>JANQBM010000001.1:2366738-2377760 GCA_025594535.1 Erythroxylum domingense | reverse complement strand
GTTTTCAATTTGTGAAACATTTACCAATAGATTCCTCGTGGGAATGATCTAAAATCTTTACTAACTACATATTGCATTATTAGAGTTAGTATTAATTTGGTTGCAAGCGACATCATTACCAAATTTTAAGGTCGTTGTCAGGGAATTCTTGACGGCATATGTATGTTACACGAGTAGACAAGACAAATCAATTGCTATTCCATTCAGAGATATAAAAGACACCCAAGAGGTTCAGAAGTAAACAAGATAGAGACAACAAGTGCAGAAAAAGGAAAAGATGGCTTCATGAACTAGCTGCCCTACGAATGCTCAACAACCATATTGTATCAATTTTTTGAATTTAGGGGACAACAATACCTTTGAACTGAAGTCAAGGCTGATTCATTTATTACCAATTTTTCGAGGTCTATCGGGAGAGGATCCTTACAAACATTTAAAGGAATTTGATGTGGTTTGTATAGGTATGAAGCCTACAAATGGGACTGAGGAGCAAATCAAACTAAGAGCCTTCACATTTTCTCTCAAAGATGATGCTCAAGATTGGTTATATTATTCAGCTGGTGAAAATGTGCAAATATGGGCTAAAATGAAGAGACTCTTCTTTGAAAAATATTTTCCAGCAATAAGAGCTACTAATATTAAAAAAGAAATTTGTGGCATTCGACAACACAAGGGGGAGACACTATATGAATATTGGGAAAGATTCAAGAAGTTTTGTGCTAGCTGTCCCCATCACCAAATAAATGAACAATTGTTGATTCAATACTTCTATGAAGGTCTTTTGCTTACTGACAGGAGTATGATCGATGCTGCAAGCAGTGGAGCTTATTTGAAAAAACTCTAACAGCTGCAAGAGATTTGATAGCAAATATGATTTCCAATACACAACAATTCGGGATATGTTCTGGCCATAGTTCAAAACAAGTAAATGAGGTGAATGTGACAGTGTTGGAGAACTGATAAGATGATCATACATCTTTAGTGCGGTAACTTGCGGTTACAAAAAAAGAAGAAGCAAGGGCATGTGGAATATGTTCGATGTTGGGATACTCCACTGACGCATGTCCAGTTTTATAGGAAGAAAGTGTAGAACAAGTCAATGCCGTGGGGGGATTTGCTGGGCAAAATCAAAGGAAATATGACCCATTCTCCAACACCTATAATCTGGGTTGGTGTGACCATCCAAATTTGCATTATGAGAACTTTCAAAGACAACAAGCTACTGCAAATTTCCAGCAATATAGGCAACCATATGTTCCTAGACAACATCAACAAATGGCACTCAATTCCAAAGGCAAGTCTTCTTTGGAAAATATAGTTAAATCTTTAGCCACTAATACTATGACATTTTAGCAAGACACTCAAGTTAGTATTCAAAATCCTGAAAATCAATTGATCCAAATAAATCAATTGAGCCAAATGGCAATAGCCATCAATCAGTTGGAGACACAAAGTTCTAAAAAATTTCTAGCTCAAACAAAAAGTAATCCCAAACAAAGTGCCAAAGCTGTCATGTTGCAGAGTGATAAGGAATTGAAGGGACCATCTCCAAAAATCTCCAAGAGGGAAATTGAAGAAGAAGCAATAAAGGAAGCACCTAATAAGTCATAAAAGACAGGTTTGCAGAATTTTATTGTACAACCCCCTTTTCCTAATCGATTCACTAAGGCAAGAAAGAGGAGGAAGAGAAAGACTTTCAGCAAAGTACAGGTAAATATTCCTTTACTTGATACCATTAAACAAATTTCTCGTTATGCTAAATTTCTTAAGGAACTCTGCACTCCAAAATGAAAATTGAAATTTGATGAGAAAGTATAATTGGGAGAGAATGTTTCAGTTATACTGCAAAAGAAAAAGCTACCACCTAAATGGCAAGACCCAATTATGTTCACTATCCCCTGTAAAATTGGTGATTTAAGAATTAAAAAGGCTATGTTAGATTTGGGTGCATCAATAAATGTCATGCCTTATGATGTTTACAAGTCCTTAAACGTGGGGCCTCTCAAAGAAACTAATGTAGTATTCAATTAGTGGATCGTTTAAATGTTTATCCAAAGGACGTGTTAGAACATATCTTAGTTCAAGTGGGTGAAATGCTTTTCCTAGCTGATTTTTATATTTTGCAGATGGGGAGTGATGATGTATCTTCTTCAACTCTAATTTTATTTGGAAGGTTGTTCTTGAAAACCACTATAACAAAAATTGATGTTCATGATGGATCATTAACTATAGAATTTGATGGTGAATTGATTAAATTCAATATATACAATGCCATGAAATATTCGGATGATGAATAATCTATTATTCCTGTGGATTTTATTAACACTTGGGTGCTGGAAAATTCATCACTATATGGAAGAGATGAACTTGAGACAATTTTAGAGATGGGAGATGCGTTATAGTGGCAAGCAATTATAGAGACGTTATTGCCCAACATTGAACTTAAAGTTCTATTTTGCCATTTAGAGAAAACCAAGCAATTAATGAAGCAATTGCAAGTTACTGCCTTCATTGATTCAACCACCTATGTTGGAGTTGAAGAGTTTGCCTAACCATCTAAAATACATATTTTTAGGTGAGCAAGATACATTACTTGTTATTATTTCAAACAAACTCACTCTTTTGCAGGAAAATCAATTGATTTAAGTGTTAGGACAACACAAAGAAGCCTTTCGATAGACAGTGGCTGAGTTTAAAGGCATTAGTCCCACCATTTGTATGCATGGAATCTTGATGGAAGATGAAGCTAAGAAGGTAAGGCAACCTCAACGTCATTTGAATCCACCCATGATGAAAGTGGTGAAAAAGGAAATCTTGAAGCTTTTTGATGTTGAAATTATTGACCTCATTTCAGATAGAAATTGGGTAAGTCCAGTCTAGGTAATTCTAAAGAAAACTGGGGTAGCTGTAATAGAATACTGATTGTGAGTTGATACCCACTCGTATTCAAAACGAATGGAGAGTTTGCATAGATTATAAGAAGCTAAATTCGGTTACTAGAAAAGATCATTTTCTGCTTCTGTTTATTAATCAAATGCTTGAAAGACTTGCAGGTAAATTCCACTATTATTGTTTAAATGGTTATTCAGGGTATCACCAAATTTTGATTGCACCAAAGGATCAAGAGAAAATAACCTTCACATGTCCATTTTGCACCTTTGCCTACCGAAGAATTCCGTTTGAGTTGTGTAATGCACCAGCGACATTTTAGAGGTTTATGGTAAGTATTTTCTCTAATCTTGTGGAAAATTGTATGGAAGGTTTCATGGATGATTTTACGGTTTATGGAGAATCTTTTGAAACATGCATTATCAACCTTAAGAAAGTGCTTAAACGTTGCATTGAGACTAATTTGGTTTTAAATTATGAAAAATGTCATTTTATGGTTGATCAAAGCATAATTTTAGGTCATACAGTCTCATTTAATGGAATTGAGGTCAACAAGGCTAAGATAGATGTTATCAAATCTTTACCTTACCCCGCGACTGTACGAAACGTTCGTTCTTTTCTCCGTCAGGCGAGATTCTATCGGCAATTTATCAAAGATTTTTCAAAGATTGCGCAACCCATGTGTAGACTACTCCAAAAGGACGTGAAATTTGATTTTGATAAGCCATGCAAGATTGCATTTAATGAACTAAAGGAACGACTCACTACAGCTCCAATTATTCAGCCATCAAAATGGGACATTCCTTTTGAACTAATGTGTGATGCCTCAGATTATGCAGTTAGAGTAGTTTTGGGCCAAAAAGTAGACAAAGTGCCTCGTGTCATTTACTATGCCTCCATGACATTTAATGATGCTCAGAAGAATTATTCCACGATGGAGAAAAAATTTTTGGTTGTAGTTTTTAGGTTGGAAAATTTTCGGTCTTACCTATAGGGTACACGAGTGATCATTTATTTAGACCATGCAACTTTGAAATATTTAGTTACTAAGAAAGAAGTAAACCCAAGGTTGATTCCGTGGATCTTACTCCTACAAGAATTTGAGTTGGAAATACACGACAAGAAGGGAGCTGAAAATTTGGTAGTCGATCATCTCAACCAGATCACTCCAACCAATACATCAGATGTTCTCCAATAATAATTTCCAGATGAAAGTCTCTTTGCAATCTAACAGGTAATTCCATGGTATGCTAATATAGTAAATTTTTTGGTAACTAAATTCTTACATAGTGATTTATCTAGAGCTGAAAAGGATAAAATTAAAAGAGAGGCTAAATATTACATATGGGATGAACCTCATCTTTGAAAATTTTGTGCTAATAAGATTATTAGCATGTGTGTTACAGATGATGAAATTCCTTCCATATTAAAGTTTTTCCATTCATTTATATGTGGGGAACACTTTGGCCTCAAAAGAACAACTCATAAAATTCTTAAATGTGGATTATTTTAGCCTAAGCTATTTTATGATTCTTACATGTTTTGTAAGTCTTTTGATCGTTACCAAAGAACAGGTAGTGTGGGACAAAGAGGTCAAATGTCACTTACAGATATCTTGGTATGTGAAATTTTTTATATATGGGGAATTGACTTCATGGGTTCTTTTCCTTCATCTTTTGGTAAAACTTATATCATTATAGCCGTGGATTATATGTCAAAGTGGATATAAGCGAAAGCTACTCATACAGATGATGTTAATGTTGTAGTTAATTTTGTCAAATCTAATATTTTTGTCAAGTATGGAATACCCTGAGCTATGATTAACGACAAATTCACTCATTTTTGTAATAAAATTGTTGGAACGTTGATGAAGAAAAATGGTGTCTCACATTGTATTTCAACCGCATACCATCCACAGATAAGTGGGCAAGCTGAAGCTACCAATCGGGAAATTAAATCAATTTTGAAAAAAGTGGTGAGTTCAAACAAAAAAGATTGGAGCTTACGTTTGGATGATGCCTTGTGGGCGTATCGGACTGCTTACAAAACTCCAATAGGCATGTCACCGTATAGGTTAGTTTTTAGTAAACCTTGTCATTTGCCTATGGAAATAGAACATAGGGCCTACTGGGCTGTGAAGCAGTTAAACATGAATTTGGTAAAGGCTAGTAATAATAGGAAGTTGCAATTACAAGAATTAGAAGAGATCCGTAATGAAGCTTATGAAAATGAGAAAATTTATAAGGAAAAAACTAAAACTTTTTATGATAAAATGATTTTTAGGAAGTAATTCTCAGTAGGATAAAAAGTTCTTTATCATTCAAAACTTAAGCTATTTCTACGAAAATTACGATCTTGCTGGCTCTGACCATTTACTGTTACTAATGTATTTTCTCATGGGGCAGTAGAAATTTAAAGTTTAGACACTTCCAAGGTGTTTAAGGTTAATGGACATCATCTGAAACCATACTATGAGAACTCTTCAGTCGAGAATATGGAAGAGATAAAGCTGATAGCCCCAATCTATTTCTAATCAGGCAAGTCGGTGAACACGTCCAGCTAATGACTTAAAAGATGCACATTTGGGGGCAACCTAAAAATTTCACACTCAATGTTATTTTTATTTTTCAGTATTTATCATTTTTTAAAAATTTGTTTGATTTTTTTTATTTCAGCTGCCAATTTTATTCTATTCCCTTTAGTATTTTCATTTGTTAATCTTTTCAATTCTAATTTTATTAAAAAAAGATTTTCCTTTCCTGCCGCCCACTGTTATTTTACCACCCATCCCATTTTTACCTCCCCACTTTCATTTATCTCTTATTCTTTCCTTAATTCACTCATAATTTCACACACCCACTACCGAATTAGTAAGCACCTACATCTTTCCAACGAAAAACCCAACCTTTTACCCTCCTTCTCACCATAACTCACCCATTTCCCAGTCCAAATTTTTGTTGCTTTTGTGTTTACATTTTTGTGTTTCAAGACTGTAAAAGCACAACGATTGGAACCATGCCACAAAAGAAGAGTGATTCACGTAGGTTAACTTCACCAATCACATCATTTGTAAACACCTAACCTCCATATGACACCATGGCTGCAGCACAAACTCCATCAATCCCTCCAATTTCGAACTAACAGCAGGCCCTTCAACGAGGAATTGCACTCTTAAAGGAAAACAAGTGAAGAACAAAAGCCAATGGAATTCACAAAGTGAAGCTTTCACTTCTTTTCCATTGTCAAAAGATAACCAAAGATTTCAACAACTAAGCTAACACAAAATCTATCCCTGTAAGTTTGTTCTTACTGACATTCTTGAAGCTTTACAAGTTCGTGATTCTTTTGAGCAACTAGTTGGACAAATTTGTTGGAATGTGTTTGTTAAAATTGACCGCCCTATATATGTTGAATTAATAAGAAAATTTTACAGCACATCTCAATTTAATTCTCATAAATAATTCAACATTTTTTTTGAAAAGATAAAGAATTCGACTTATTTACTGAAGGAATTGTGGAATTTAGACTTATGGGTAAGGAATTCGCGTTATTTGTTGCTGAATTTAACGTGGCCATGGGTTTTATATCAGCTAATGATGTTAAAAATGAACCATTTGTAAGTTCCCATAGTGATTATTATATTGATTTTCATGCATATGAATTGTGGACTCAATGGTCCGTTGACCCTCAGCCATATAATGCAAATGCATCTAAGAGTTCGTATTTAAAAAATTCTGTTTTCAAAATAAAACATCGACTCTTAGCTTACAATTTTTCAGGGCGTTGTGATTCTGCAGGTACACTTTATAAGGTTGAATTTTATTTTTTATGGTGTATGGCAGACAAATTCTGGTTAATTTGGGTTTTTAGTTTTTGATGCAATTTCAATCTATGTTAAACAAAAAATCCAAACCATTAATATTAGGGTCCTACGTCACTCAATTGGCCGTTAATTTGGATTTACTGGACCCTGATAATATTGACATAATTATGGCTTGGGTCATAGAACCTTTGGATATGGAATGTTTGTGGAGGATGGGAATTGTGGACATGAGTCATGGAAGGATATCCTTCACTAATCTGGGCCCAGTTGTCTCTTCCAACCCACATCCAACCACAAGGAGTCAGGTTGTCACAAATACACCGAGTAGTAGCCAGCCTCCCTAACCCAATTGGGAAGCTTGTTTAGTTTGTCTTGAACGCCAGATGCACCGCATGGAGCATAATTTGATGGCATATTGGGCAAATCAAGGATTCCAACCTCCTCTACCACCAACCCCATGATTTCGACGCTCAACTAATAGAGAAGCTTTCTTTTCTCTCTTCTTTTCTATTTTCACTTCTTTTATCTTATGTCATTACATTGGGGACAATGTATGAATTAGGTGTGGGGTTGGAGAATGTTCCATATAACTGATAGTTAGGAATCTTTGTTGAAAATTTTTGAATGCTTATTGACTTATTTGCAATTAATTAGCCAACTTCGACACCTTCTAGACTTCCGTTTTTAATGACTTAAGTAGTGCACATAACTTGAGTTAAATTTATTTTAGGACAATAGATGTCACTTAGTTAAGAAATACAAGTGTATACACTTGGTCCAGTTTAGGCAATCATATGATTAAACATGGTATATAATTGTGGTTAACTGCATTAACCTGTGAGTTTTTTAGCCTAAAAAATTGAAACATCTATATCAATCTGTATTTCTTTGATGTGTGATTATCTTTTAAGGTGAATTTTTCTCTAGAACTTGTTTGGAATCGACTTGAGACCACATCTATACATGCGTGCACAAAAATGATAAAGGTTCTTTGTTTTAGCCCTTTAGCTTAAAAAGCCAACCTAATTCAATATCCTTTGTTAAACGTTTTGAGTTGAATCCTTTTTCTTGATAAACCCACAATAAACAACTAAAACCTCTCATATCTTCACCCATTATAAATGTAAGTACGCATTCTAACCACAATTTACGTCAATTTTATCTAGAGAGATATGGAAAGCAAGGAAAAGAAAAGGATGAAAGGAAATTAAAGAGATTTAGTTTTGAATTGTGTGTTGTACTGCTGTCTTTAAATATCAGTACATTGATGAAAAAAAGAAAGAAAAGAAAAAGAAAAATAATAATACAGCAGTGAAAAATAAGTTATGAAGCAATCTATCTCTACGGAATGGCGTTGTTGACTCCTTTATGATTGAATTTGTGTCTTTACAAGTGGTTAGTGCTTTGCTAACGTTTATGATTTTTGCCCTTTTCTATTTATCAATCCTTACCTTTACCTATAGCTCGATACAAGCTTTAAATTTCTGCTGCTTGATTATGTCGGGAGTGTATCTGATAAAGATAAAGATAAGAGGGAAGAGAGGACACTTCTAGTTACATCATCTTTACATTTTCTCTGTTGCTGTTTTTTCTAGTTTTGACTGGAGTTTTCGTATTTTCTGGAAAAGTGCAGATATGGATACTATGTGTTTTGTTACTTTTCTGTTCGATTTTACCTCCGTTATGAGTAGCTAAATCCTTCTGCTTGGTTGAAGGAACCACGTCATCATTTAGTATGTGTGAGATTTTATGAATAAAGTTTATTTTATTGATGAATATTAAGTGTCTTCTGTAATCCTTTTATGATTGAATTGATTGATCTCTAGGGTTCACAATTAGGAATTGATTGATTTAATTTACAGCTAGATTAGTAAGATTTGACGTTCAGTTTTGCTTATTTAAAGTGACAATTAATATTACCATCTTTACATTAGGGATTGGAAATTCCAAGAAAGATACTTATCTAGATTAAATACATATTGTATGTGCATTGTCTTGCTCATTGGTTCTCTTAGTTCTTAAAGTTATTAATCAATCAAACTTAAGATCGTTTCTAAGTTATTGACTAATAAGAGTGTTTAGAATACATATTTCTATTTATTCAATCTTAAGAGAGAACATCACTCGATGAGTATTTGTTAATGGACTTAACTTTATATCGATGATCTATATTAGTTTGATAACGTAAGTAATCCGAAACCAAGGTTCGTTATTAATTTTCTAGATATGAATATTCTCATTTATTTCCATTTTTTTTCTTTTTAATTTCTAAAAATCACGTTAATTGAACTATACATGCGTGCACAAAAATGATAAAGGTTCTTTGTTTTAGACCTTTAGCTTAAAAAGCCAACCTAGTTCAATATCCTTTGTTAAACGTTTTGAGTTGAATCCTTTTTCTTGATAAACCCACAATAAACAACTAAAACCTCTCATATCTTCACCCATTATAAATGTAAGTACGCATTCTAACCACAATTTACGTCAATCTTATCTAGAGAGATATGGAAAGCAAGGAAAAGAAAAGGATGAAAGGAAATTAAAGAGATTTAGATTTGAATTGTGTGTTGTATTGCTATCTTTAAATATCAGTACATTGATGAAAAAAAGAAAGAAAAGAAAAGGAAAAATAATAATACAGCAGTGAAAAACAAGTTATGAAGCAATCTATCTCTACGGAATGGCATTGTTGACTCCTTTATGATTGAATTTGTGTCTTTACAAGTGGTTAGGTGCTTTGCTAATGTTATGATTTTTGCCCTTTTCTATTTATCAATCCTTACCTTTACCTATAGCTCGATACAAGCTTGAATAAAGTCCTTTTGATTTGCACATTTTTAAATTTCAAGTGGTAAAAAGTTGGTGAAAAAGCAAGCATATGGTAGAATATTTGCATCAGAAGAATTTGAGTGAAATACTAAACCAACAAACACTAAAGTGATTTAAGTGAAATCCAATCCGTGAGAGTTTGCTATAATTATATGCTAGTTTTTGAAATATGATTGCTTTAAATTGACTTTGTTTATATTACTTAAATGATTAACTCTAGGGCATTCATTGGTTACAAAATTGTTTGATTCTTGAAGTGTACACTATTTACTGTTATGAGACTTAGAATAAAGAAAGTTGATTAGTTGGACAATTGATTGCAAATATAGTTTGTCAAGGATAAGAAAAGATTGGTGTAGGGGAATTTGATAAGTTGTTATTTTTATGCTAACTTTGAATATAAATCTCTTTAATGTGTTGAAATTTTTATTTAAAATTAATGAACTTGTTTCTTAATTATTCTCAGATGGTTTTCAACACATGGGAGATGTATTTGAATTAAAAAGATGCAAGGAAAGCAAAGATAATTCGAATTCCCATCTGGCAGAAAAGTTTTTGACTAAACATGGGCACATGCAAAGGGAAAATTTATCTGCAAAATCTAATTTGAATATAGATTCGATACACTTAGTATTTTTATTATTTAGGGAATCAAGTTATTGTCTTTTAGGTAGGGATCTGCTGCTTGATTATGTGGGGAGTGTATCTGATAAAGATAAAGATAAGAGGGAAGAGAGGACACTTCTAGTTACATCATCTTTACGTTTTCTTTGTTGCTGTTTTTCCTAGTTTTGGCTGGAGTTTTCGTATTTTCTGGAAAAGTGTAGATATGGATACTATGTGTTTTGTTACTTTTCTGTTCGATTTTACCTCTGTTATGAGTAGCTAAATCCTTCTGCTTGGTTGAAGGAACCACGTCATCATCTAGTATGTGTGAGATTTTATGAATAAAGTTTATTTTATTGATGAATATTAAGTGTCTTATGTAATCCTTTTATGATTGAATTGATTGATCTCTAGGGTCCACAATTAGGAATTGATTGATTTAATTTACAGCCAGATTAGTAAGATTTGACGTTCAGTTTTGCTTACTTAAAGTGACAATTAAGATTACCATCTTTACATTAGGGATTGGAAATTCCAAGAAAGATACTTATCAAGATTAAATACATATTGTATGTGCATTGTCTTGCTCACTGGTTCTCTTAGTTCTTAAATTTATTAATCAATCAAACTTAAGATCGTTTCTAAGTTATTGACTAATAAGAGTGTTTAGAATACATATTTCTATTCATTCAATCTTAAGAGAGAACATCACTCGATGAGTATTTGTTAATGGACTTAACTTTATATTGATGATCTATATTAGTTTGATAAAGTAAGTAACCCGAAACCAAGGTTCGGTATTAATTTTCTAGATCTGAATATTCTCATTTATTTCCAATTTTTGTTCTTTTTAATTTCTAAAAATCACGTTAATC
>JANQBM010000001.1:2350242-2366638 GCA_025594535.1 Erythroxylum domingense | reverse complement strand
TAATTTTACCGACGGTAAAAGATTGTTCGTCGGTGAATTTAGCTACGGCCGAATCACCGACGTTTTCTTCCGTCGGTAAATAAATTTACCAACGGTTTATTGGCTTCTTCCGTCGGTAATTTCCGTCTGTAATTTACTGTTTTCTTGTAGTGCGGTAAGGTTGCGTATTACTGAACTTTCCCAGATTTTAGGTATCAGCGGGATTTCTACTAATTGCTATTGTTGTTTAATGAATTTTTAATATTTTAATAATAATAATTTACAATAAAAATATGCAAAAAAATATATCTTTTACTATTAAAGAGTAAATCATTATATTGCCCTAATTAACTAGGAGCATTTATTAGTTGAAATAAAACGATTTAAATAGGTTTAAGAGTCGACAGTTACATGATATATACACCTAAGAATACCATATGATTCATGTTTAAGTTATTGATATTGTTAAGATATTTATTATATCTCAATTATTTAATTTTGGCATGTTTGATTATTAAGTCTTCAAGATAATTTTTTAAAATCCAAATCAAGATATGGTGTAAATAAGTAACACTCCTTATTTGAATTGGACTCTGGTATAAGAATTGTAGTGAAATTAGAAGTCTATCTTTAATTGAAGTTCAAGTGGATTATGTTAGATTATGGATATATATTGTGTTTTTTTTTTTTTTGCTGTAGCAAGGTAGGCTTGCGTGAGTGATTTTTTATTAGTGTCTTGATTGATCGATTGAGCATGTATGGGCACATCATGTTGATGTTATGTGGAGTATACTGTGAGATAGCTAAAGGAGTGTGGCTGTGTGCATGATTTTCTTGTCAACCCAGGTTCTGCACTTGAGGCGTTAGTGATTTGGTGAAGATTTTGGTTGGGCGTTCACTTGATAGAGTGTGCGTGATCTTGCTTATGCTATATACACACGTGAGTTACTTGGTAATGCTTTCATTTGAGTGGTTATGGCAAGTGTATGTATGAAAAGTGAACTTAAGATCTAATTCTTTTTGTTGTGGGTTGAATTGAGGGAGGCTTGCGTGTGACTTGTTCTACATCTTGGTGTGGATTGATCTACGGTGAATGGGTAGATCACGTTGTTGGGTGTGCAAAAAATTGGGAGATAGCTAAAAGTGTGTTGTGGTGTGTGTGAGTCATCGTTTTGGAAGGTGTTGTCATAGGTTGAATGAAAGTGTTAGTGAACTGTAGATTTTGTGATGGTTGTTGCGAGATTTCTTCCTTGCATTATTTTGGTTTGGTCTTTGTCTTATCTGGGTTTGTCACAAGTGAATGATAATTGTTGACTGATTTCTTTCTGGTTACATCATCTTGAAGTGGGTGGTTTGCGTGGGCTATCATACTTGGTGTCTTCATCCTGCTGCTGTGAATTATTACTGGTATTTGTGTGGATCATCCCATAGTTTATGGTAACAACTTTCATACCCATTTTGGTGAAACCGAATTTATAGGGGAGTTGTTTTTTTGTTCTTTCTCAAGTGTTCTCATTTATGTTGAAGTTTGTTTAACCACTTGAGTTATATATTTAGTGTTCTTACGTTATAAGATTGTTGAGAAAAATCTTTTATTGAGGCTAGTACGAGGCGGTCGTACTATTGGGTTTGAAATTCTTTCACAGGTACTGAGGACGAGGGATAGTGTCAAGGGTTAAGTGGTGTCGACTTAGTAAAGCCTTGTATAAAACTATTGTCGTTAGTGAAAGAATTAAGATGGGTGAGGGCACCGCAGACATAGGCAAGGTGTGTCGAACAACGTTAACAAATATTAGTGTTGATTTATTTTGTTGCATTTAATTCTTCTAGTTTTTTATTGTGCTAGAAACGATTGTCGTAAATCAAAGAGTTTGCAAAACTAATACACCCTTATGGTTTTTTCAATTGATATCAAAATGGGTCACCGAATCAGAACTTGGTATATCAAGTCGGTGTAGATCTTTGTTTCGTAATTATAGCTATAAGAGAAGGAGCATCAATCATAAGGCCACTGTTGTTAGATGGTTCAAATTATCCTACGTGAAAATTACAGATGAGAGTGTTCATTCAGGCACAAGGAACAAAAGCATGAAACTCAATTTTAAATGGTTGGACACTTCTTGTGACGACTGATGAAAACAGAGAAGCAGTGCTTAAAGATGCATATAAGTTGACAAGAGTTAAAGAATAAAGAGCGCTTGGAAATTCTCTAGCCCTGCACGCCATCTTTAGTGTCGTTGAAGAAGGTTGCTTTGCTATGATATCAGCTTGTGAATCGGCAGAAAAAGCATGGGACACTTTGTAGACTATACAGGAAGGACTGAAATCTGTGATAGCCTCAAAATTTTAAATGTTGGCTGAGAAATTTGAAGAGCTGAAGATGGATAAGAGTGAAACAATTGGAGACTTCGATGAGAGACTGCGTGACATAGCAAACCAAGCACATCAACTCGTATAACATTTACCAATAAATTCCTCATGGGAACGATCTCAACTCTTCATTAACTACATATTTCATTATTAGAGTTGGTATTAATTTTGTTGTAATCGACATCATTACCAGATTTTGACACTGTCGGGAAATTCTTGATAGTATATGTGTATTACACGAGTAGACAAGACAACTTAATTGCTATTCGATTCAGAGATAGAAAAGACAACCAAGAGATTATGGAAGCAAACAAAATAGAGACAACAAGTTCAGAAAAAGGAAAAGATGATTGCAAATCGCACTCTTCGTGAACTAGTTTCCCCTTCGAATGCTCAATAACCCCATTGCATCAATATTCCAAATTTGGGGGACAACGACACCTTTAAACTAAAGTTAGGGCTGATTCATTTATTACCTATTTTTCGAGGTTTATTGGGAGAGAATCCTTACAAACATTTGAAGGAATTTGATGTGGTTTGTATGGGTATAAAGCCTACGAATGTGACTGAGGTGCAAATCAAACTAAGAGCCTTCCCATTTTCTCTCAAAGATGATGTTCAAGATTGGTTGTATTATTCAATTGGTAAAAACGTGCAAACATGGGCTGAATGAAGAGACTCTTCTTTGAAAAATATTTTTCAACATCAAGAGCTGCCAATATTAGAAAAGAAATTTATGGCATTTGACAACACATAGGGGAGACACTATACGACTATTGGGAAAGGTTAAAAAAGCTTTATGTTAGTTGTCCCCATCACCAAATAAATGATCAATTGTTGATTCAATACTTCTATAAAGGTCCTTTGCTTACGGATAGGAGTATGATCGATGCTGCAAGCAGTGGAGCTTTGGTTGATAAAACACTGACAACTGCAAGAGATTTGATAGCGAATATGGCTTCTAATACATAATATTTCGAGATACATTCTGACCATAGTTCAAAAGAAGTAAATAAGGTGAATATAACAACGTTGGAGAAGAGGTTGGATGATCTTACATCTTTGGTGCGGCAACTTGTGGTTACAAAAAAAGAAGCTAGGGAATGTGGAATATGTTCGATGTTGGGACACTTCATTGGCGCATGTCCAGTTTTGCAAGAAGAATGTGCACAAAAAATTAATGTCGTGAGGGGATTTGTTAGGTAAAATCAAAGGAAATATGACCCATTCTCCAACACTTATAATTCGGGTTAGCATGACCATCCAAATTTGTGTTATAGGAACTCTCAAGGACAACAAGCTACTGCAAATTTCCAGCAATATAGGCAACCATATGTACCTAAACAACATCAATAAATGACACCTAATTCTGAAGGTAAGTCTTCTTTGGAAGATAGAGTTAAATCTTTGGCCACTAATACCATATCATTTCAGCAAGATACTTAAGCTACTATTCAAAATCTTGAAAAACAATTGAGCTAAATGGCAACAACCATCAATCGGTTAGAGGCACAAAATTTTGGAAAGTTTCCTACCCAAATAGAAATTAATCCCAAACAAAGTGTCAAAGTTGTTATGTTGCAAAGTGGTAAGGAGTTGAAGGAACCATCTCCAAAAATCTCCAAAAGGGAAATCGAAGAAGAAGCAACAAAAGAAACACCTAATCAGCCAGAAAAGACACATTTAGGTCTACATAATTTTGTTGTACAACCCCCTTTTCCTAGTCGATTCACCAAGGCAAGGAAAAAGGAGCAAGAGAAAGAGATATGAGAGACTTTCAGAAAAGTCCAGGTAAATATTCCTTTGCTTGATGCCATTAAACAAAACCCTCATTATGCTAAATTTCTTAAGGAACTCTACACTTCAAAACTAAAATTGAAATTTGATAAGAAAGTGTAATGTTTCAACCATACTGTAAAAGAAAAAGCTACCATATAAATTTCAAAACCCAGGTATGTTCACTATTCCTTGTAAATTTGGTGATTTGAGAATTGAAAAAGCTATGTTAGAATTGATGTATTAATAAATGTCATGCCTTATGATGTTTACAAGTCCTTAAACATGGGGCTTCTCAAAGAAACTAATGTAGTGATTCAATTTGTGGATCGTTCAAATGCTTATCTAAAGGGTGTGTTAGAGGATATCTTAGTTCAAGTGGATGCAATGCTTTTTCCAGCTGATTTCTATATTTTGCAGATGGGGAGTGATGTTGTATCTTCTTTAACTCCAATTTTATTTGGAAGGTTGTTTTTGAAAATCACTAAAACAAAATTTGATGTTCATAATGGATCATTAACTATGGAATTTGATGGAGAATTGATTAAATTCAATATATACAATGTCGTGAAATATCTGGATGATGAACAGCCTGTTGTTTCTTTGGATTTTATTGACACTTGGGTGCAGAAAAATTCATCACTAAATGGAAGAGATGAACTTGAGACAATTTTGGAGATGGGAGATGCGTTATAATGGCAAGCAATTACAGAGACATTATTGCCCAACTACGAACTTGAAGTTCTGTTTTGCCATTTGGAGAAAACCAAGTAATTAATGAAGCAATTGCCTTACGCGGAGCTGTCCTAAAATAGCTCCAAGCTACTCCCTTCGTTGATTCGACCACTTACGTTGGAGTTAAAGAGTTTTCCTAATCATCTAAAATACATATTTTTAGGTGAGCAAGATATATTTCCTGTTATTATCTCAAATAAACTCACTCTTTTGTAGGAAAATCAATTGATTCAATTGCTAAGACAACACAAGGAGGCCTTCGGATGGACAGTGGCTGATTTAAAAGAAATTAGTTCCCACCATTTGTATGCACCGAATCTTGATGGAAGATGAAGCCAAGGAGGTAAGGCAACCTCAACGTTGTTTGAATCCACTGATGATGGAAGTAGTGAAAAAGGAAATCCTGACGCCTCTTAATGCTGGAATTATTGATCCCATTTCAGATAGCAATTGGGTAAGTCTGGTCTAGGTAGTTCCAACGAAAACTGAGGTAACTATAATAGAAAATAATGATGGTGAGTTGATACCCACTCGTATTCAAAATAGGTGGAGAGTTTGCATAGATTATAGGAAGCTGAATTCGGTTACTAGAAAAGATCATTCTTCGCTTCCGTTTATTGATCAAATGTTTGAAAGACTTGCAGGTAAATCTCACTATTGTTGTTTTATTCAGGGTATCACTAGATTTTGGTTGCACCAAAAGACTAAGAGAAAACAACTTTCACATCTCTATTCGACACCTTTTCCTATCGAAGAATGTCATTTGGGTTGTGTAACACACCAATGACATTTCAAAGGTATATGGTACGTGTTTTCTCTAATCTTGTGAAAAATTGTATGGAAGTTTTCATGGATGATTTTACAGTTTATGCAGAATCTTTTGAAACATGTATTATCAACCTTGAGAAAGTACTTAAACGTTGCATTAAGACTAATTTAGTTTTAAATTATGAAAAATGTCATTTTATAGTTGATCAAGGCATAATTTTGGGTCATACAGTCTCATCTAAGGGAATTGAGGTTGATAAAGCTAAGATAGATATTATCAGATCTTTACCTTACCCCCTAACGGTGCGGAAAGTTTGTTCTTTTCTTGGTCATGCAGGATTCTATTGCCGATTTATCGAAGATTTCACAACCCATGTGTAGACTATACCAAAAAGACATGAAAATTGATTTTGATGAGCCATGGAAGATTTCATTTGATGAACTAAAGGAATGACTCACTACAACTCCAATTATTTAACCACCGAAATGGGACATTCCCTTCGAACTAATGTACATTGCCTCAGAATATGCAGTTGGAGTAGTTTTGGGTCAAAAAGTGGACAAAATATCTCATGTCATTTACTATGACTCCATGACACTTAAAGATGCTCAGAAGAATTATTCCACGACGGAGAAAGAATTTTTGGCTGTAGTTTTTGGGTTAGAAAAATTTCGGTCTTACCTATAGGGTACAAGCATAATCATTTATTCAAATCATGCAGCTCTGAAATATTTGGTGACTAAGAAAGAAGCAAAACTAAGGTTGATTCGGTGGATCTTACTCCTACAAGAATTTGAGTTAAAAATATGCAACAAGAAGAGAGCTGAAAATTTAGTGGCTGATCATCTCAGTCGGATCACTCCAACCAATACATCTGGTGTTCTCTAAGATGATTTTCCAAATAAAAGTCTCTTTGTAATTCAACAGGTAATTCCATGATATGCTGACATAGTAAACTTTTTGGTGATTAAGTCCTTACTTAATGATTTATCTAGAGCTGAAAAGGATAAAATTAAAAGAGAGGCTAAATATTACATATGGGATGAACCTCATCTTTGAAAATTTTATGCTGATCAGATTATTAGAAGGTGTGTTGGAGATGATGAAATTCCTTCCATATTAAATTTTTGTCATTCATCTGTGTGTGGGGGACACTTTGGCCTAAAAGAACAACTCATAAAATTTTTGAATATGGACTATTTTAGCCTAAGCTATTTTATGATTCTTACATGTTCTATAAGTCTTGTGATCGTTGCCAAAAAATAGGTAGTGTGGGACGAAGAGATCAAATGCCACTTACAAATATCCTAGTATGTGAAATTTTTTATATATGGGGAATTGACTTTATAGGTCCTTTTTCTTCATCTTTTGGTAAGACTTATATCATTCTAGGTGTGGATTATGTGTCAAAGTGGATAGAAGTGAAAGCTACTCATACAGATGATGCTAAGGTTGTAGTTAATTTTGTCAAATCTAGCATTTTTGTCAGGTATGTAATTCCTCGAGCTATGATTAGCAACAGAGGAACTCATTTCTGCAATAAAATTGTTGGAACGTTGATGAAAAAACATGGTGCCTCACATTTCAACTGCATACCATCTGCAACGAGTGGGCAAGCTAAAGTCTCTAATCGGGAGATAAAATCAAATTTGAAAAAAATGGTGAATCCGAACAAAAAAGATTGGAGCTTGCGTTCGAATGATGCCTTGTGGGTGTATCAGATTGTTTACAAAACTCCAATAGGGATGTCGCCATACAGGTTAGTTTTCGGTAAACCTTGTCATTTTCCTGTGGAAATAGAACATAGAGCTTACTGGGCTGTGAAGCAATTAAACATTGATTTGGTAGAGGCTATTAACAATAGGAAGTTATAATTGCAAGAGTTAGAAGAGATCCGTAATGAAGTTTATAAAAATGCGAAAATTTATAAGCAAAAAACTAAAGCTTTTCATGATAAAATGATTTTTAGGAAGCAGTTTTCAGTAGGACCAAAAGTTCTTCTTTATCATTCAAAGCTTAAGTTATTTCTAGGAAAATTATGATCTCGCTGGCTAGGACCATTTATTGATACTAATGTATTTTCTCATGGTGTGGTAGAAATTCAAAGTTTAGACACTTCCAAGATGTTTAAGGTTAATGAACACCGTCTGAAACTATACTATGAGAACTCTCCAGTCAAGAATATGGAAGAGATAGATTTGATAGCCATAATCTGTCTCTGATCAAGTAAGTTGGTGAACACATCCAGCTAACGAAAAACCCAACCTTTTACCCTTCTTCCCACTGTAACACACCCATTTTCTAGTCTAAATTTTTGTTGGTTTTATGCTTTCATTTTCGTGTTTCAGGACTGCAATTTCACAATGATTGGAACCATGCCATGCAAGAAGAGTTATTCACGCAAGTTAGCTTCACCTTCACCAATAACGTCATTTGTAAATACCCAACCTCCATCAAACACCACAACTGCAGCACCAACTCCATCAATCCCTCCAATGTCCGAACCAACACTAGGCCCTTCAACAAGGAATCACACTCAAAAAGGTAAGCAAGTCGAGAACAGAAGCCAATGAAATTCACGAAGTGGAGCTTTTACTTCTTTTCCATTGCCAGAAGACAACCAAAGATTTCAACAACTAAGCCAACGCAAATTCTACCCCTGTAAGTATGTTCTTACCGACACTCTTGAAACTTTACAAGTTTGTGATTCTTTTGAGCAACTAGTTGGACAAATTTGTTGGAATGTGTTTGTTAAAATTGACTGCCCTGCATATGTTGAATTAACAAGAGAATTTTACAATACATTTCAATTTAATTCTCATAAAGAATTTGACTTGTTTACTAAAGGAATTGTAGAATTTAGACTTACGGGTAAGGAATTTGCATTATCTGTTGCCAAATTTAATGTGGGCATGGGTTTTATATCAGCAGATGATGTTAAAACTAAACCATTTGTAAGTTCTCATTGTGATTATCATAGTTATTTTCATGCATCTGAATTGTGGACTCAATGGTCCGTCGATCCTCATCCATATAATTCCAGTGCATCTAAGAGTTCGTATTTTAAAAAAAATCATGATTTCAAAATCATACATTGACTCTTAGCATATAATTTTTCAGGGTGTCGGGATTCTGCGGGTACACTTTTTAAGGCTGAATTTATTTTTTATAGTGTATGGATAGATAAATTTTGGTTAATTTCGGTTTTTGGTTTTTGATGCAATTTTAATCTGTGATAAACAAAAAATCTAAACCATTAATATTAGGGTCCTACATCACTCAATTGGTTGTTAATTTGGATTTATTGGACCCAGAAAGCACTGACATGATTGTGGCTTGTGCCATAGAACCTTTGGATATGGAATGTTTGTGCAAGATGGGAATCCTAGACATGAGTCATGGAAGGATATCCTTCACTAATCTAGGTCCAGTTGTCCCTTCCAACCCATGTCCAACCACAAGGAGTCGGGTTGTCACAGATACACTGAGTAGTAGCCAACTTCCCAAAGCAAATTTGGACACTCGTTTAACTTGACTTGAACGTCAGATGCACCAAATGGAACACAATTTGATGGTATATTGGGCACATCAAGGATTCCAACCTCCTCACTACCAACCCCATGATTTCGGCACTCAGTTTATAGAGAAGCTTTCTTTTCTCTCTTTTTTTATCTTATGTCGTTACATTGGGGACAATGTATGAATTAGGTGTGTGGGGGTGGGGTAAGTTCCATATAATTGATAGTTAGGAATCTTTGTTGGAAATTTTTGAATAATTATTGATTTGTTTGGGATTGATTAGCCAACTTCGACACTTTCTAAACTTCCATTTTTAATGACTTAAGTAGTGCACATAAATGGAGTTAAATTTATTTTAGGACAATAAATGTCACTTAGTTAAGAGATACAAATGTATTCACTTAGTTAAGTTTTGGCAATCATATGATTAAACATGGTGTATAAATGTGGTGAACTGCATTAATCTGTGAGGTTTTGGGCCTAAAAGATTGAAACATCTATATCAATCTATATGTCTTTGATGTGTGATTATCTTCTAAGGTGAATTTTCTTTAGAACTTACTTGGAATCGACTTGAAACCACATCTATGCATGCGTGCATAAAAATGATAAAGGTTATCTTTGTTTTAACCCTTTAGCTTAAAAAGTCAACCTAATTCAATATCCTTTGTTAAAATTTTTGAGTTGAACCCTTTTTCTTTATAAACCCACAATAAACAACTAAAACCTCTCATATCTTCACCCATCATAAATGTAAGTAGGCATTCTAAGCATAATTTATGCCAATCTTATTTGGAGAGATATGGAAAGCAAGGAAAAAAAGATGAAAGGAAATTGAACAGATTTAGATTTGAATTGTGTGTTGCACTGTTGTCTTTAAATATCGGTTCATTGATAAAAAAAGAAAGAAAAAGAAAGAAAAAAGAAAAAAAATAATACAATAGTGGAAAACAAGTTATGGAGTAATCTATCTCTACGAAATGACGTTGTTGGCTCCTTTGTGATTAAATTTGTGTCTCCATAAGTGGTTAGATAATTTGCTAATGTTTATCATTTCTGCGCTTTCCGTTTATAAATTCTTACCGTTACCTATAGCCCAATACAACCTTAAATAAAGTCTTTTTGATTTGTGCATGTTTGTATTACAAGTGGTGAAATGTTGGTTAAAACGTAAGCATATAATAGAATATTTGCCATAAAAGAATTTAAGTGAAATACTAAACCAACAAACACTTGAGTGATTTGGGCAAAATTCAATCTGTGAGAGTTTGCTATAATTATATGCTAGTTTCTGAAATATGATTGCCTTAAATTGACTTTGTTTATATTACTTACTTGAATGATTAACTATGGGGCATTCATTGGTTACAAAATTGTTTGACTCTTGAAGTGTACACTATTTGCTGTTGTGAGACTTGGAATAAAAGAAGTTGATTAGTTGGCCAATTGATTGTAAATATAGTTTGTCGAGGATGAGCAAAAGATTAGTGTAAGGGAATTTGATAAGTTGTTATTTTTGTGCTAACTTTGGATATAAATCTCTTCAATGTGTTGAAATTTTTATTTAAAATTAATGAACTTGGTTCTTAATTGTTCTCAAATGATTTTCAATACATAGGAGAAGAATATGAATCAACAAGAAGCAAGAAAAGTAAAGGCAATTCGAATTTCTAACTGACAGAAAAATAAGACTAAGGGTGAACACGTGCAAGGAAAAAGCTTACCTGCAGAATTTGATTTGAAAACAAATTCGATACACCTAGGATTTTAATTATTTTGGGAATCAAGTTGTTGTCTTTAGGTGGGGTATCTACTACCTGATTTGGACGAGAGGTGTATATGATAAGATAACGAAAAGAGAGAAGAGAAGACACTGCTAGTTACATCTTTTTTTACATTTTTTGGTTGTGGTTCATCTAGTGTTTGGGGAATTTTTCGTATTTTATGAAAAAGTGCAGATATAGAGACTATGTGTTCTACTACTTTTCTGTTGTGTTTTACCTCTGTTATAAGTAGTTAAATCCTTCTTCTTGGTTGAAGGGAACCACGTTATCATCTACTATGTGTGAGATTTTCTGAATAAAGTTTATTTCATTGATGAATATTAAGTGTCTTCCGTATTGATTTTTATGATTGAATTGATTGATTTCTAAAGTGTACGACTAGAAATTTATTGATTTAATTTACAACCAGATTAGTAGGATTTGACGTTGAGTTTTACTAATCTAAAGTGGCAATTAGGATTACCATCTTTACGTTAGGGATTGGAAATTCTAAGAAAGATACTTGTCTAGATTAAATACATATGGTTTGTGTATTGTCTTACTCACTGGTTCTCTTAGTTCTTAAAGCTATTAATCAATCAAACTTAAGATCGTATCTAAGTTGTTACTAATAAGAGTGTTTAGAATACATGTTTCTATTCATTTAATCTTAAGAGAGAACATCATTCAATGAGCATTTGTTAATGGACTCGATGATCCATATTAGTTTGATAACGCAGGTGATCCAAAACTAAGGTTTGTTATTAATTTCCCAAATCTAAATATTTTCGTCTTTTTCCAATTTTTGTCATTTTTAATTTCTTAAAATCACGTTAATTTAACTCCCCCCAAATTTGTTTTAGTTTTCAATTTGTATAACATTTACCAGTAGATTCCTCGTGGGAACGATCTCAACTCTTCACTAACTACGTATTTCATTATTAGAGTTGGTATTAATTTGGTTGCAGGCAACAAAATTACCATTGGGTCTTCAAGAGAATGTTTAAAATCCAAATCAAGATATGATGTAAATAAGTAACACTCCTTATTTGAGTTAGACTTTGGTATAAGAATTGCAATAAAATTATAAGGTTATCTTTAACTCAAGTTCAAGTGGATTATGTTAGATTATGGATAGATATTGTGTTTTTTCTACTGTAGCAAGGTAGGCTTGCGTGAGTGATTTTTTGTTAGTGTCTTGATTGGTTGATTAAGCATGTATGGGCACGTCATATTGTTGTGTGGAGTATACTATGAGATAGCTAAAGGAGTGTGGCTGTGTGAGTGATTTTCTTGTTAAAAAGATTCCTATGTGCGTGACCCAGCTTCTGCACTTGAAACGTTAGTGATTTGGTGAAGATTTTGGCTAGGCGTTCACTTGATAGGGTATGTGTGGCAAGTGTTTGTGTAAAAGGTGAATTTGAGATCTGATTCTTTTTATTGTGGGCTGAATTGAGGTAGGCTTGCATGTGACTTGGTCTGCATCTTGGTGTGGATTGATCTATGGTAAATGGGCAGATCACGTTGTTGGGTGTGCAGAAAATTGGGAGATAGCTGAAAGTGTGTTGTGGTGTCCGTGAGTCATTATTTTAGAAGGTGTTTTAATAGGTTGAAGGAAAGTGATAGTGAACTGCAGATTTTGTGATGGTTGTTGCGTGATTTCTTCCTTGCCTTGTTTTGGTTTGGTCTTTGTCTTGTCTAGGTTTGTCGCAGGTGAATAATACTTGTTAACCGATTTCTCTATAGTTGCAACATCTTGGAGTAGGTCATTTGTGTGGGTTGTCATACTTGGTGTCTTCATCCTGCTACTGTGAATCAATATTGGTATTTGCGTGGATCATCCCGTAGTTTGTGGTGACAACTTTTGGACATGTTTCAGTGGAACCGAATCTATAGGGGAGTTATTGTTATGTTCTTTCTCAAGTGTTGTCATTTATGTTGAAGTTTATTTAACCACTTGAGTTATTTATTTAGTGTTCTTCTGTTATAAGATTGTTGAGAAAATTCTCTGTTGAGATTAGTATGAGAAAGTCGTACTATTGGGTGTAAAATTATTTCACGGGTAGTGAGGGCGAGGGATAGTGTCAAGGGTTGAGTGGTGTCGGCTCAGTAAAGCCTTGTATAAAACTATTATCGTTAGTGAAAGAATTAAGCTGGATGAGGGCTCCACAAACGTAGGCAAAGTGTGTCAAACTGCGTTAACGCAAGTGAATGATACTTGTTAACTGATTTGTTTGTAGTTGCAACATCTTGGAGTGGGTCGTTTGCGTGGATTGTCATACTTGGTGTCTTCATCTTGCTGCTGTGAATTAATATTGGTTTTTACGTGGATCATACCATAGTTTGTAGTGACAACTTTTAGACTTGTTTCGGTGGAACCGAATCTATATGGGAGTTGTTTTTCTGTTCTTTCTTAAGTGTTCTCATTTATGTTGAAGTTTGTTTAACCACTTGAGTTATTTATTTAGTATTCTTCCGTTATAAGATTGTTGAAAAAAATTCTTTGTTGAGGTTAGTACGAGGCGATTGTACTATTGGATGTAAAATTCTTTCACGGGTAATGAGGACGAGGGATAGTGTCAAGGGTTGAGTAATGTCGCTGAGTAAAGCCTTATATAAAACTATTATCGTTAGTGAAAGAATTAAGCCGGGTGAGGACTTCATAGACGTAAGTAAAATGTATCAAACTGCGTTAACAAATATTAATGTTGATTTATTTTGTTGCATTTATTCTTCTGATTTTTTATTATGCTAAAAACGACTATCATAAATCAAAGAGTTTGTGAAACTAATACACCTCTACAATTTTTTCATGTACAAATTTTCAAATTTTCACCAACTACATGTTATAGTTATATTAAAATTTGAATTCTCAATTCCCAAAAAAGCAATGAGATAATCGGAGCAGAGTAAGCGCGTGAGGGAGGAAACCGTACTCCAACCTAAACCTTAAAAATCAAAGGGATTATTGATCTGTCCAATCTGCAATCATCTCCAATATTCCCTCCGAATTGTCCAAATATTCCGTGGCCAAGCCCAGCTGTCGAGCCCCACCCGCGGGTGGAAACCCACGGAAAACAATAAAAATTAATAAAAACATGCCATATTCCTCGGCGTCAACATGTGTTCCGGTCACGTGACTTATGGACGTGCCATTGTCTAGGTCCATATGGTCTCTTCTCTTGATCTTCTCGTGTCCTCCGTCTAAATTGATGCAATCCTCCATTTCATTAATACCTTTAATTGCTCGCAACCCTATGGTGTCTCCGTTTCTTTTAGAATAACAACAAGAAGATGACTCTTATGTGTTTGATCTTTTGTTAATAGTTTTGGAAGCCATGGTCAGCGCCTGATGCGCTCTAGATTCTCCGGGAAGATGGAAAACTTTTGCCTTTGTTATTATTTTATCTTCTTGATTGGATTATCGTGGGATTTGCTTGTAATGTGGAGTATGTGATCAGCATGTCTCCTTGTGGCTCACTTGTGGTGTTGTTAATTGCAGCTTGACCCTGCCTATACTCCATATTCCTTCCTTGTTCTTGTCTCGCGAGCACCAACGTGTATTGCTTTAACATTTGTACTCTTGATTCGTATCAACCACAAACTGTTTGGAATTTCAAATTAAAAACTTAATTCATTTAAAATTTTATTAAATCCCTTAATATTTAATTAATTATAAATTAAAATAAAAATACCCCTTTACTTCAGACAAGTTATAACACGCACCTTATTTAATTAAAGGACTAAAAGAATTGATAAAATACAATTTAATTAAAGTTTTATAAATACAAAATGAATTCTTAATAAAAATTCAAAGACTGCATATAACTATTTTCCTTTAATTTGCAAGTGAAAATTACAAAAACGTGTTTACATATCGTTTAATGATTCATCACTTATATTTCAGGTAAGTGAACCAAAAAAGATTGTTATTATATGTGAAAATCAAATAAGATTTGGTAAGGGAATGACCTTTGTTATAAACATATATTATTGCGCATCGTAATTTTCTAGCCAGATTTTTGTGCTTTAGTGCTTTACATGTACAATATGTCAATATGTACTGATTTGTTAGCTTTATATAATGAATATGGCCCAAATCAGTTTCAAAGTCTTCAGACAAAATCGTAACACCAACAATTCCTGAAGTGAGAGATGTTTAAAAAAGTTCCTGTCCTTTATAGGTGCCTAAGCATTAAAAGACCTACGTTGAGTGGCATTAACGACAGTGGGGTTTGAGGCAGAAACGGTGACTTGCAAGCCATTGCAACGCCTCATCTTTTTGTCCAAATGCGCAGTTTATGTTTATGTATATTCTGTCTCCTGACAGCCATTAAAATAGTGGCGTAGCATTTGGAAGAATATTAGCTTCTTCGTTGTGAATCGTGAGATAAGAATAGAGTCATGTGTTGCTTCGAAATTCGGGTTTTTACCTTCTCCCACACTCTTTTCGAGTGTACCATACACATATATATATATGTATATCCAAAGAGATGACAAAAGAGAAAAGGAAGGAATCACCGAAATCTACGCCGTTTAGGCTGACGTGCATGACCCACGACAATAGATCATAGAAATATAATAGTTAGCAGACTTGCGTTGCATGGCTTGTTAACCTACTTTTGCAACTTTTTGCGTCTTTGTTTCATAATACTTTATCTTGTCAATAAGTGTTTAAAGAAGATGCCCTCATTAGAGGTTGGTTTTAGTTATTTCTTACGAGACTTAAAACAGTCAGAGATTGAACCTCTCTTAACAATCATGAGTCCTATGATGAAATATTGGGGTCAAAGCCGGGAATGAACGTTGAAAATGGACTAAAAAGAGTAACTAGACACGCACACATTTTAGAAAAGCGTATCTGAAAGCAACATTTTGCAGTGTAATAAGGAACTGGTGAATAGGTCAGGTGCATCCATCCCCAAGCTGAAGTTGTCAAATGTTGCCAGCAACAACGTTAGCTGTGAAACATGTCAGTACCTAGCTAGGCCAACCTCGAAATTTCTTCTACTTATCTAGCAAAATGTACTTCAAATTTCGAACCTTGGGACTTACAATCTGGATTCTGGACTAGTTTCTCCAGTCTACCGGTTCATTTGCTTCATTAATTTCATTTAGTTTTTTCTTTCCCAATGTTAAGCTCACCAGTCAGCGATCACGTCAGTGTGTATACTCGGCCGTGACATTAAGGCAATGTTTGGTTACTGTCCCTGTCACCGAGGACAGTGGACAAAACAAATTAATCCTGTCCCTCTTGCGTGTTTGGTTACCGTCCCTCTCGTTTTTGTCCCCGTCTCCGGTAGACAGGGACAAAAAATTTTGTCCCTTCCAATTTCGAGGGACAATTGTCCCTGTCTCCGGAGACTCTGCTGTTTCTAATTTTTCTCAAAAATCTCTTTTGATTTTATTATCATATTAAATACCCTTTGATTATTTTTGGACATAAAATTATTTTTAAAAATAGGGGGATAATATTGTTACCCTA
>JANQBM010000001.1:2305553-2315645 GCA_025594535.1 Erythroxylum domingense | reverse complement strand
TGTTTAACTTGATAGGAGAAACAGATGATGAAGATAGATAGGATGAGCCAACATGTAATATGGGAAGTTTAGAGCCATTAACAACTGCTAGTTGTTCTTTGCCTGTGTAAGCATTTTGAATATTGAGATTGGAAAGATATGCTGTTACGTGGTTGGTGGCACCACTGTCAACAAACCAATTAGGGTCAGAGGTAGCATCCGATGGGTTGTGCAGGGTGGAATGATGAGCAATGTAGGCTTGTTGAGTGGGATGAGAAGACTGGTGAGTAGTGTTGTAAAATCGGTGGCCTTGTCAATTAGTGTCAAATCGTTTGTAACACTTTAGATCATCATGTCTTGGTTTTTTGCAAAGTTGACAGGAAATTTTATGAGATCTACCCCCTTGTCCTCTATTTCCCCTACCACGATAGGGTCCTCGACCATTAGTAGGAGCACAATTGGAGTGCTGAGAGTAAGTTGCCATGTTGGCAGTGGTGTTCAACAGTGAGATTTGAGAATGAGCATGTTGTTGCTCAAGTCTGGTTTCATGCATCATGAGAGTATAGAGAACATCCTAAAGAGATGATAGAGCCATAGAGTATGTTAACACGACCACCATCGAGTCATACTCACTACCTAAACCACTGAGAGAACTTAGGATTAATTCTTGTTCTGAAACAATATGCCTTGCCACCTTGAGAGAGTCACCTATAGACTTAACTTGTTGAATATAATCAGAAATAGTAGAGGCTCCTTTTTATAAAGAAGATAGCTTTTGTTTAAGCTGCAAGACCTTGACAAGGGAGGTCTACGCATATAAGCGTATTAAAATTTGCCAAACCTCTTTGGAAGAGCTTGCATGATTCACTTGGCCAATTACGGACTCACCAATAGTAGTGAGCAACCAGCACAGCAGTAGTTGATCCACTCTTGTGTATGACTTGTGTGCAGGATTAGGGATGAAAACAGGCTCTGTAGAGGTGTCATGATGAGGAGAAGGAATCAAGGTTAGAGGACATTCATAATCTGATGAGATATACTTCTCCAGATCTAGGGGGTGTATAGCAGCCAATATTTGAGGATGCAAGTTCAGATAGTTGGTTTGATCAAGCTTTAATGGTAGGTTAAAATTAGGTGTTTTGGCAAAACTCAAGAGAGGTAGTGGATGGAGAAATAGGGTTGCTGGTGTCTGTTGTTGAAGAGGAAGCTATTACAGTGTTTAGACAATTAGTCAATAGAGGGCTTTGATTCCATGTAAGATTTGAGAATGTTTTTGTGAATCTGACGTTAAACTTTATTGTCAGTGAGTACAGTGAATTTATACAGAAGGATCAATGGATTTTATCCATTGATCTGAAATTGTTACAATCCAATGGCTAAGATTTATAACTGACTCTGACAGACTAAGATTACAACTGATATTTTATTATGAGGATTTATGTGTATGTTGTGCAGGTGCATGGTGAAGTAGCTGGAATCCTCTAGAAGCGATAGAGCAAGGTTGGGCTTCTACTTGCTTGTTTGTTGTTTGGGCTGACTGGCTGTTTCTTATTGGGTCAAGTTGTGAACTGACCCATATGTATTATCTCCATCAATTTCTTGACTATTGTTGATGACTTCTCATATGCTATGTGGGTCTATTTGTTGCTTGAAAAAAGTGAAGTTCCACAGGTCATTAAGAATTTTCTTGCCATGACAAAAATTTATGAAACAATTGAAAATTTTCATAATGACAATAGGAAGAATTTACTTATCTAAAATCATATTTTGAAAAATATAGTATATTGTACTAAACATCATGCACGAACACCCCTCAAATAGGTAAGTAGAACAGAAACATTGACACATCCTAAATATGGCTAGGGTACTATATTTTTAGGTAGGTTTGTCAACACAATTTTAGGGGAGTGTGTGTTGACTAGTGATTACTTGATAAATAGAACTCCCTCCCCTCTTCTTAATGGGAAAACTTCACATGAAATTTTGTTTAAGAAGGCACCTCACTGTGATTAGTTGCGAGTTTTTGGTTCTCTTTGTTATGCTCATTAAAATACTCGCAATAAAGATAAGTTTAGAGAAAGAATTAGGAAATGTGTATTTTTAAGGTACCCAATCGTGATAAAGACAAGTTTAGTGAAAGAAGTAGGAATTGTGTGTTTTTGGGGTACCCATATGGTAAGAAGGGTTGATGTGTTTATGATCTTAAGAAAGAAGAATCTTTTATTTCTCATGATATAATATCTCAAGAAAATATTTTTCATATATTAAACCTATGGAACAGAGTATGGGTAGTTTAGAAATTTTGCCTAATGCACCCGATGCTACCATGTTTGATGATGATGTTGATGGAATCGAAAAGCAAGGAAGCATTGGAGATAGGGGAATGTCGAAGATGATGGTGGCGTAGAAGTAAGAGGGTGCCCAAGGAAGAGTGATAGTGGTAACAAAGTCAGAAGAAAAATGATGTCCTTGATAGAACAAGTCCAAGATGCTAGGAAGGGAAATAGGAGACAAGATATAGTGCTTATGATAACCTTGATGTTGACCTAGGAAGAATGTATTTGCTACAGAGACTATGAAAAACTTGGTAGGGGACATCGGGAGTGCATGCCATCTGTCTTATTGAAGGAGTATGTGATGCATAAAATATGCTATCTATAAGGCACCACTCATGCTTAAGCCCAATCCAAACCACAGTCCTCAGGTACTAATTATCCTAGAGCAAATTATGCGACGTGTGCTAATTTTTCTCCCAGATATCATACTTTCTTGGAAATAGTTACAACAAAAATTAAACCTATTCTATTTTTCGAGAAAGTTAAAGATAACAAATAGAGAAATGCTATGAAAAAGAGGATATAGGCTTTAGAAGACAATGGAACTTGGACTTTGGAACCTTTGCATCTAGGGAATACGGTAATAAGTAGTAAATGGAATTATAAGATCAAGTACAATTCAGATAGGACATTTGAGCACTATAATGCTCATTTTGTGATTATTAGAAATAGATAAGTGGAAGGTTTATACTGCATTAAGGCTTTTTCCCTTGTAGCTAAGATAGTGATGATAGTGAGGACATTTTTAGCAATTGTAGTAGTAAAGAACTAAGAGTTATATCAAATGGATCTCCATAATGCATTTTTGTACGATGATTTGGATGAAAAATTTTGTATGCAATTACCTATAGGATTCTCAACAATAGAATTACAGAATATGGCTTGCGACAAAGCCCTTGATTTTAGTTTTCCAAGCTAATAATAACCCTGAAAAGCCAACACAATCTTACTCAGATTACTCATTATTTATCTACAATAAACATGATGTTTGCATGAGCATGTTTGTATATGTTGGTAACTTAATTATAGGTGATAATAATTTGCAATCCATTGAGAAGTTTAAAGAGTACTTGAGCAAATGTTTCTATGTGAAAGATTTTGGTGCTCTTAGATATTTCTTGGGCATTGAAGGAACCCATGAACTAGAAGGAACTTTTCTCTGCCAATGCAAGTATGCACTTGACATTATTGCAGAAGTTGGACTACTACAAGCAAAATGAACATTGTTTCCCATATAGCAAAAACATTGGTTGGCAATAGTTGTAGGTGCATTCTTAGAAGATCGTTAGCAGTATCGGCAACTGGTGAGTAGATTGATCTATATTACTATTACTGAACCCAAGCTCAGTTCTTGTGTTCATGTTTAATCTCAATTTATACAACACCCTTGGTAAGAACATTAGGAGGCTTC
The DNA here is from genome assembly GCA_025594535.1 of Erythroxylum domingense. NCBI lineage: Eukaryota > Viridiplantae > Streptophyta > Magnoliopsida > Malpighiales > Erythroxylaceae > Erythroxylum > Erythroxylum domingense. The sequence goes on along the minus strand of JANQBM010000001.1, from coordinate 2,311,919 downwards.
ATTGCAAGTGATATGATAATTAAGGGAAATCCTAGACAAGGCATTCTTTTAACTGCAAATAGTGATCTGCGATTGTATATGTATTGTAATTCTGACTGCGTAAGTTGTCTAATGACTTGATGCTCACTTACTGGTTATTTTTGTCTTACTAAGTTTCTCTTCTATTTATTGGAACTACAAAAAGTAGCAGGTAGTATCTCAATCCTCCGTCGAAGTCGAGTACTGCTCAATGGCTACAACCAATTGCAAGTTGAAATGGCTTAAAGGTTTACCTAAATTTCTGGTGTGCCACATGATCGACCGATGCATTTTTATTGTAATAGTCAAGCGACCTGTCACATTGCTGCAAATATGGTATTTGATAAACCAAAAACACGTACTAACATCAACTGCCACCTTGTTCGTGATGAAATATAATGTGAAAACATTTTCACATCTTATGTTTGAGCCATGAATCAGTTGACTGATATGTTGACCAAGGCATTGGGATGACAACATTTTGAATACTTTCTTGAAAATTTGGCATCCATAACGTTCATATTCCAACTTGAAGGAGATTATGGGGAGATTATATAATGCCCACTTTAAGAACAAATTGTGTGTAAATATTTTATAAGTGTATTGTAGAAAAATATTATTCTTGGCATCTTTTTTAAAAGTTTATTACTCCATTTTATACATAAGATAGGAAGGAATAGTCGTCTATATTGATGTACACCAAAAGTTGTATTCAATATAAAAAAGAATAAGATTTTACTCTACCAAAGCACTGTGAATTTTCAGAGACAAAGCGTGCTCTCAAAGCAATGTTAAAGGTTTAAAGGGGAATTTGCTTCTCTCACAACTTGTTTAACTCGTTGTTATGATAAATTTATAGATGAGGTTTATCTTTTATACCTCTAGCAAATGTGGATCTTTGAATACTTCTAAATCATCTTAATCCTAAAACTTAATTTGGGGCCTATTTGAACTCCAATTGTAGTTATCTATATGTTGTGTTTATGTTGCCCTTCGTTCTAAAACCAATCTTACTCCAATTATAAGCTTCTGTTGATTGTCATTATTCTTATTTTGACCGCTCAATCTTATATTCAGGAAGCCTTTGTGGTTAGTCTACCAGCCCCCAAAGAATTTCCTATGCAATCATGTTATCTTGATTATCTAGCCTCAACAAGGCAGATAATACAAATGTACATCTTCAGCCACAGACTTTGATGCCCATGCTTTGGAAATGTCCATGGTGGATTTTTGTACTAAACTTAGTTTCTTTATATTTTGGATTTCAGGTTCTGGAGAAGATTAGGCTTGGGCTAGAATTGAATGACAATGGATGGAACGAAGGAGCATTTGCCCATATGTGTTTCATGGGAGAGTTATAAGATAAATATTTTAAAATTATAAAACAAATACTATTTTTTCAAAAATATCACATTTTTATATTAATAAAATGATAAATTAATTATATTAATTTAAATAAAATATTAAAATGTTGAAATAAAATTTATAAAGAAAATGATGCAGAGCACCGACTTGGACAATTTAATTCTATTAGTACATGAATTATATAATTAGAGACTTATCTCTACTTTGCCAGAGGGTACACTATATAATATTAACTTTATAATACGTATTTAACTTTTGGTGCTTATGAATAATGTCTTGATAGATAGTTACTGTTAACATATTTCTATACTTTTGATTTATAATTTTAAACTCCATTAATCATGCTTTATATCACAACACATATAGTTAGCATATCTTACCAGATGCAAAAATTATATAATTTGTACGCTCCATGAGTTAAACATAAATTAGACATAACAGATTAATTAAAAATTTATGAAAGCAAAATAGGAATCACAAAAGGTCTGTAGCTATTAAACAAGTACAAGTTGAACTATTTTCATGAATCATTTCTCCTTCCTTTTGCCTTCACTACCTTCAAGTCACCCACAAAATTGAGAAATTGAAAAAACATATGATTTGATCAAAGGACATTTTTACATATTGGTGGTTTAAGATTTAAAAGTGACTGAAGGACTGGAGCTAAGTTATTGGTCTTGTTTACCATATATATTTAATTAGACTAATAATTAAGTTGCATGATTTTCATTGTTGGGGTAAATGATTTCACTTAGAAAGAGGTATGGATATTTGGGTTTGAAGAATTTTACAAGTCTTAATTTATTTCTTTTAAGCTTTAGTCACACGTTTGGGTGACAAACCCTAGGTCAAGGAACGGACAAAAAGAGTTACAAACCGAGGGCTAGATTTTTGGGCATCATTGAATTTGGAGTCCCAAGTTTGGCATTTGTGATTTGACTCGTTGAAACTAGACCATTAATTTCATGCTAGCTACATAGTGCTAACCGACCACTGGACACATTTAGCAAATTCAAGTAATGAACTACTAAATCTTACCGTGAAGTGAGGGTTTCTCAAAAAGGGAATTCGAACTTCTATATAGTTTCATTGTTCAATTACCATAAACAAGAAAGTTTTCAGATTCATGTGCTTACTTGACTTTCCCTATCCAAAACAATTATATGTATAATACAATTGGTAAAAATCTCTTTATACGTTGATATATGTATTAGCTCACAAGTTGTTTTGAATTGATATATGTATTCAAATGTTTAGAAGTTATGGTGTGATTGTAAGTTATTGTCAATGATATAGGCTTGCTTACAAGAAAGGTACCATAATTATTATGGCGAAATACTATAAAGAACCCATGCAGTTGCAATGTTGTGGACACATTTAGGGTTGCATTTCATAGATTAAAACTTTGATATAACCTAAATTTAGATTCCATTATCTTATAAAAAAAAAAGAAAAGGAAAAAAATCAATAGATGATCTATCTGGAAAAGAGTTGGACGCACATACTCTGATATATACATATATAGTCCTTGAGCTCAACCTCAGCTGCATATATTGCTTTTGTGTCTTTCAGATGACAGATGAAGCTAGATCTCCCTCTTTTACATATTTTCACAGAGTAAGGACCATTACATCCCATGATGTTAAATTAAGTTATAAGCTTAAAAGGTAGAAAAAGGCAAAGAATTCGAACTGTTAGACTGTAGTGCTCCTAGAGCATCCCCAAGTCAAAGAGTTTGATATGACATGGAAAGTCAATATGTTTACTCCGGATACTGCGATAATTAGACACAACTCTGAAATATAGGTGGGATACCCTCAAAAGGTTCAACACATAATCTAACCATACATGTCTCATTAGAGGCAGGTGGTCCCGTTTAGTTATTAGTCTTATCATACAATTGCTCGGTATAGTATCTTTATATTCTTTTGTTAGTATATAATGAAATATTAATCTGACAAGTTCAGTGGAATAGAAGCTAAGGGAATGGAATAGAAACCGGGATTTCAGATTCTGAGATTACTAAGTCTATATTTAATTTAAACTAATGTTGCTGTAATTCCATGATTGAATATATTTTTGAGCTTTAACCTTGGGACTTGGTGCCGGTCCGGTTACCAACTAATGATTCAAACAAGGCCAGAAATAAAAAATTGCTTTCTTGGAAGCTTGCATTGTCGTAATTTGCAGTGTATAGAGCAAGAACTGGGTCGTGGGTTTCATGGTGGTAGATGGGAAATCTAAATATTTAAAAGTTTACTATCCCTATGAACTGTTGATTTGGTGGTTTTTGAGATTCCTCCACTTGGATTAACCTAAAGTCTTGTTAGCTTAGAATCCATTTCTTGACTTTGTGTTTCTTGGTAATTGTTATAGTAATTAAGATTTGTTTGCCATTAACTTGCTTGTGTACTGTGAGCCAAAGCTATCCTCGCAAAACACACACTCTGGCTTTAAAAGTCACCAGAAAAGGCGGCTGATCCTTCGGGGGCAAACCCCTTCTGAGGAAGCATATATTGTGTCAAACCTAAGTGAAGTTAATAGTGTACAAGTTGGTTGGTCTCTTTAAATTCACGTCTTGGAAGTTCTTGCTAGGGTTTGCTTGTTTCTCTAGGGTTTGTGACTTTGTTTCAGAGTCCTTGAGCTCTTGGCTTTTCAGACTTGCTTTAACTGATAACGATCAAAGTCTTAATCTCATCTACAAGCTGTGATAACCAGCTGTGAAGGATAAAAAAAATGGATGAGAAAAGTGAGGTAGAAAAAATAGACGAAGTTATGTTACCAGGCTTTAGGTTTCATCCAACCGATGAAGAGCTTGTAGGTTTTTACCTGAAGAGAAAGATCCAACAGAGAACTCTCTCGATTGAGCTTATCAAGCAACTAGACATCTACAAATATGACCCCTGGGATCTTCCAAGTAAGATAACTCCACCCTTAAGCATGTACTTGTATGAATATATGTTTATTTCTTCAAGTTTTCATCAAATATCTACTTGAATCTTACGAGTTTGTGTTATTCTTCTCTAATCTTTTGCTCCAAAAGAAATGGCTACTACAGGTGAAAAAGAGTGGTATTTCTACTGCCCTAGGGACAGAAAATACAGGAACAGTGCAAGGCCTAATAGAGTTACAGGTGCAGGATTTTGGAAAGCTACAGGAACAGACAGGCCTATCTACTCTTCAGAAGGAAACAAGTGTATAGGATTGAAGAAATCGCTTGTTTTTTACAAAGGTAGGGCTGCCAAAGGGATCAAAACAGACTGGATGATGCATGAGTTTCGTTTGCCTTCCCTGACTGACTCTGGGCCTCCCAAGAGATTCATTGACAAAACTATTCCTGCAAATGTAAAGTATCTTGCATCCTCTTTATCTACTTGAACATATCTTAATATATATAACTCAAATGTTGACAGAAGGTAGGTAGCATGACACGAAAGGGCTGGTTCATGAAAATTTCAAGATATCATCTTTTAATACGAAATTCTTCTTGTCAATTTGACTGCATTTTATCATTTTCTTTGTCTATCTGCTTAGTGTTATTTCTGATACTTTTCATCCTTTGCTTAATAATAGAGTAAAGATGATTCATTTCATAATCAATTTTCTAAACTCAACCATCTTGCGCTTGGTATATCTTGATGCCTCACAAGATCTATGAGAGAAATTTTCTATCTTGTTAAACATATTTTTCTTGGATGTGCAGGAATCGTGGGCAATATGTAGGATATTTAAGAAAACCAGCTCTACAACACTCAGAGCTGCCTCTCACTCTTGGGTCTCCACATTACCTGAATCCGTTTCATCTAATCATATACCCTTCAAGTGCTGTCAAGCCACTCATTTAAACTCACAGAGTATGATAATGACAACAGAAAATAGTTCAGGAATGCACTTGAACTATAACAATGATCATATTGAACAAACTTCTACTGTCAACCCACTTGATTTTTCCTACCACAAGCCTATAAATCCATTCCCATGCAAACCCTCTCAGTTTCCCATTTCAAACTGCGACCTAACCAGCAATTTCCTGCTTTCTCCTCTAGAAACTTTTGCCCCTGCAAAATGCACTGTCGATTTTTCGTCCATCTTGTTAAACATGTCTTCTTCGATGCTTGGAGATTACGGCAAGGTCGGTGAAAGTATAGGTTTAGATGACTCACAAGAACATTGCAATAATAGCTTCTCATTGGATATCTTACCACAAGAAATGCAACTAAGCATGAGTAATGGAGACAAAACTGTGTCGTTGAAGAGTTCAAATATGGCACACATGGACAGTGAGTGGGAGATTGCTCGTAATATTGATTTTCCTTTTAGCTCACAGATGAATATGACCAATATTGGTGCTTGGAAGCCGAACTTGGTATGGGATTCTTTGCCATTTCCAACTGAAGTATCAGCGAGCTTTTCCAAAGCTAAGTGTTACACTTGAGGACATTATCGTACGGCCCAACAGCAAGAAAGTGCTTAATCTCTTAGCTCAAGTTTATACAGCAGCTGTAAGCTATTATGTTAGAAGAAGAAAAAAAAGCTGTTTCACATTTACATACAGATTCGTGCCTTTTTCTTGGTAGGTTCTTATTTTAATAACAAGAGAAGTATCTTCTTCTTTTTTTCTCTCTCTCTTGTGAGAATATACAATTGCAAAGAACAATTATGTTTTCAGCTGTATTAAAAGAAGAAAACAAGTCCTTGACTGGAATCATATGTTGAGATTTGAGGAGGAGGAAGGAAGTGTTGTCAATTGTCTTTCTTTCACTTTTTTGTGCATCAAGCAAACAACTAAAATATAACATTTGATATGCTTGTAGTATCCCCACTAAAATAGCCACGTGTTGGATCAAGTAAACAATAGCCACATTTTTTAGGTTAAAACCTAGATTAATAGATGATAAATGGTTCCAAAAATTGAGTTTAGCGATTACAAAGTATAGCATAGATTTTTATTAATTATTAAGTAGGGTTGCAATCAATTTACAT
>JANQBM010000001.1:2209708-2222221 GCA_025594535.1 Erythroxylum domingense | reverse complement strand
ATGAGATGTGGTAATTTACCACATCTGGACCCGTTTCTTTGGTCCGACCCGTTCTCTGGAAACGGGATGTTACAATGTGGGTGTTACAGCATATATCAAAATACATAACACATAATTTCATTACATAATATGCATATCCATATTATATAATATAACTCATTTTGTATAATTACATTACATACAATTCAATTTCATAGAACACAATTCACTATAAGTCAAAAACTATCAATTCAATTATTCAACATATATAATTACACAAAGCATACATAAATATTTTTCATTTCCATCAATCACAAAATATTTATAAAACAATTTTCATTTCTAACAATCACAAAACATTCATAAAACAATTTCCATTTTTAATAATCACAAAACAATCATAACATAATTTCAATTTCTAACAATTTGCAACAATTTTCATTTCCAATAATCACAAAACATTCATAAAATAATTTCAATTTTCATCAATTTCTATTTCCAATAATCACAAAACATTCATAAAACAATTTCCATTTCCAACAATTCCCATTTCTAATAATCACAAAACATTCATAAAATAATTTCCATTTCCAAAAATTTCCATTTCCAATAATCATAAAACAATTTCTATTTTCATTTCCAACAATCACAAAACATTTATCAAACAATTTCAATTTCCAACAATTCCCATTTCCAATAATTACAAAACATTTATATAACAATTTCTATTTCTAACAATCACAAAAGATTCACAAAACAATTCCCATTTCTAACAATTTCTATTTCCAATAATCATAAAACATTCATAAAACAATTTCCATTTCTAATAATCACAAAACATTCATAAAATAATTTTCATTTCCAAAAATTTCAATTTCCATCAATTTTCATTTCCAATAATCATAAAACAATTTCCATTTCCAAAAATTTCCATTTCCAATAATCAAAAAATATTCATAAAATAATATCCATTTCCAACAATTTTCATTTCCAATAATCACAAAACATTCATATAACAATTTCTATTTCTAACAATCACAAAACATTCATAAAATAATTTTCATTTCTAACAATTTCTATTTCCAATAATCACAAAATATTCATAAAATAATTTCCATTTCCAATAATAAAAAAAATTCATAAAACAACTTCAATTTTCAACATGTTCTATTTCTAACAATCACAAAACATTCATAAAACAATTTTCATTTCCAACAATCACAAAACATTCATAAAATAATTTTCATTTCAAACAATTTCTATTTCTAATAATCACAAAACATTCATAAAATAATTTCCACTTCCATAAATTTTCATTTACAATAATCACAAAACATTCATAAAAAAAATTTCATTTCTAACAATTTTCAACAATTTCCATTTCCAATAATCACAAAACATTCTTAAACAATTTTCGTTTCCAATAATCACAAAACATTCATAAAACAATTTTCATTTTTAACAATTTCCAACAAATTTAATTCAAAGTTTTAAACATGAGGATCAAGTTGAAGGGTATGATATGATTTACATAATTGCCAAATAATGAATGACATATCTTATACAATTGTTCATACACATCTATTCATAACACGATGATCAAGTTGAAGGATATATTCATAACGTGAGGATCAAGTTGAAGGATATAACTTCTTTGAACATGTTTTTTTTTCCTTATTTAAAGCTTTGAATCTTATTTTCATTTCTAACAAACCATAATATTATATACACCATTCTATATTTTGTTCTTAAATATATAAGTTTCTTTTATAATTTTTAATTAACATTAACAAGTCTAAGTATAAATGATTGGAACCTATAACATGTTCACAATTTAAAAAAAAGTTCTTTTTGGGATACATTTATCATATCACTACTTTCACACATTATTTATTATAAATATTTACGATACCCCACACATATATTAACAAATAATTCAATTTCAACATATTTTATACTCAATTAATTATTTACCCAAATGGCCAAATACTATCATTAACTACAACCGAATTATTATTAATTTACAATTGTATAATTTTATACTCAAATAATTATATATCTAAAGTCAATAGTCAACACTCAAATACTAAAAATAAAATATCATTTCACAAATATTAAGAATTTGATAATTAATGATTTATGTCTCTGCAAGTTTACATTTTTAATATTGTTAGTTTAAAATTTTAATTTAAGTTGTTTCAACTTTCAATTGAATGATTGAATCAATTCAATTCATCACATATTCATATGAGGCCGCGCATTTCATTCATCCAAAAACTTATCATAAATTTCTCTTAATCGGATAAACTTAAAACAATCTTTATTTTATATCCAAACCAGAAATAAATCAACAAAACAATAATTCATCTCCAATTTCCAATCCAACCTACGCAAATCACAAAACCGTAGTGTCTTATTCAATTCAACTCCAATATTCAATTCAGAAATCACAACACCGTAACCATTTAACTCCAATTCTAACCCAAATACATGCAAAATCTCATTCAATTCAACCCAAATCACAAATCCAACATCCAATTGATCACAATAAAAAATGCAATTAAGCTTAAGCAGGAAAAAATTCACTAGCAGAAAAAACTTAAAAAACACACCAAAAAACAATTCACTAGCTTCGACTTTCAGGTATTGGAGTTAGGTGACTGTCATAGGTTTCGGGACCTCAGGTGTGTAGTAGTGCCCGTGTGGATTTGGGCGAGCAGCAACGACGATGTGGTGGCAGTGCGAACGTGCAATGAGTGAAGCCTGTGGATCGGGGACGTGCGGACGTGGTGGATCAGGGACGATGACCGAAGGAGAAACACCACCGATGTGAGAGAGAGAGAGAGGCGGCGGCGACGACGACGACGACTGGTGAGTGAAGAAGAAGAAGTGAGAAGAGAATGAAGAGTTGATGTGAGAGAGAGAGATGAGAAGGTAGAAGATGAAGAAGTGAAGAAGGTGCAGGAGAGTGGTGAGGAATGCAAAGACAGACCGAGGGGGGGTCGTTGTTTTAGTTTTTTAATGTTAATTTTTTGAAAATTACAAATGAGTCCTTCATGTTTTCAAAAGTTATGGTTCCGGCCGGTATGTGGCCGCTATTTCAGATACCGGTCGGTATTAACGGCCGGTACCAGAGAAACAAATACCATTCCATTTTTTGGCCGGTACCGACTAGAAAACGGAATGATACCAAAAAATGGAATGTTATTCGTTCCTCTGAGTACAAATGGCTGTTAATAGGATTTTCCAATAAAAAAGATAAAATGTGTATGGATATAGTGTTAACTATCCCAGAATTGGAACAAGGATGTTTTCTTGTAGGTTTAAGTTTAATTTTAAGTAGAATTTATGTTATCTATAACTAGAATAAAGGTTACTTATGCGGATCATTTGAAGACAACCTATTTATTAATTAAAAATAAGACTATATATTATTAAATCTCTTTAAGCCTCGCACATCAATAAGATTTTTACCCAAGTGTTTTATTGTTGTTGTTATAACTACAATCAAGACTCTTTGGAAAGTAGGACCTAGTCTTGGATTAGGTGTAATCCAACTTAGAATAAGTTACTTCTATTTAAGAAAGATTTGTAAAAAAATTTAAAATTGCTTTAAAATTTAAATTACTTTCATATTAAATCGATTATTTTATTTAATTAAATTAAGTTTAATTATTGTATTAATTTTTAATTCAATTTTCTAAAAAATATGTTTATAATTAATTATATTTCTGCTATATTAAAATTAATTAACTAGACTTTTTATGTTTTTATTTAATTAAATTAAGTTTAATTATTGTATTAATTTTTAATTCAATTTTCTAAAAAATATGTTAAGAATTATAATTAATTATATTTCTGCTATATTAAAATTAATTAACTAGACTTTTTATGATTAAGAAAATTATTTTATTAATTATTTAAGAAAAGAGTTTCTTAATTATATTATTTATTTTAATTTGATTGAAATAAATTTATTTTATTATTTTATTTAAAGGGTTATCATTCTATTTTTGGAAATTATTTTTATTAATCTAAATAATAAAAATTTGATTTATTAGAAAAAGTTATTTTTCTTGATTAAATTCAAAAAACTATTGTTATTTATTAATTAATAAAATTGAATTTTGATATTTTAAAATTTTGAATTTCAAATTTATTAATGAATGATTTTCTAATTAATTAAGTTATGAATCTCTAAATAAATAATTGTCCAATGTCACTGGGCTAATTGGTAAATTGCTCCAAGATAACTCTCAAACATGTGTTTATCGAAACCAATGATTGTTCTAGTAACTCAAGCTGCAATTCATCAAGAAGAGAAGCAATAATAGTATATCGAAAATTGACATCATTGAAAACATTTAGCATGTAATACTTTTCAGACATTTTTTGGAAATGCTTCTATAAATCTTTCTGGTTCATAGAGCAACACTTCATCTCAAAGTACTCATGTTTACTTTGTCGATAAATGAGTTGGAAGTCACCTACGAACTTTTTATGGATCATTCCTAATAAGGAATTAGCCTCTGATAATTGCACAACTTGCATGCACTGATATTCACCAAAGCTTTGGAACCATTCTCCTAGAGTTCCACATGGTAATCATATACCTATTTCTCTAGTAGAAGAAGTTCTCAATTGACAGACACAAAATGTTGTGGAACAAAATAATGTGCCATGAAGAATCAATTCAAAGCTTGATGGTCTGTCTTACTATACGCAAATATTAAACTCAAAAGTTGATGCCATATCCCAACAACTGCAGCATTTATAATTTAAAATAATTTATTTAATTCTAAAATTAATAGTTTTCTAATTAAGGAAAATTTTTTTCCTAATTAGATTATAAATAATTTTCTAATTAGAATACAATATCTTACTTATTAAATCTAAAAAATTATAAATTATAATAAATAAGAATAGTAATTTATTCAAAATTATTTTCAATTAAATTTATCCATGAACCAAGACAAACGGAAACGGTTTTTAATTTTGAATTTGAAAATTGTTTTCAAAGCAAATTAAATTTCTATTTATAACAGGAATTTAATTTGTTTATGAATCAATATTTTAATCTAATTTAATTATCCAAAGTGTTGGGATATTATTTTAAATTAAGAAAATTATATAGATACTTAGAATAAAAAAGTTTAATGTTTAATACATATAATTTGATTATATTTGCATAACAAATTGCAAGGTTTATTTATATGTTTGACATATGTTGTTTTTGCATATTGAATTGGAAGGTTGAATATATGACATTTTATATGTAATGCTTTATTTAGATTTAACATTACCATATCGTCCGTGATATGATGAGAAATAGTTTGTTAACTAAAAGTATTTGATTCAAGTTTATATAAATAATTTTTATATGTTGGATCATTAAGTCAATATAAGTGGTAAAGTTAGATAACTAAATTTGATATATATTAACATTACCATATCATCCATGATATGATGAGAAATAGATTGTTGACTAAAAGTATTTGATCCAAGTTTATATAAATAATTTTTATATGTTGGATCAATAATGACTTATGCTCAATATAAGTGGTAAAGTTAGATAACTAATTTTTGTCATATATATTTACTTTTGATTATAAATTATATGAAACTTATGAAAACTGTTAAGTAGAAGAGCGACCAAATAATCCTTTAGTGAAAGGGCGATTATGATAATGAATTATTAATTCTTATACATATGATGTATTGGATGTAATAATAATTTATAAAAGCATTAATACTTGTATTTCATTATATTTACTAATTATTTTATATGATAGAGTTGCACATATTAAATAAAATATAAATTAAAATTTTTTGAAAAGTTCAAAATATTTAAATTTAGGTATAAATTAATAATTAATAATGTCAAAGCACTTCAATGAGATCAATATTAAGAGTTCTAAACTTTTTTTTAGTCATTTATAAGAAATGTGAGCCTTTAATGAGTACCTCCACAACTAAATTCTATAATAATATGGTTTTGTGCAAGTAAAAATATACAATATGAGATGTTGTCTGATGTAATATTTGGTTTTCCAATACCTAGACCTAGTATAATCACTTACATTCAATAGTTTCAATTAAATCAATTAGCAAGACAATACGTTATAAATGGAATAGTAAGAATTTAAAAGAGTAAAATTAATGATTTATGGATGTGTGGTTAGTTGAAACATATATTCTCTAATAAGTTTAGAACTAAATTTCATAGTAGAAAGTTATAAGATATCCAAAAGGGTTGGATAGAATCTTACAAACCCTATTAAACACAATGTTTATTTTAATGAATACTTATAAGAAAATAGTTCTCAAAACAAAAGTGGGAATGAGATGTCTTGAAATAGTTCAAATCTTATAACAATATATCTAAATAAAACTAGTGTCTTTGCTGATAAATTTGATGAATAGTTGAAAGGTTACGAGATGTTGAAATGTTTACTTTTATAATGAATTTAAAGAGTTTATTTTGAAAACAATTGGTCTTAAAGGTTGAGTATAATCTTACAAAACCCATTAAACAAAACTTTTATTTCAATGAATACTTATAAGATAATAGTTCTTCACACGAGTAATAGGAGAAAGAAGTTTTTTAAAGTATTTCAAATTTTATAAGAGTACAACTAAATGGAACTAGTGCCTTTGCTGATAAATTTGATGAACAGTCGAAAGGTTACGAGATATTGAAGATACATTTTATAATGAATTTAAAGAATTTATTTTAGAGATAATTAGTAATTCATCATGTTTACAAGAAGATTAGTATGAAATAGTTGTACTATTTAGGGAGAGTGTATAGATGACATACTATTCATTAGGAACAATATTTTATGTTTTAAATTATTAAAGATATGATTATCCAAAAACAACTTTGTATTGGATGTGAAAACATAATATATAACTTAAATTCGGGGAATGAAAATATATATAGATAATGTTTTAAAGGTGATTAGCATTTGGGATAATAGATATTTATAAAGTATTAAAGATATCCCTTATTATATGTATGATGTACGACAAATTGAATAATTATTAACTAATAGCTAAAAGCACAAAATTAGAAAGTATGGATGATATTAAGTTGCTGAAATATTAGATTTCTAGGTTAAATTTTAGCTAGGAATGTACAATTTTAAGATTTTGTCAAACTGGAAATTTAAAATTTGATTACTGGAAATTTAGGCTTAGGATTTTATGATTTACTATGGCTAGAATTTAGGTTTGAGTGGCCAGAATATAGGTTAGGTTTGTTAGAATTTTATAAGGAACATAAAGAATAAAAGGTAGGAAACTAGGAATCACTCCTAAGGTTTAAGAATCAATCGTAGAAGAAAGCATCACACCTTCTAGTAAAAAACTCAAGTTTGTAGAAAATTTCCATATTGTTTTTTTTTATTGATGAAGAGCTAATACACATATATATATAGAGAGTTTCAAAAACCTTATTCTTGTAAGAAAAGGTATTTAACAAATTTAAATCCTATTGCAATAGAAATTATATAAGTCCTAAACAACTAGGATAACTTATCTAAAATATTATAACATATTTATCTTACTATTACTTCCTATCGAATAAGGAATCCTAATACGATTTAAATTTCAGCTCTTATCTTTTATTGTCAACCCAATTCCTAATCTTCATCCCACCAAATTAAAACTTATGGTTGACTAATTTTTTTGTTTCTTTTATATACTTTAAGTTCTTTTTAATCAATTCTCCCTGACATGTTTGAAGTCATCCTTGACGTAGAATGTGATAAATACTGATTATAAAAATCTGGATTCAACTTTTGAAATTCTAATTCTAAAATCCAAGTACTGTTTGAAATCGGTCTTTCTTTCCATTTGACAAGACATTGTTGACATTCTCTATCTTTAGTAGCTACAATTTGTTCATCTAGAACATCTTCTATCTACTTTTTGAGATGGGGAATGGCTGGAATTCTTACAGCTGTAGTAGGAGATTGCTCATCAACTTGGCCATGATAAATAGTAAAGTCTGCAACATTAAAGATATGACTTATTCCCTTAACACTTAGTAGTTCCAAAACATAAGCATTAGTACTTATCTTCTTGATGATCTTTTAAGGTCCAACATTTCGTAAACGGGGTTTCTTATATTTTCCTTTCTGAAAATGCTCAGGACGAATCCTAACCATCACTATATCCCCTTCATTAAATTCCACCAACCGATGATGTTGATCAACATGTTCTTTTAAGACAAGATATTGATTGTTATCTTTCGTCGTATCTCATCAAAGATGTCCCTTATAAGTTGTGCAAAACCTTCAACTTTAATAATAACTCGTGTTGTTTGTGGCAAAGGAACCTAATCAATAGGCTTCCTTGGTTTAACCCTTGGAACTATCTCAAAAGGGCTTTTACCAGTAGACTTATTTATATAATTGTTGTATGCAAATTCTTCTATAGGAAGAATTAGGCCCCAATTTTTTATATTGTCTCAAACCAAACATCTTAATAAGTCCTTAAGCTTCTATTCACTACCTTTGATTGTCCATAGGTATAAGGAAGGAAAGAACTTGAAAATTGAAGCTTAGTGTTCAATGTTTTCCATAGAGTTCTCCAAAAATAACTCATAAACTTTATTTCACGATCAAAGACAATGGTTAAAGGTAATCCAAATAGACGTACAACCTCTTTGAAGAAAATTTTAGCAATATAGACAACATCATAAGTCTTAACCAATATATTTGCAAATGGTTTCATAACTAAACCATACGACTTCTCTACAACATAAACATCAATAGCATACCTATTATTGCTTCTTGTAGTCAGATCCTTTAATTTTTTGCTGTTGTTAAATTATCACTTTGCAAGTGCACTTATAACTTCTCCTTTATTCCTATATTATGTTAATTTCTTATCTTCATTAATACCTACATCTCCTTCATTGTCCACTACAGTATAATCTTCATCAACAACAAGGATATCATCAAAATTTAAATTATCAAGCTTCAGATGCCTAAGGATATCATTAAATTTTAAATTATAAAGCTTCAAAACCCTAAGTAGTTGCTGGTTAATCTTTTCATCCCCCTTTTATGTTATATTAGCTTGTTGTTTGATTCTTTCATCCTGCTTCCTTGATGTTTCAGCCTGTTGTCCATGTTTTTTGATTTGTTGTTCAAAGATTTCAGCCTGTTATTTAGGTGTTTCAACCTTTGGTTTAGGCGTTTCAGCTTGCTGTTTAAGTGTTTGAACTTGTTGTTTGGTTGTTTCAGCTTTAGGGTTTGCCAAAGAATCCATTTTGTTATGTTTTTCTACTTTGTCTACCTTCATAAGCTTCAAAACTATCTTCTTTCCGTTAAGTATAAAATGATAGGTGTTAGCTTTTTCCAAAATGCTAAACATCTCGATCATAAAGCCACGGTCGCCAAAGTAAAATGTGAGATACTTTCATAAGAATGAAATCACACCAAATAAAGTCCTCATATTTTCCTAATTTGAAAGACACCAGACATCTTCGAGCGAGTAGCATAGTGTTATCATCTACCCACGCAAGTTTGTAGAGATTTGGACGCTTTTTCGTGAGTAAATTCAATGACTTCACCATATTCTCCGATACAACATTCATATTGCTTCCTCCATCAATGATAAGATTGCATACTTTATCTCTGCATCTAACTTGAGTAAAGAAAATAGCAGTATGAAGCCATTCTTATTGTTCTTCCATTTTAGCGGTTGTAAGTATGTGTCTCACTACATTAAGATTCGTAAGACCAGCTAGTTTATCACTATAGTCTCTTCCAACTCCTCTTCAACTTCTTTCTCACATACGTACTCATCAAATTCTTCCTTTTCTTATTCTCCCATCACATGCAAAGCTTTAGTAGGACATTCATAAGCAAAGTAACCCCTCCTATTGTATCAGAAGCACTTTTTGTCATTGTTGCCTCCTTTCATCCCAATCTCAGGTATGACTTTACCTTTAAATTAAGCTCCTTAAGAAGTTTTGCAGTTATTTTTGGTGCAAATTTTGATGCATTAGGTGCTGGTCTAAAGTTTTGCACCATTGTAGTTCTCTTCAAGTTGAACTCCCTATCTTGACTTCGAAACCTTTTAGTTACTTACTGTCTTAATTATTATTCTGCCCTTAAAGCCAAGTGATATGCATCTTCAAGGTTGTAAATCTTTTGCATTATTAGCTCTTTGTGAATTTTTTCCCTTAAGCCATTTGTAGTGAGAAATAGGTTTTCGTGCTGACTTCATGCTTCCACATCAGATAAAAAGTTCAAATATTTTCGTGTATTCAGTTACTGACATTACCCCTTGTCTAAGGGCTATAAGTTCATTTTGAAGATCTTCCTAATAATGAAATGGTAAGTATTTTTTTGATAACTTCAGCTTCATCTTTTCCCAATCAACAATTGGTGGCTGGCCTATTTTCTGAAGTCTATCCTCTACCGATCTCCACCAGATTTTAGTGTGTCTAACTAGCTTCATCTTTACGAATCAAACTTTTTAATCTTTTGACTTGTGATACCAGTCAAAGAAATCTTCCATTGCTACTGTCCAATCTAGGAATAAGTGTGGATCCATATTTTTTACAAAATCAGGGGCTTAGACACAAACTTTTTTAGTAATGTCATCAACTTTTTTATGTGTTTCCATTCTATTATGGCCTCTAAAAGTTCGCATGCACTCTGCATGGGCTGCTGGTTAATTTCTTTGTCTTAAATCTCTCGGTAGGCATTGATTTCTTAACCCCATTCGCTATTGATTAGTGTTAGCCTCTTTGTCTTGGATTTCACTTTCTCCACCCTCAACATTAAGTGTACTTTATTATTTGATATTATTTTCTAGACTAGTTCTTAGAGCACCTTATGATCGAGGGTCAGTAAGGTCCAATTTTTCTATAACTCTTAAAGCATCTCATCTCGCTCCTGGTCACTGAATATTCCTCTATATGCCTTTCCATTATGTATCACCATTGTGAACCAAATCTCTGATACCAAATTGATTTAGGAAAAATAGAAAAATATTAATAAGTAGCTAAAAGCACAAAATTAGGAAGTATGATTGATATTAGGCTGTTGCAATATTATGTTTGAAGGTTGAATTTTAGCTAGGAATGTAGAATTTTAATATTTTGTAAAATTGGGAATTTAAAGTTTAATTGTTGGAAATTTATACCTAGGATTTTAGGATTTATTATAGCTAGAATTTAGGTTTGAGTGGCCAAAATATAGGTTAAGTTTGCTAGAATTTAGTAAGGAATACAAAGAATGAAAGATAGGAAATTAGGAATCACTCTTAGGGTCTAATAATTACTCTTAGAAGAAAGCGTCACAATTTCTAGTAAAAACTCAAGTTTGTAGAAAAATTCTAGATTGCTTGCTTTTATTAATGAAGAGTTGAATACACACACATATATAAAGTTTTAAAACCCTTATTTTAATAGGAAAAAGTTTCTAACAAATTTAAATCCTATTGTAATAGAAATTATATGGGTCCTAAACAACTAAGATAACTTATCTAAAACATTATAACATATTTATCTTACTACTAACTCTTATCTAATAAGGAATCCCAACACATTTTAAGTTCCAGATCTTATCGTTTGTTGTCTGCTCAATTCCCAATCTTCATCCCACCAAATTAAGCTAAGTTGATATTTGAGTTCAAAGATTACATAGATTTTAACTTTAGTTTGACAATAATAGAAGTAAGTCCTGACAAAGGTGTCTTTTACTTAAAATAATATCATTTTTAAGTTAGAAAGGTTCCAATATAGTATTAATTACTAATAAAGCCATAACACGCCTTTTATTTAGTAAAAATGATTATTTTGATTTATACATTCTTTAAAGAACTTTATGCAGTTCCTTACATTATTTAAACAATAATGTAATATACAATATTAGATCCATTTGACATGCAAAAGGAGCTAAAGACTTATTAAGGATCTAAGTATTTCTTTAGGGAATTCATTTTAATTATGATAATAATTAGTGAAAATTGTAAAGATTAAGCAAATACTTACTAAAGAGAATCTTATAAAATTCTTTTACTAAACCACTGTTCTAATAATAGCAATATAACTGTACGGTGATATGGTATTTGGCTTAGCTCAAGTAGGATATTATTAGTTTATACCCTATATCAATTGGTTAATTGTAAATTTGGTGACATAATTAATTAAAATACTTCTTTATCTTATATATTTTTGTTTAATTAAAGAATGCATAAGATAATGTCCATGGTATAAATATACTTTGCCAATAAAATTATTATGAGATCATAGTTATGAGATCTATATTGCATTTATAAATTTCTCTAAATTATTTTTAATTATTGTTTTGTTAAGACTTGGCATTAAATAAAATGAAAAAACTAACACATTTTATATTTCTTCCTTACAAAAGAAGTAATCGATCTTATATAAAAAAATATAAAGATACTTAAACAAATTTATGAGTGTTTATGTAACACCCCAACTCCCGCCGAACCCGAACCCGATATCGATGGTGATACCCGGATCCGTGTCCCGCGAGGGTGGCG
>JANQBM010000001.1:2192910-2206437 GCA_025594535.1 Erythroxylum domingense | reverse complement strand
ATCATTACAACTTCGGATTATCCTAAGGTATGGTTTAATTGTCAAACCTTATTAGATAACTAACTATGTTACATGTCGATCATTAATGATTGATGAATGACTTAAGAAACTCCTTTTCTCAATCATTCAATCGCCTTGGCCAAGGTTTTGAAACAACCATTAAAATCAATGACAACATAGAGCTCAAACTCTTTACCTAGAGTCGATAGATCTCATCTTGACTCATCACTAATCATATAGGTACTTAATTATATTCAATGATCATTCAACTAGCATTTTTACACACTAGGCGTCCGACATCAAAACATAATAAGTGACCTATTGATTATTATGATGATCTCAGGTCAAAGAAAAATATACATTTAAATTCTTATGAGAATATCCCACTTGACAGTTCATAGGTAATATTACCTATTGGGAATTCTCAGTTTGGTCAGTTCAATGATCATATCTCTATATGTATAATCTATATATGTAACTTAGTAAATGAGATCTACTATTATCCATCCAATAGATATCATTACATATATATTGATATAACCGAATCATTAAAGCCCTTATTTGATGATCCTATGATCAAGAACAATTTTAGAATAAACCCTAAAGACTTGACTCTCATTATCATAATCTCCATTATGATGACAAGTGTATAAATTTAATCAAGGACTTATCATATTAGTATAAAAGCAATAAACATAATATACTAATATAATCATTTTCCATGTTATTAAACAAAGTTAATAATTACAAACCATATGTGTTCAATCAATTACAAAACGATTAGGTCATGGGCATAATTTTAACAATCTCCCACTTGACCTAGGCCCAATCAGTCATGAACTTCAATCCTATCTTCCACTTGTGCTTATCAAACTCCTTTGATCCAAGCGCCTTAGTGAAGGGATTTGCAGCATTCTCCTTTCCTTCAACTTTTTGAATTTGAACGGCCTTACACTCAACAATTTCTCTAATCAAATGAAACTTCCACAAAACATGTTTGGATCTTTGGTGTGACCTTGGTTCCTTAGCTTATGCAATAGCACCAATATTGTCACATAATAAAGGAACATCTTCCTTTATCAAGGGAACCACACCAAGTTCAGTTAAGAACTTTTTCATCCAAATAGTTTCCTTAGCTGCATTGCATGCAGCTATGTATTCTGCTTCAGTAATTAAATCAACTATAGTAGCTTGCTTGGAACTTTTCCAATTCACTGCTCCCCCAATCAAGGTGAAAATATAATCAGAGGTAAATTTGCTATCATCTTTATCTAATGCAAAGCTAGCATCAGTATAGCCTATTAGCTTTAATACATAATCTTCATATATGAGGAATTGGTCCTTAGTTCTTCTCAAGTACTTAAGGATGGTTTTAACCACTTTCTAATGTTCCTCACCTGGGTTACCTTGATATCTGCTCGCTATTCCTAGCGCATAGGCTACATTGGACTTTGTACATGTCATGGTATACATGATAGCTCCCACTGTGCTAGCATATGGGACTCTACTCATGCGTTCTCTTTCTTCTAGGGTTTTAGGACAATCCTCCCTACTAAGAGAAATTCCAGTGCCTATCAGTAAATAGCCTTTTTTGGAATTTTCCATGCGATACCTTTTTAAGATAGTATCAATGTACATGGATTGGGAGAGCCCTAGCAACTTCCTTGATCTATCTCTAGAGATCTTGATTCTAAGAATGTAAGCTGATTCTCCCAAATCCTTCATGGAGAGTTGTTCAGATAGCCAAATCTTTGTCTTTTGCATGGCTGGTACATCATTTCCTATTAGCAATATATCATCTACATATAACACTAGGAAAATAACTATGCTCCCACTATCCTTCTTGTACACACATGGCTCTTCTTCGCATCTAACAAAATCGAACTTTGCAATTGTTGTATTAAAACGAATATTCTAACTTCGTGAAGCAATCCATAAATGGATCTTTGTAGCTTACATATTTTATTAGGAGCAGATGGCAATGTGAAACCTTCAGGTTGAGTCATATAGATATCTTCCTTGAGCTCTCCGTTAAGGAACGTTGTTTTCACATCCATTTTTCATATCTCATAATCATAATATGCAGCTATAGCAAGTAGAATCCGAATAGATTTGAGCATTGCCACAGGGGAAAAAGTTTCATCATAATCAATACCTTCCTTTTGATTATATCCCTTGGCAACAAGACGTGTTTTATAGGTTTCAACCTTCCCGTCTGCTCCAATCTTTTTCTTAAATACCCATTTACATCCTGTGAGTTTTATATCCTTTGAGGGATCAACCAAAGTCCATACTTTGTTGATTCTCATGGATTCTAACTCGGATTCCATAGCCTTAAACCATTTCTCACGATCTGGACTTGCCATAGTCTCTTCGTAAGTCTTAGGGTCATCATCAATATGTGGGATATCATCAATATGATTATCCTCGTCACATTGCACCATTAAGTTTAATCTATTTGGTGCACGACGATCCCTAATAGACCTTCTAAGAGGCTCATGTTCAATGGGTTCTTCCTCTACTTGATCTTGTTGTTGCACTGGTTCTTAGACAGGTTCATTAACTAGTCCATTCTCCTCAACGGTTGAGGTTGGTATCCTTTGTGTCAACTTCAAGACATCAACTAAAGGCTGCTCAATATGCATCTGATGCTCTTGAGCTTGTGTTGATTCGTCAGAATCTTGAATTTCATCAAGATCTATTTCTACACCATGACTTCCTCCATTAAGGAACTCCTTTTCTAAAAATGTTGCATTTCTGGCCACGAACACTTTGTGTTCAGAAGGGTGATAGAAATAGTATCTCATAGTTTCCTTGGGACAGTCAACAGATCTACACTTGTCAGACCTCACTTCAAGCTTATCTGATAACAGTCTCTTGACATAAGTTGGACAACCTCAAACCTTTAAATGTTTTAGGTTAGGCTTATGTCCTTTCCACATCTCATATGGAGTTTTAGTGACTGCTTTAGTAGGAACTTTGTTTGATAAATAGGCAACGGCTTTTAAAGAATATCCCCATAGGAAGATAGGAAGATCAGTGAACCCCATCATGGATCTCACCATATCCAATAAAGTTTGATTAGTCCTTTCTGAAACACCATTGTGATGTGGTGTTCCTGGAGAAGTCCACTGAGACAAGATTCTATCTTTTCTTAAATAATCAACAAAATCATCACTAAGATACTCACCGCCACAGTCAGATCTTAGTGCCTTTATACTCTTACCAGTTTGTTTTTCAACTTCACTACATAATCTTTTGAACATTTCAAATGATTCAGACTTGTGTTTCATAAGATACACAAATCCATATCTTAACATATCATCAGTGAAGGTGATAAAATAAGAATATCCACCTTTAGCTTGAACTTTCATAGGCCCACTTACGTCAGTCTGTATGAGTCCTAAAAGTTCACTAGCTCTCTCTCCAGTTCCAATAAAAGGAGATTTGGTTTTTCCCTTTGAGACAAGATTCACAAGTTTCATATGATTCAGAATCATATTGACCAAGGCATCTTTTCTTGTGCAACTTGTTTACTCTTTTCTCACCAATATAACCAATTCTACAATGTCAAAGGTAAGTTTGATTTGCTTGATTACCTCTCTTCCTTTTTTGACCAGAAACATTCATAATTGGATAATCAACTTTCAAGTAAGACATAAAGACCATATTGTAAATAACCACTTAAATATAATTCATCACCATGAAATATATTACATTGGTTATTCCTAAAGATTGTATGAAATCCACGCTTGTCTAATGACGAAATGGAAACAATGTTCGAAACAATTTAGGAACATAACAACAATCTTATAATAATAACATCTTTCCTATAGGCATAACAAGAGAAATAGTTCCTACAGCTAGGGCAGCAACACTTGCTCCATTCCCAACTTGTAGCTTTATTTCTCCTTTCTTCAATCTCCTATTGATCTTTAGACCTTGCAATACATTGCAGATGTTAAAACTACTACCAGTATCTAATACCTATTTAGTATAATCAATAATAGTTAAAGAAATCATGAAAACATTTTTCATAAATGTCCCACCTTGTTTCTTGTCTTTCAAAGTAGCCAAATACTCTGGGCAGTTCCTCTTCCAGTGTCCCTTCTTTGTATAGAAGAAACATTTAGCATCCTTTTGGTCAACTTTCTTCTCCTTACCCTTGGATTTGTTCCAAACACCCTTGGGTGCAAGATGATTTTTCTTGGGCTTCTTTTTGCCCTTCCACTTGCACTTAAAAGAGTTACCAACCAGATTCACAGACCCTGACACTTTCACTTTCTCAGATGATGTTACTTGATTTTTATAATTGATCAACAAGTTAAGCATTTCATGAAGATCACAGTCCATCTTGTTCATGTTAAAGCTAACAATGAACAGTGAAAAAATATCAGTAAGAGATTATAAGATCAAATCTTGTGATAGCTCTTTCCCTAGTGAATACTCTAACTTCTCAAGTTGTTCTATAAGATCAATCATCTTAAGAACATGGGGTCCCACAGGAGATTTGGGCTTCAGTTCAGACTTGAATAGGGAGTTAGATAAGTGGTATCTAGTAGTCCTACTTTGTGACTCATACATCTTCTTAAGATGCTCAATGATCTGTGGAGGATTCATACCTTCATGCTGCCTTTGGAGTTTAGAACTCATTGATGCCAGAATAATGTACTTGGCATTAGTACTTTGTTCATTATACTTAAAATATGCATCTAATGCATTAGCAACATCAAATGCATTGTACTTAAAGTATGGAGTTATTTAAACTAACTTGTAGGTAATTTTTATAGAACAAGTTCACTGAACAAACCCGATATGAGAAATCTATTTGGAACATTACTTATATATCTATGAAATTTTCATTGTGATGATTATATAAGTGATCCTTTGATTTAAAGTCTTTAAAGTTATCTTATATAAGGATTGTTATGTTTTGATACTACTTATAACCTATTTAATAATGGGTCGTTCAGTTAGTAGTATTAGATGTAGTATGAACTATATGAAGATAGTTGTGTGATCAAAATAGAATTCATCACCCTAAAAAAATTAGGGAGAATGTTCCGTTGTTCTCGATTAGTATTGATTTGGGGAATCCTTGGCCAAGGTAGAATGATGCTTTATGAATAGTTTACAAATTTTATTAATTGAACCAATAGCTAATGGTAGAGAACTAATATTATTGAACTAAAAAAGAGTAAACTTAATTCCATATTCTGCGAATCAGAACATTGTATAATAAAATGTTGAATTATACGGAAAAATCATGCACGGAAAGGTTAATCAAAACTACTTTGATATTTTTAAATATTTGAGTAGTCATGATGCGTTACTAGATGCCAATCTTGATTTATGATTATAAATTGTTTAATTGAAGTATTAAAGATAAATTAAAAGAAGTTTTAATTTATTTAATTCTAATTATAAATTATAATTATAATTTATAATCATTTTCAATATATTTGGAAATATAATGGATCTCACATAAAAATGAGTTGAAGAAAGCAAAGATATTTTAATTAAGTTGGACTTGATTATAAAGTTTAAGAAACTTTATAATTAAATATGAGATATTTAATAAATAAGGATCAATATGAGATATTGAATGTTATTTGGGTATAATTGATATTTAATTAGAATTATTTGTAATTCTAATTAAATTTCAATTAAATTATTAAAATATAAAAAAAACTATTATAAATAGGCTTAAGCTCTAATGAAGTTAGCATTTTTTGCTTATACCTCTCTGTGAGAATTATAGAGTTCTCTCAAGCTGTTCTCTAAATATTGTTAGAGACCAAATATTTGTGCGACTATGATGGTTGAGCGGATCAATTTTGAAAACAATTTGAGAGATTCGACAAGAATATGATTAATCTTCAAAATAAGGTATAAATTAAGATTATGCTTTTATTATAATTTATATGTTAATCATTTTATAGAATTAAAGTGATCTTAATTTTGAAGAAATCAAAATACAAAAAATTTTTGTAATTATTCTGCTACGATTAGGATCTGATCTTATCCTAATTGGATCCTAATTTTTCACCGGGAGTAATAGGTGATAATATCCTTTTAACTTGATAAATCCTTGGAGATTATCACAAAAATGATGGCCACTGAGTGCATTATTAAAGTAGACCTAAAAGGATCTTTGGGATCATTCATTGGGACGATATCATCAAATGCCTAGTCACTTGGGTTATCCTCTTCTCTTTATCAATTGAATATTTGAATATATTACTACACTTTCCTTCTCTACTCATTAATGCGAAACCCAAAAGGCACTTTAAAAGCAAGCATGGCCCGATACAAGGAGATTTCTTGTGACCATACTTTTTTATTATCAACCTTAACCTTCCTTCCAATACTGTTAGAAATACTATTCTACCAAACTAATCAACCTTTAGAAATACTATTCTACCAAACTAATCAACCTTGTCTTTGCATATAACCCCTTTTTATTTTATAAAGTAAGCAGTTCGTCCCTTAATATTCTTTCTAAAATCCTGGGCGATTTTGAGAATCTTTGAAGGAAGTGTTAATCTCTTTAAAAGCTAACTCTTTTATTGCCTGAAGTACCTCCTTTGATAACAAGTTTACCATGACCACTGGAATATTTATCTCCTAACTCCTCGTCAACTATTTTTTCTCAGTGATGGAAACTCTAAGAGCTTATAAATTGATTCATGGCATCCTCTGCTCCCCTTATAAGAGCCTTATCTCCTATAATTGCCCATAATTCGTGCATATGCCTTTACATGTTAAGATTTCTGCAATCGTCCTTAATAACTCTTACCATTGGCCTATAAAGCAACGGCAGAGCCTCTAAGCAGCTATTCTTTGGATTTGTCATCTTGTTTCATTACAACACATAGAAGGGATCACACTTTTGTAGATGAATCCATACAACTCCTCAACATGAAAAAGGATAAAAAGCTATCATATCTTCTTGCAATCAAAGAACCTCATGGAATTGATCACCCCATTATCTCTAGCCTCTTTGCTATCTCTTTTAATAGCGACTTAAACTTTAAACAAAACTGCTACTTTCCCTTGTCTGTTATCAATAGACAGTAAGAATAGACGTAGAAGATTTACATACATTAAATAAATTGCAGGTTCCTTTCAATAAATGGAGCTTGCAAAAATTAAATGATTAGGATCGCACCGAAACAAAGGGCACATCAAAGTTGGGAATAAAAAATCTTGCGTCCATCAAATCTCCTATCAAACAAACTTTAAATTATGAGAACACATTTCAAAAGAAAATAAAAAAAAGTCTCATATGTCTATTAGAATATAAAATATTTGTTATGGAATTTTTAGAATAATAATAAATTTTATAATTCTTTTAAAACTTTTAAAAAAATTAATTAGAATTACATATATTTTATAGAGTTGTTCAATGAACAAAACTTCTCATTTTTTAGAAATTAAAAGAGAGCCATCAATTATATATATTTTTATTTTTATATTTTACACATAAGCTCAAACCTATAGTCTTCCAACTACAAAACGTTAATCTTAGTAATTATTGAAGGCTTGTTTTATAATTATATATATTATGGATACAGCTTTAATCATCCCTGTCATTTTTTGTCCTGTAGCTGAAAGTTCTTTGAAATTTCCAGGATTTTCAACAAGGACAAAATCTGTCAACTAACATTATATAAATACATAAGATACAGGGCACAATTTGTCCACTTTCCTCAAAATATCTTCTCTCGAATGAAAGGGGATAGGAGGATAAGCATCAAATATTCAAATAACAAGAAGTGATGGTGTAGGGAAAAAAAAAAGAAAAAAAGAAGGTAGGTTTAACTTTCTTATCATGCCAATCAATTATCAATACAGGTTCCACACTCAAACTCAAACACATATACAAATTCCAGATCTTTCCACAACCTTCCAGTCTTGATATGGGCCCTCACCTGTTTCCCCTTATATCCTTCCCATTCCTCCTCCTTCTAACATTTCATTATCTTCCATCTAACATACAAAGTCTCCTCCTTTCTGCTTCTCTCTCTCTCAAATTTGCAGCAAAGGTTCTGCCTTTCTCTGAATTTGAAGTAAAGTTTCGGTCTTTGATCCACTACTTCTCAATTCATGGCTTCTGAGACTGATCAAGCACCTGAATTTGCTGAACTGTCATCATTTTTTGAAAGCCTTGTCAGGCATAGAGACTTGTCGTTGTTTCTACCCTTCATATTGGGGTTCACCGCCGGCCCCGCCACTTCCTCACCAGACACTGCAACCTTTGCCGAGGGGGAGATTCCAAGTCCTAACCCAGAAGACCCTGCTGGGGTAACCCAACAAAGAACCACCCCAAATGAAAGAATCATATTGATCAACCCTTTTACTCAGGGGATGGTGGTGTTTGAAGGAGCTGAAAGCTTGAATTCTTTACTTAGGGACTTGGGTACAAAGAATGGTCGGCCACCAGCATCAAAGGCTTCAATGGAGGCCATGCCAAGTGTGGAGATCGGAGAAAGTGAAGCTAAAGATGGCGAATGTGTGATATGTTTGGAGGAGTGGGAACTTGGTGCGGTGGCTAAGGAAATGCCCTGCAAGCATAGGTTTCATGCGAATTGTATAGAGAAGTGGTTGGGGATACATGGGTCATGCCCTGTTTGCAGGTATGAAATGCCTGTGGATGAGGAGGAGGGCAAGAAGAGAGATGATGCAGAAAGGAGGAGATCTGGAAGAGAGATTTGGGTCAGTTTTTCTCTTAATGGTAACAGTAGGAGAAATGGGGATTCAAATCAAGCCACTACCAATGATTCTTCAAACAATGTTTCTTCTTCAACTCCAATTGCTGATCATGAGACAGAGGGTTAGGGACCATATTCTTTGTTCATTATTTTTTCATTTTCTTTTCCTTCTTGAGGTGTAAAGAACTACTGCAAATCATTCGTGTTCTTCAATGAGATATATAAGGGACCTTTTTTCTTATCCTGAGTTCTTCTTTTGCTTGAAATGATATACTTTCACTCGCAACTCAAGATTATTGAGACATGCTAAACAAAGGCAGGATTGCTTAGCATGCAGCTTTGATCGTCATCTCACAGAAGGAGAATTCGAGATTCTTTGCTCGAATTTAATTGTGTATTGTAATTCTAAAATGTAAAGGATCTTTTATACATTAAATTGGTATCAGTTTAATCCCAGAAAATATAGCTTTGGCTCTCATAGTTTGATTCCTTCTACCTTCCTAGCATCAAGAGGGGAGCCATATAATTTGTGCCTGTGATTCGAAGAAAGTTGACTAATCTAACTTCTAATCCCTTCGCCCCATCTACTATCTTGTCAGGATCAGCCACTGATCCAACAGTGCAGCCTTCATGATAGCTATAAGACTGAACATCAAATTGTCTTGGTGTTCTGTCACCAGGAAGGCGCAGACTGATTGAGAGTAGGCTATGTACTCGTCAATAATGAATTTGAGGTCTTTTGCAATGCCTGCAACTTGGGGTGAATGAGAAAGCGGATGGATGTTCTGCTTTGGCATCCTGCAATACTAACGAGAAAGCGGATGGATGTTCTGCTTTGGCATCCTGCAATACTAACTAGTCTTTTTGATTGTTGTTTTGGCCTCTCTTTAGCTCGTCGATAGGATTTGGGGACTGCCTAATGCACCTGTTTACAAAGTAACATCACCTCATGAATTTAGATTTGAGGGGTTGTTTAAAGCTATGTGGGATGACATTTTAACAATTGCTCTTAAAAGAACAGCAATATTGCTGAATTCCCTTTTGCCACGAGTTCAGGTGAGGTGTTCCTCGTTCCATATTTGCCCAATCTCTTTGTGCCTTCAACATATTCCCAGTTGAATACGTTGTGTGGTAGAAATCCTGCATCAGAAATGCCAAATTCAACAACAGATTGTCACATTGTCAACTCAGGTGTCAAGATAATTTCGGACTAGGCCAATCCTTTAGCTTCCCTCACTAGCTCTTTGGGCCAACCAATCCAACACTATTCACAAACTTAACCTCATACTTAGTGATGAAGCTTTGAGCCACAAACAAAAACTGGCTGGTTTTCTGATACGAAGGATTTCCATAAACCTCTGAAAAACAGCTGCTGCTAAGTGTCGACCAGCAGTGCCGCTGCCAATAATGTAATCATCATTTGAATTCATAAACTATATTTCCAATTCATGGTTCGTGTAATTTCAGGCCTATGAGGCATACAGTATGAGACTGCTCTCACCAAAACAACTCTAATATTGGTGACTGAACTTTCATCAGAGCTTCCACTCCTACGTTCCGTCTAAATTTGCTGTCTTCTGGTTCACTCGCTCACACTTCACACACGTTGAGACCCTCTGCCCAAATCACATCAACATCTTGCATCCTATTACAAAGCACCAGGTCAGTCATTCATCTTAATTGACCCAGTAGAACTGAACCAATCCAAATAAGTTTGACCATCTGGTTCAATTTTTTTTTTTTTGTACGTCTTCTTGCAACTCAGACAGATTTCTAAGGTTTATGACCATTCTAAATTCATTTTTTAGGCTATTTTTGAATCTTACTTATGTATATCCGATGTCTTTTATGTGCCCAAATTATATCAACTTGGTGCTAATGTAATCTTTTCGAATTATAGTTGTATTATATAGAATATATCAACTTGGTGCTAATGTAATCTTTTCGAATTATAGTTGTATTATATAGGATTCTGATAAGGCTCTTTGTTTGCGGAAGTGAATTTGAGATTAGGGTGAGTTAGAAGAAAAGAGATGAGAGAGTAGAGAAGTAAGAAACTTCTGTCATTTTCCATTCTGCCTCCTTCCCCGCTCCAACGACTCTAATAACGGCTATTGTAACCGTTAGAGCATATCCATTTACAACAGTACACGTATATTTCAATAACTAATCTATGCTACGACGTATTCTTATTTACAATGATTGTTCCTGACTCTCTACGACGACCTCGTTATTCCTTTGAAAGACAGAGTGGAGTATTATTATGTTATCAGTATATGTTGACGACATAATCATTATTGATGATAATACAAATGATATTTATGATCTCAAGAATTTTCTTATTAATTCAAGGTGAAAGATCTTGAGTATTTGAGCCCTTTTTTAGTTCTTAAGGTTACTTCTGATGCTATAAAGTATTATTTATCTTAGGCTAAGTTTGTCGTCAACCTCATCTCTCGTGTAGGTCTTATCGATGATAAAATTACCAATACTCCTGTTGAAGCTAATGCTCTCTTTTCGGCTGCCAATGGATCTCCTCTTCTTGAAATTACTTTATATTGTCACCTTGTTATATTTATCTTACTGTTACTCATCTTTTCATTGTTTATATTGTTCACATTATTAGTCAGTTCATGAAAACTCCTCTCACCACTTATTATGCGGCTGTTGTTTGTATTCTTTGTTACATCAAAGGTACCCTGTTTTCATGGTCTTCATTACTCATGCTCATCTTCTCTTCAATTCCGAGGTTATACTGCCTCTTACTTGGTGATCCACTTATCTCTTAGTGCGAAAAAAAGCAAACCATCTTCTTTCGATCAAGTTCCAAAAATATCGAGCTCTTACTGATACTACTTCTAAACTCTTGTGACTTTGTTGGTTTAGAATATGGGCATTCCATCTCCATTTACTACTCCTCTTTATTTTAGAGTTGATTTTAAGAGGAGTAAATCTGCAGCACCACCAGATTAAAGAGAAATAATTAACAGTGAAAAAATTGTTTTTTTATTACCCGAATAGCAGAATAAAGCTTGCCTATTTATAGGCTTACAAGTAAACATAGAAAAAATAGGAAAATAGTCATTAGTTAACAAAACAGAAAAATATCTCAAGATTAATTTGCTAACTAATCTTGAGCAGATAGTGCAGCATATTCTTTAGATATTTGCTGCAACCAATTTTGAATCATATCTCCAACACTCCCTTTTGATTAAAAATCACATACTCAATGAAAATGTCTGCCACTTGAACTTCAATATTACAGAACTTCATAATTATTTCTCCTTTAGTGACCAGCTCTCGAATGAAATGGAACCTCAACCTCAGCTCTATTTGTTTTGTTCTTCATGAAGTGCTGGATTCTTTAACATTACAGTTGATTTATTATCACAATAAAGCTCAGTTCCTTTTGCTTGCTTTTGCTGCAAATCAATCAACATCCTCCTAAGCCAAACACATTGACACGCTGCTGCAATAGCAGCCATATACTCTGCCTTAACCGTTGACAAAGCTATTGTTGCTTGTTTCTTAGAATTCTATATGACGGCACCTGATCCTAGCCCAAACACATTTCCAGACCTGCTTTTTCTATGTTTAGTTATTTGTAAGCCTATAAATAGGGAAGCTTTGTTCTGCTATTTAGGTAATAAAAAAACTTTATTCACTGTTAATTATTTCTCTTTAATTTGGTACTACAGATTTTCTCTTCTTAAAATCAACTCTAACAGTGGTATTAGAGCTGGTTACCTTCATAACTTGGGCATTTCATCGTAGCAAACAACAACAACAACAACAACAACTCACTTAGCATAACCCAGCCTTCCATGCCAATTTTCAAAGGAGAACTACGAGTGTTGGAGTATCAAAATGAGAACATTATTCAAGTCACAAGAGCTGTGGGACTTGATGGAAAAATAGTTACGATGATTAAGAAATACAGGTTGAAGGGAAAGGAACAGTGGCCGTCAAAACCACTCAAGGTAAAACAAAATTTTTGCATGAAGTTCAATTTGTTCCTAACTTGGCACACAATTTATTGAGTGTTGGGCAGTTAATGGCAAGCGGATATTCCGTTATGTTCGATAACAAAGAATGTGTCATCAAAGATAAACAATCAGGCCAAGTTGAAAAATCGTATGGGGTAATAGTTTCGCAAACTTTCCAATTTTATTGTGGTAGTCTCTAGTACAAACAAAAACAAAACAAATCAAAAGCGAAATAATAAATGACACCAGAAATTTAGTAACGCAATTCGGCACTCCTTGCCTATGTCTGCGGGGCCCTCACCCAGCTTAATCACTTTTACCGAAGTATAATAGATTTATCCAAGGCTTTACTGAGTCGACACCACTCAACCCTTCACACTATCTCTTAACCTTACTTCTCATGAAAGATTTTCACACCCAATAACACGACCGACTCGTGTTAACTTCGTTGGAGGATTTTTCTCTACTACTCTTAATGAAAGATAATTAATAAAAATAATTAGCAAACAACTCAAGTGATTAAAATAACTAGAAACAAAAACGAAAACACTTGAGAAAAAAGAAAAGAACAACTTTTCGAAAAGTTAAACTCCGTTAAAATAAATCTGGAAGTCATCGCAACAACAATGGATTGATTCATGCGGAACTCATAATCAAGTCAAGAAAACTTCTGCAAAAATCACAGCTGTAAGAATACCCAATCAACGACATCACATTAAAGAAAACGCAGCAAAAAAACATTCAGCCCAAGTGACGTGATCCACAAAAACTCCAGCACAAAGATAACCAGCTGATTCTCGCAATTCCCAAAAGAAAATTATAGTTGT
>JANQBM010000001.1:2031631-2041881 GCA_025594535.1 Erythroxylum domingense | reverse complement strand
AATTTACTAGAAATATATAATTTATTAATTATTATATATATATATTAAAATTTAATTTAATTTGTATCAAAAAAGTAAAAATAAGTAATAGTCCAAAACATTTGTTTTTTCACTCAAGATGAAGACATATTTACTAGGCATATAAAACAGCTAAAACTTAAGGTTTTGGTTCTTCATTTACTTTTTCTTAATGAACTATGCGTTAAAAAAGATGGTTTAATTTACCTATAAATTTCAATGAATTAGAGTGATTAAAATGCTTCTTTTAGATTCACAATTTTCATGTGTTATTTTTTTCGAGCGAGGGAAAGTCGCAGTTGATAAAAGTTAATTCTTTGTAATATAAGTCGCATGTTCGAATAACGGATCACTCCTTTTTAATTATCGCGAAGCGGGGAACTTTGTGTACGAAGTATGTTAACCATAGTTTATTCAAATGTGAACATTCACTATAATTGTGAATTAATATCGAGTCATAATACCAATTCCACGTAGAAATATGCCATAATGTGCAAGTTCATTGACATTTGCTCCAAATCTTGTAATATAGAGTTGTTGGGAGTTAGAATTTCTGTTGATGAATTGGATTCCAAACGGAATCGCCTAATAACTAATTAACTTCCAAATTATTACCAAACCAAAGCATTCTATATTATGTCCTTATACTATTGTCATATATTGACTGAAATAGAGAATACTGCTTTTCATTTTACAACATTGGTGACAGTAGAAATACAATATTACCCATAACTCGTTTTGTCGTGACAGGAGAGAAATTCAGAGTTTTAATTTGACATTTTGAGAGTGATGTTGTTGTAATATCCGAACTGTCCAACTGTTTACGGAATACTATCAAACGGCAAGTGCCACGTGTCCCACCAATTCAAAGTTTCAATCTTGCAAGTCTAAACCTTTATTTAGTAGGATAAGCTCAGTAGAACGGTGTAGGCCAAGGATTGCTTGTGTGGCTCTTATCTAGCCACCTCACTTGTTGGGTCCTAATTGGTCCAAGTAACTAAACCACCTTGATTAGTGTCAATTTAAGTCTCAAATCCTTCTACAAGCACAGAATATTCTATCCTGAATCTTATCTGCGCTCTTCCTTTATGTTCGGGTTCTTCAGTCCCGTGCATGGGTGTAGGTGCAATGGCTTGTCTTTGTTGACCCAAAATTACCCATTTTCTCCATATGCCACAAAGAAGGGAGCTGATTAGTTAAAACGTTCTTGGAAGTTGACAAGGATGTGGTTAAGTAAGAGTTTACGGCTCAGAAGGATTAGAGCATGCGGATTAAGCTAGAAGATCGTAATAAGATTAGATACAATAAAATAATTAGGGACACAAAACATTGGAGAGTTCCATCTTGTTGGCTCGAAGGACTAGGCTGGTCTTGTTTGAGTTGTCTTTTTCCACGAGTGTTTTGGTTTGGTTGCAATCCAACTTGGAAAGTCGTTGGGGACTGTGATGCATGCACAACTTCCATACTTAGCATGCCTCGTGGCTTCAGTAGCCAAGTTGATATATTTTATCAGAAACATCGATTGTGAGACCTTGGACTAGTTGATTTGATCAA
This sequence comes from Erythroxylum domingense, assembly GCA_025594535.1. NCBI lineage: Eukaryota > Viridiplantae > Streptophyta > Magnoliopsida > Malpighiales > Erythroxylaceae > Erythroxylum > Erythroxylum domingense. The sequence goes on along the minus strand of JANQBM010000001.1, from coordinate 2,040,309 downwards.
ATGCTGATTGTGTCACACGATGTGAAAGGTTTGAACTTTCAGATGAAAATGCAACTGTTGGAGGAGGGCTTCTTAAAGAGCTTTATCATTGAAATTGGGAGTTCCAATCCTCATACTGAGAATTTTTGGGCTGGATGTGGATATGCGAAAGAATATTATTATATTATTTCATTTAATTAGAACTTATTGATTTATTTAAAAAAATTGAAGTTAAAATTTTGAGTTTTATGCAATGATTAAAAAATTCAAAAAGTTTGGTTGGATAAACTACATTTGAATTGTCTTTTTTTTTTCAATTTCAACTTTCCAATTTAGTTTACTTTGATAATTCTTGTTGTCAAAAATCAAATAGTATACGTCTTTCAAAAAAGATCTTTCAGTTTATTAATTAATCGGTTAATTTTTATAAATTAATAATTTCTTATAAACTAAAATAAATCAATTAATTTTTTATTAACAATCTTTTTTCAATTAAACATCAAATTCTTTAATATATAAGGGCAATCTCTTTCAATTATATTAATTTTTATTCAATTTTTAGTCGGTTTTATCACGATCTAATACCAGTTGAACCTTTTAACCTTAAATTTCTTGTCTTATCAGTTTAAATTTCGATTTTATGTCTTAATCTCTTTTGTTCTACTTTGTTTGACATGATAAAATAAGTTTAAATAGTTCCAAACTAACAATGGATCTCAATTTAATATTTACCATATAAAAACTGCATTAATTTAAATTTTACAATAATACATAAGTGAGATATTAAGTTTCACTCTTTCATATCATTGTTTTTGCATTCAAATTTATACAAGAGAGAATTTTTAACGTTAGTTATTTTATTTAAATTGAATTATCTTAAATATCCCAGAAATGAGTAAAATATCAAATCTATGCAGCTTTTACTTTGAAACAATGGAAATGCAAACTTATATATTTTATTATCGACAATATTGATAATAAAACTTTACATTACTTAATCTATATATAATAGAAATACCATACATATAGTTATTAGCATGTTGTATTTAAATATTTGATAAAACACCCAAAACATATTGATGGGTTTGGGCGTGACAGAGCAATCACAGGCCACAACATCGGGCTCCTGTTGTTCTACTGTTTTCATTTTGTGTTAATTCATTTTATGTTACCGTTTTTTCTTTTTTTGTTTTGTCTTTTTCTTCCCTTGACCACATATGTGGTATTGTACAACTAGCACTTTTCAGATTTGTTAGTTAGAATTTCCCTTGATTCTAAGAGACACAACCAATAGGAGAAGAGTTAGAGTAGTATAAATATAGTCTTGTAAATACAATATGAGATTGAATAAAATTATTCTTTCATATCTTTCTTCTACCTTTTCTAACATGGTACCAGAGCTACCTCTCTGATTCCTCTATCTTAACCTACAATGTCTAATACCATTGACAACATTGGCTCCAGTGCCACAAACTTACCAACAACAAATTACTATGAGCCCTACTTAGTTACCAACACTGAAAATCCTGGTGTTGTGCTTGTTACTATACCCTTCAATGGCAACAACTACATTACCTGGAGCAAATCCATGACTATAGCCTTATGTGCTAAGGACAAGTTGTCCTTCATCGATGGAACCTGCACCATGCCCACAGAAGTTGCAGTCTTGTTAGCAAAATGGAAGAGAGCAGACAACATGGTAAAATTATGGATTCTCATTGCCATGATTAAAGAACTAGCTAGGTGATGCTTTTTTGTCTTTCACTACTACTAAAGAACTTTGGGTAGAATTGCAGGAGAGGTTTGGTGAAGCTAATGGGTCTTAATGATTAGTTCGAGCATGAGGTTAATCAAAACATATTAATGGAGCCATTATCTACTGTGAATAAAGCTTTTTCTATGCTGCAAACTGTTGAAAGACAAAGAGTAGTAAATGCTACTATGGACAGCACTCCTAACATGGCAGTGGTAGCTAAGCAGTCCAATAGCTTGAAGAAAAGTGGAAGAAATAACAACAATTTTAGAAAAGGGCCCTATCTCAAGAAGGAAGATAAGTAATGTGAGAAATGCAAAAAGAATGGGCATACCTTGGAGACTTGCTTCAAGATTCATGGAGTCCCTGACTGGTACAAGGAACTTGTTGCACAGAGGGAGAAAGGAAAAGCAAACATGGCTCAAATAGCCAATAGTCCTGCAGAGACAACACAAGAGCATAATGAAGAGAAGTCATGGAATGCACAAATATCTCCGAGTCTTGCTAATTTCATTCAACAAGAGATAGGTAAAGCTATCAAAGGCAAAGCTACGAGGGAGGTAAAATTTCAGGGTATCAAAACTATGCAGGTAATATTACACTCTCTGTGAACACAGCAATCAATTATACTGATTCTTGGCTTATTGATTCTAATGCCTCTATACATATGATGACAGACCTTAGTTAATGCACTAAATATATGGTTAATAATGCATATGATCCTGTGACTCTACTTGATGGGACTAAGCAAGAGGTTGCTCACATTGGTCAGTCACATATAGGGTATAAATTTTCCCTCAATGAAATTCTACATTTACCTAATTTCTTCAAAAATCTATTGTCTGTCAATAAACTTACTACTCAGAATGAAGTTGTTGTAGTTTTCCTCTCTAACAAGTTGTTTTTGCAGGACCTTCGGACTAATGATGTTATAGCTATTGTCAAGGCAGTGAATGGAATGTATGAGCTAAGCACAGAGACTTTCCTAACCCCAAATAGCCTAAAAGGTCCTTCTTTAGAGTTATACAAGGTTGAGAATGTTGCTTTTAATGTTTCAATACCTTTTAATTTGTGGCATTATAGACTAAGGCATGTATCCAAGGAAAAATTGTAGCACATTAATGAGATAAATGTTTCTGTCCCTACTAAATATGAATGTCAAGTGTGTCCTCTGGCCAAACAGCATAGAAAGCCTTTCCCTAAGTATGAAATACATACAGTTAGACCTTTCGAAATCATTCACATAGATTTATGGGGACCTTACAGTGCTTCTACTATGGGTGGTTCACATTATTTTCTTATAATTGTAGATGATTTCACTAAAGCTACCTGGACCTTTATACTAAGACATAAATACCAAACACCACAAACCATTATGCAGTTTCTTAGAAACATTGAGAGACAGTTCGACACTAGAATATTAAAAATACAAACTGATAATGGGAAGGAGTTCATCAATCAAGAATGTACCAAAATTTTTACAGAGATGGGAATTCAGCACCAAAAGAGTAGCCCCTATACACCACAACAAAATGATGTGGTGGAAATCAAGCAAAAACATTTACTTCAGATTACTAGAGCCCTACTTTTCAAAGCTAAATTACCTATAAGATATTGGGGAGATGCACTATTAACAGCTACATACCTCATCAACTGAATCCCAACCAAAATCCTGAGGTGGGTAAGTCCTTTTGAGAAACTGCATAACAGAAAACCTAACTATGAACATCTAAAAATCTTTTATTGCCTTTGCTTTGCCTTAGACCAAACTCCAAATAAAACAAAAATGGATCCTAGGTCAAAAAGGTGCATTTTCCTTGGGTATTTTTCAGATTACAAGGCTTATAGAGTTATGGATTTGGATACTAAAATAGTATTTGTGTCAAGAGATGTTGTGTTCTATGAAAGTGACTTCCCATTTGCAGAAAATGTTACAACTATTACACAAAACCTAGAACCTTTGTTCACAATTACTTTAACCAATACAGGCATAGAATATCCTACACAAACACCTACCATGACAACCACACAACCTACAGAGCAATGTGACAACAATTCAGAACAAAGTTCCCACACCCATGACTATGCTTTACCAAACAACCCACCAGACCAAAATACATTACCTACTGCTCCCACACAAAGGAAAAGCAACATAATACACATGACTCCTAAATACCTGCAAGATTATGTCCTTCACACCACAACACATCAATTCATTCACTCTCTTGATGATAACAATGTAGCATTACAAGTTTGTTGTCCTGCAGGCACAAATGAAGAAAGGTTAAGGGTGCCGAACATCCAACACAACAATGATTACAACAGTTTTATAGGTAATGTTTATGAAATTTTTGAGTCTTTATCCTATGAAACTGCAAGTAAAGATGAAAATGGGTAGAGTCTATGAATGAGCAACTATCTGCATTAGAGAAAAATGAAACTTGGAAACTTACAGAGTTTCCTAAAGGAATGAAGGTCATAGCCTCAAAATGGGTATATAAAGTGAAGCACAATCCAGATGGCACACTGGATAAATTGAAATCCAGACTTGTGGCAAAAGGTTTTAGCCAAAGGGAAGGAGCTGATTACTTAGAAGTCTTCTCTCCAGTGGTAAAGGTTGTGACTATAAGGATGTTCTTGGCCATTGTTGCCTCCAAGTAATGGCCAATCCATCAATGTAACATTAATGATGCTTTTCTTCATGGTTACCTAGAAGAGGAGCTATATATGCTACCCCACAAGGCTATACTAAAACTAAGAAAGGACAAGTGTACAGGCTAATCAAATCCATCTATGGTTTAAAACATGAGGGTAGGCAGTGGAATAAAGAGTTATCTTCAAAACTACACTCAATAGGGTTCACTAAATCAGAAGAAGATCATTGCCTATACTCTAAGGGCACAGGAGATGACTTCATGGCAGTAATCGTCAACGTGGATGATATTTTAATGACAGGTGCTAATGAAGAACAAATGGAATCAGTAAAGAGGGCATTGAATGCAGAATTCACAATCAAGGATTTGGGATATGCAAAATTTTTCTTGGGAATCGAAATAACAAGAGCAAAAGATGGGATGATACTTACTTAGGGCGAATATATCATATAGTTTGTAGGAAATCAATTTATTGGACTATACACCTTGCGCAACACCCATCGTCCCTGGAACAAAATTAACCATTGAAGAAGGTGAGCTATTAGATAAACCAGAAATATACAGAAGAGTAGTGAGAATATTACAATACTTAGGCTTCACTAGGCTTGATATTACATATGTGACACAACAACTAAGCCAGTTCATGAGCAACCCTAGACTACCACACTGGGAAGCAACTAAACGAGTACTGAAATACCTTAAGGGAACCCCAAAATCTTGGGATTTTTTACGCAGCAAATGAAAGCCCTCACTTTGTAGCTTATTTCGACTCGGATTGGGGAAGTTGCGTCTTCTCCAGGTGCTCCTTAACAAGCTTCTGCGTAAAAATAAAGAAATAAACAACAGTGAGTCGCTTGTCAGCTGAATTGGAGTACAGAAGCTTAGCCTCAACAACTTGCGAATTGAAATAGATAACTCAATTACTTCAAACTTTTAGGTTTAAGATTCAAGAACCTATACCTCTATATTGTGACAACCAAGCCGCCATCTACATCTCGAAAAACCCCATCTTTCACGAGAGGATGAAGCACCTTGAGATTGAACTCCATCTGGTTCGAGATTGCGTGAGTTTAGGGTTTCTTAAGCTAAAACACTTGAACACAAAGGAACAGCTCGCAGATTTATTCACGAAGGCATTGTACGCACGCGTGTTTTTGGATCTCATTAACAAGTTCGGAGTTATTGGTTTTCGACCGAACCTTCGAATTGAAGGGCGGGTGATAAAACACCCAAAAACGTATTGATGGGTTTGGGCGTGATAGAACAACCACAGGCCACATCATTAGGCTCCTATTGTTCTACTGTTTTCATTTTGTGTTAATTCATTTTATGTTACCGTTTTGTCTTTTTCTGTTTTGTTTTTTTCTTCCCTTCACCACACATGTGGTATTGTACAACTAGCAATTTACATATTTGTTAGTTAGAATTTTCCCTTAATTCTAAAAGACACAACCAATAGGAGAAGAGTTAGAGTAGTATAAATATAGTCCTGTAAATACAATACGAGATTGAATAAAATTATTCCTTCAAATTCTACTATCTTTCTTCAACCTTTTCTAACAATATTAATTCCACATAATTTAATTAATTATTAATTTATAATTTATGTTATTTGAAATAATTGTCTTTTATTTATTATTTACCATAACTTCCTTATCATTTAATGTATAAGATGCTTGTAAATAAATGTGGTCTATATTAAAACCATAAAAGTATGTATAAAACCCACCTTGAGAAAAATCTATATTATAATAATCGAAACTCATTAAAACTTGAAGCTATTGGTGCGTCGAAGAAACCTAACAAGGTGATTAAAGGAACCCATCAAAGGAACTTAGTTAGGTGATTGAAGCATCGAAGGAATCCATTAAAGGTTGAAGCTAAACAACTTATTTTGGTGAGTTAATTTTCAATTGCATGATTGAAGCTTGGGCTTTATTCGGTTTGACTAAAAGTTAAAGCTAATCAGTCTTATATAAGAATGAAGTAATATAACTTTGGTTCATAAGATAGAAGCTTTAAGTACTTTTGGCAGTAATATTAGGAAAATTATGCATATATCCTCATCCTTTATTTTGCATGTATTAGTTATTTGTTATAATGTAAGTGTATTATAATGGTTTTATATATCTTATTAAATTTATCACATCCCTGACTTTTGTAAATAATTGTATTGAAATGTAATGTTGAGGTATAATTTGGAGTGTATCCTCATTTCTTATATGTATTGGATGTTTATTATATAGGCTTTATCACATAATTACTTATATTTGATACTTGGTTGGCATTGGTATCACATAGTTACTTATATTTGATACTTGGTTGGCATTTGTATTTGGTAAGAATAATTAATAGTGAATATTTCAAATCAATATAGAATCATATCCAAAAGCAATATACTAAGCAAGATTTTTGTCAACGTGAAAGTTAAAGCCTTTTATAATAATTTGATAGTTAAGGATATTTATTGTTCTTTTTATTAGATGTTTTGATGTAATTATTATTTATTATATAATGAAAATTGAAATTGTAATATTTTAAATACTTTGTATTGTTCTTAATTTTATATTTGTATGATGATGATCGTCTTTGTTTCATATAAATTGTGGTTATTATTTATATGTGAAATATCTGAAAATTATTTTTATTTCATATTAATTGTGATTATTATTTATTATTATGATTTTTAGAGACAAGATTAAAAGTATGCAGTACAACTGCACAATATAACAATGAATTATTTGCAAATTTTAAAAAAATTCAGAAACTATTTTATAAATTTAAAAAATTATCCAAAACGATACCTAGTATTGATCGGTACCGGACAGTGCTATACCAGAACCCAATCCGGTACAATATTCGCAATATTGCGTTTAACGATTGGTTCTTGACCTCCGTTGTTCTCTCATTTAATGACTTCATGCATTATATTAGTCAATACATTATGCAATGAAGGTGATGCTTGGACTCCTTATTTTTGTCTAATAATTTTAGTGCAAGGTGATCATGACACTTGTTAACAATTCATAAAAATAATAATTAATTAGATCATGAAAATAGAAAATTCTATATCAATTTTAATTAAATATTATTACCTCTTTTACATGTATTACATTTTTGTTTGATCTTTTATGCCTCTAATGTTTACACTTAATACAAATCAGTCCCTATTCATGTTTAGTACCTTTTTTTTATTTTAGACTGCTCAAATTTCTCCTTCTTCCTATTTGATAGGGTGACCACTGACCAGGCATTCTTATTATTGTTGGTAACTTGAGTATTTCATCTTAAGGCCAAAATCTCGGTCCACTAGGTCGTTTGAGAGAATACTTTCAAATACATCTTCTTGTTGTAACGTTATAATAATCTGGACTTTGATGACTATGGTAAATGGTAGCCATTATACGAGGACATAGAATTCTGATCAAATCCCAAAATATATATATACAAGTATGACTACTAATTCTTACTTAAATTTTATGTAATCTATGCGCCTAAAAGCTTTATTTTGATCAATAAAATAGTTAAATATTTCTTTTTTATTATCTTATAATATAGTCATAACTCTGGGTGCTGTATTATTCTCCCATTTCTCTTAAAAAACTCCTTTTTGTATACATCATCCTCATAACCATCTTTCTAATATGCTTTAACTTGTTAATAATAGGCTTCACCTTAGCCTCCAATATCCAACTATTAAAAGCCTCACTCATATTATTATCTACATAATCATATTTACCGTTAACTTTGAAATAAACCTTTGCACCTTAGGATATTGTAATAGATCTTCAATATGTTATGGTCTTATTTCATTCAGCATATGTAACCAAATGAAATAGTATTTTAGATCATCTTTATTCCATCTTTATCTCCAATTAGCACAAGTGTATCTTGCACGCATTCTGTTTTCCATATATGGTAACAATGTCGTGATTGCATTAAGAAAATTTTGATTAACCATATAAACCAAATACAAAATCAATTTCATTTAGCTATACAAAATTATAATTAGAAATATGAATACATACTTTTTGTATATCAGAAATAAAGGTCAAGTCAATGCTAACTCTAAGTTTTATATTTGAATTAAGATCTAGAAACCATTTCCATGTCTTTATATATTCAACACAAGCAATATAAAACATTTGAATATTTTTATTCCATCCAACAATAGCTACCAACTATCCTTTACATATTCCCATAAAGAAACATCTATTTAGCCCCATTATTAGTTTACATCATTCAATCCAACCCTTTTTACAAGCATTGAAATAGATATAATCACTACAAGA
>JANQBM010000001.1:2002025-2014407 GCA_025594535.1 Erythroxylum domingense | reverse complement strand
TTTAAATTTTATTTATAAAGTAATATTTATTTTAAATATACTTTAATTATTAAATTAAATTTTATTTAAATTTTATTCATATTTTTATTAATAATTAAATTTAATTAATTAAATATATAATAATAAATTAAATTATCCATAATTCTTATTAATAATTAATATATTTCTAGCTGGTAGTAAATCAAATTATGAAAAAAAATCAGAAACAAAAAAAACTACTTTTGTGGTTTTAATAAATTTTAAAAACTGCAAGAAACTAAAACTTAAAATAAAAATAAAAAATCAAATAAATATATTTTTTTACTAAGTTTAAAACAAACAAATAAAAATGCTTGTTTTGTATTTTACTTTGTTAATGCTAATATAAAGTAATTAAGGGCCCAGATTGTTATAGGCCCAAGCCCAAAACCAAGTGGGCCAGAAGTTTACTCATTTGACCCAAGGTGGCCCAAAAACCGGTTCAGTTCCAAATCGCTCTAACCGGGGGCCACTCTTGTGTGTTGCATACATAAAGCTGTCTGTTTGAGGTTAGTCCTTATTTCTTTTAGGGTTTTAAAGAGACGCCAATTCCAGAGTTTGAGCTGTGTCGCTTAATTTCCTTTTTTCTAATTTAAACGTAAATTCAGTTGTCAAGTTCCTCACTTTGTGTTTCTGGATTCCAGTTTCGTGTTGGGTTTAGCTGATATGGTTGAATTGTGTATGGTTGTAATTGCAGGTCGTCAAGCATGTATTCCTCTAGAGGGAGTAATGCATATGGACAGCAAACGTATGGTGCGCAATCTGGGTATGGTCAAAATGTAAGTTCTTTCTGTTGTTGAGATAAAAGATTGCAGCTTTCCTCGTTTTTTGGCCAATTTTTATGCATTACATCTATTGGTTTGAGTAATTTAACCTATTTGTAAATTGGCTCTTCAGATAGGCTCATAATTTATTTTATGTGTTGCTTTGGTCTGAATAATCTTGTAAACCTTCTTCCCTTATGCCGTAATTTGTTAGTGACTGGTTTTGTTAGATACACGTGGGCGTTGGATGTGCGGTGGATTTTTTTATGACTGTTGTTGGCGGCAATAATTTCTTTTTTCTTAATCAAACACGCTTTGGTGTATATTTGAACTGTGGTTGGGTGCTTTCAATTGCATTAGGACATGGTGTTTGGCAAAAACATATTATTTTCTTTGAGTTTATGACTGAGAACATCTCATTTGCCATTGTAGCTTGGAGCTGCTTATTCTGGGAGTTCTGTTGGGGGTACCGATGGTGGTGCTCAACACTCCATGAATTCTAGGCATGCATCAATTTTGGGTGGTTCTCAGGAAGGTGATGTTGGTGGATATAGAGTCCATAGTTCAGCAGCACATTATGGGGGCCAGTACGGATCTGTCTATGGATCATCTGCCATGAGTGGTGGTCAACAGGTTGGTTGAATGGGATTTATGGATTTATGTTTATGCTAATGCCAGAGATTTTTATACTAATGTTTAAAAAATTCCTTTTGATGATTTTCCTTTCATGTCATAGCTTCTGCTTATTCTTTTATCAGACTTTCTACTATATCTCGGCAATTTTATTGAAAATTGCTTGCTTCATAACATAAGATGCTTATGAAAAACCCACATGGTGTTCAGCTTGATACAATAACTGTAAAGATGCATGCATGACATTTTTTTTGTTCTTTGGAATCTTATATGTGGAAATTTATATGTAAGCTTTCAACTTCCAACCTTTTTGTGATGCCATTCAAACAATGACACTCTTCTTGCTTGGAATTCTAATCCTCTAATTAATTTTCACTAACCTTTTGGGAATCTTCCTAAGCTTCAATGTACATCTTATTCTTTAGGTTACTACGATAAGTGGCAAAGGGAGTGCATCGCTGACTTTAGAAGGACGTGGTGGCTACTCCTCAGCTGTAACTGATTCTCCTAAATTTACATCTAGTGACTACGTTACAGCATCAAGTCATGGATATAGTCACAAAAGTGATCCATTATATGTGGAGAAGATTACTGAATACCCAGCTATTGAAAGACGACAATTTGTTGATAGACCAAGTTCTTATATGGGACGAGACATTCAAAGTGAGCCAGCTGCACGATATGCAGATTCTGTTGGTTTTGGTCGCCAACATCAGGTTATATTTCTTGGCCTTGTTGAAATTTCTTTTACGTTTTAATATTTTGCACTTATTTGTATTACAAAGTGTGTTCTAGCACGATTATTACTCTTAGGATAATAATGTTGAATGTTGTTTTATCACCTGTACTTAACAGCCTGAGAGGTATGAGCGTATTGATCAGACATCATTGCTACGACAAGAACAGCTCTTGAAATCTCAGTCAATGCAGTCTGGTTCTCTTGATGGAGGCACCAGGTAATTTAATGTTCAACTATTTTCTATATGATTGATGTGTTTGAATGGATCTTATGCATTTCGCGGATAGGATTGTTAGTCACAGATATATTATTTTGACTGAAGAAGAGGATGATATTGACCTCTCTGTACCAAAATTCGTCCTGTCAACAATGGTGACAGTCTGTGCACAACTGAGCTAGTTGGTATATATTTTTTGTTGCACTAAGTAGCATGTGTTTCTGGCAGACAAATTGATTATCTGGCAGCAAGAACTGCTGCTAATCGTCATCCCACCCAGGATACTATGTCTTATGGAGGAAGAATTGATGCTGATATACGCGGTTCATCGATGCTTAGTGCTTCTTCATATAGTGGACAACATCCTCCATCTATATTAGGAGCAGGTCCACAGAGAAATTTGGATGATCTGTTGTACTCTCAAAGTAAAGCAAATCCTGGTTATGGAGTTAGCTTGCCTCCTGGTCGGGATTATGGCTCGGGAAAAGGTCTTCATGGAACATCTCTTGAGTTAGACTACCGTAGTAGTCATTTAAGAATTGATGAGCGTAGGGATGAAAGGGCTGGTTATCTTCGGGAGTTCGAGCTAAGGGAGGAGGAACGGCGTAGAGAGATTCTACGTGAAAGGGAGAAGGATAGAGAGAGGGAGAGAGATCGTGAACGTGAACGAGAACGAGATCGAGATCGAGAAAGGGAACGAGAACGAGAACGTGAAAGGGAAAGAGAAAGGGAAAGGGAAAGAAAGCGTGAAAGGGAGCGCCTCTTGGAGCGACGAGAGGACAAGGAACGAAAGCGGAAACGTGAAATTGAAAGCAAGCGGGAACGAACTCCATTAAGACACTCAAGGGATCGTCGTGGTTCGTCTTTGATCAAGGATGTGAAATTATCACGTCGAGACTCCCCAATGCATGAAGCTTTACATAGGTGGATCTTGATGTTTCATTTTGCATCGTGCTAAAATTCAAAAATATAGCTTCATGTATCTCTTGTAGCCTCTCAACTAACTTGATGTTCTGTTATGCTGAAGGCGTCATTCACCTGTTAAAGAAAAAAGGAGAGAATATGTATGCAAGGTAATGCAGAACAGTGCAAGAGCTTTGTCATTCCATGATGTTTAACTCTCGAAGTTCTGTTCTTTTTTCTTGTTCAGTTTCAGAATTCAAGGTGCAGTAGTCTCTGCACTTTGAATCATTCTGTTCCTGTTTCTATGCGAACTTTTTCCCTTTGCATTATGGTTTAAATAGCTTCAGTCTCTTAAATTCAACTGACCATTCCACTGATCTCCTTTGCTTTGCGTCTTCCCCTGATCTGCCAATAGCTTTGTTCGCCTTGTTTCCAAAGTTTTCCTTTGCTCTCTTGACTCTTATTCTCGGTTGGAAATCAATCTGATTTCTTCTTTCCATTAAGTTGACATTATCTTTCTGTTGGTTTACTTGTCTATTCCCATTTGTATAAGGTCTTTCATCTTGTAAATTCTTCTACCTCTATGTGTTTCAATGGGATATGTGCTTGCATCATTCAGAGACCATGATGCTTATATCTTGAGACTTTCCGGATTGGATCAAACAGAACTGGATATGGAATTTCACAGTATAAGATATTCTAGGGTTGATGATAGGTGGTTGTCTACTGCGGCTGCTGCTGCTTTTCAAAATCAGAAATAATACTTGCAAGAAAGATAAAGGAATTATAACTTTTGTTTCTGTGCTTTCTCTGCTCTACATCCAGTTACAGTACCAAGTTGTTGGTTGATTTATATTTGGGTACTCAATGCTTTCTGAATGCAGGTCTACACATCCAGATTGGTGGATACAGAGCGAGACTATTTGTCAATAGACAAGCGATACCCCAGACTCTTTATATCTCCAGAATTTTGCAAGGTTTATGCTTAGCTTTTCCTTTTTCTTTTTCTTTTTCTTTTTCTCTCCTTTTTGAGGGAGTCATACCTTGATCATTTCTATATCAATGATGAACTCTCTCTCAGGTTGTTGTGAACTGGCCAAATGGGAACCTTAATCTTTCAGTCAATACACCGGTTAGGTATTTGCTTTTCCTTGTATTAGTTGCATGCTTTAGCAGTTTTTTTATATTATTTTTTTACTCTTTTCAATGAGTTGTTTCATGGTCGATATAGACATGAAATGCTTGCTGATGAACCTGTGGGCATGTAGCTGCAATATTTGTAAACTGTTAATTATCAGTTATCGAGTTTTTTTCAATTTTGTAAGCATAAGTCTGACCAGTGTCTTAGAAAATTTGGCAATAATTGTGGAAATGAACAGCTTTGAGCATGACTTTTTGGAGGGTGAGAATATCGCAGAGCTGAAAGAACCATCCAACACACTCTTGAACACACAACTTGGAGAATCAGATTATGGAAGAACAATTTGGAATGCAAAAGTGGGTGATTGTTGTTTTCTTCATTTCCTTTATATCTGCTTGGAGTTTGAGTTCATCTTCAAGGTTCTATTATTTAGCTATGTAGAGTTTAAGTCAACTGATGCTCAAACTATGAATCATTTCTATGCATCATGTTTAGTTTCTGTCACAGTTTACAGCTCATTTCTGAAGCTTTTAAAGTGACTTCCTTGACAATTGAACACGTCCTTGTGTTCCTATTTCTTAAGAAGAATCCATTTCGGGCCAAGTGACCCTTGTCCCTTTGCACTCAGCAAGATTTGAATTTTGTGGATTGATATTATTTCATCACCACTAAGGCGAAAAACTTGGGTGTTCTGTCTTTTTATAGTTAATGCACCAATTAGCCCCCAATATACTCTCATCCTTTCGTTACCCATGAGTAAAAGATAGTGATTTGGAATGTCCAAGTGGAAACTAAAGTTACTTAAAAAGGTATTGATTGGATGGATCATTTTCTGAAGCTAGGGTTGCATGAATATGCAACTGAATAGGACATGTATTTATAAACCAAAACCAAAATAATATATCGTATTTTTTTCTAACATTTGGAGTGGCAATGAGTTGTCAGACAACTTATCAGTTGTAAAAGTAAAAGATCGCAACTCCTATGTGCTGTGGTTGCCCACTCTTTTCTTATTGTCTTTCTTTTGTTGCAGCATGCTTCACATTGTGGCCATGCGGTTAATGTTGTTTCCTGGTGAATGTGTAATATTTTTGTCTCTTGGTTTCAGATAATTTTAATGAGTGGGCTTAGCAAAAATGTTCTGGAAGAGCTGTTATCTGACAAAAGCTCAGATGATCGCATACCCCATATCTGTAATGTTCTAAGGTTTGCTCTTCTAAAAAGAGATCACAGTTTCATGGCTATTGGTGGTCCATGGGATGTTGCTGATGGTGGTAACCCCTCCAATGATGATTCTGCTTTAATTCAAACAGCCCTTAGGTGTGTATTTTCTATCGTTCTTTAAGTCAGCATATTGCTTATTTATGCCTTCTCTAGTGAATTAAACTAATATGTGCATGTAGATATGCCAAGGATGTCACTCAGCTTGATTTGCAAAACTGCCGTACCTGGAATCGCTTTCTTGAGGTAGGCTTTACTTGTTTCTCGTCTTTGAAATGAACTAGAATCTCTTAGCTGGATGTGCAGTTAGTTTGCAGATGGTATATTAATGTTTATCTGATGGACACCAAATCCATTTGTTTTGGTTGTGGTGACTAGTGCACGCTGATTGCAGATCAAGAATAGAATATCGTGATTGTATAACATTTTTGCTCCATCTTTATCTCCAGAAAGCAACTGAGGTTTTAGTTGTTTTAGTCATTGCGAACATAGTAAATGTTACGGAAACCAAAACTTGCGCCACCTAATATATGTAGTAAAACTAAAACAGTGAACATTTCCTTTTCTTTTGTTCCTTAAGAAAACAAATTGTTAAATACTTTTATGGGAATCTCTCACTAAATGTTTTTCATAAGTCCTGCTTTTGTAACTTGATGCCATATTACTTTTCGGGATGGTAAGATCTGTTGGTACAAATTGCATTACTTATTGAAACTTTAAACACCTACAGAAAATGATTTCCATTTTGGAACGAACTCTTCTGTTCTTTTTTTTTTTTTTTCTGTTGGTTTTTGAATTGTATCATTTCCAATCCATTAGCTTACAAGTCAGAGGATGCTGGATAGGAGTCCAAACCATAAAACGATTTTTCTAAATAATTGATCCATTCTTCGTGTTTTTTCTTCTTTTGTATCCTATGCATATTTTGTGTTGTTCATGTTTATTTGTTGAATGAATGAATAAGTTTAGTCGACCTGTACTAAGATAGCTAATATTTGTAGACTGCTATTGGTATGTGCAGATACATTATGATAGATTTGACAAGGATGGTTTCTTTAGCCATAAGGAAGTTACAGTTCTATTTGTTCCGGATTTATCTGAATGTCTTCCTTCATTGGACGCTTGGAGAGCACAGTGGCTTGCTCACAAGAAGGCTGTTATGGAGAGAGAACCCCAACTAGCCTTCAAAGAGGTGTGTCATGCACATGACTTCATGCATTTAATTTTGCTTTTTTGCCCCGCTTACATTTAGTTTCTGGTAGATCTCTTGATGAGTTGGGCCGCTGGTAATGCCCTTTCCTAAATTTAGTAACTTGGTAATCTATTTTGCATGTTGTTTCAGAAGTTAAAGGAAAAGAAGGAAGATCAGAAAGGTAAATCAGTCAGTTTTCATGCATGATATTACAGTTTTTTCTTATATTTAGCTATACAATTGATATTGGGTTTTTGTTAATCAGATAGGGGAACTGACTCTTTTAAGGAAACAAAGAGGGAAGACAGGTCAAAAAAAATCAAAGATTCAGAATCCTCTGGTGTTGACAAAAAGGAGAACGATGGAAATGACATAAAGGGCAATGTGAATTCAGAAAATGGTGATAAGAAGGAAAAGAAACTTGGGGTTAAAGATGATAGTAATACAAATGAGGAAGCCAAGAAGGCAACAAAGGAACAAGGAGAAACTGGCGGTGCCCAGACAGCTGAAAATTTGAAGGCTGGAAAGAAGAAGATTGTAAGAAGGATTGTGAAGCAGAAGGTTGCCAATAAGATAGCCGATGCCGAAAGTGCTGGCAGCAAACAGAACGACTCTTTAGATAATAAACATGTTGGAGAAACAAGTGGGCCTTCTGATATTCCAGGTGAGCAAAGTAAATTGCTATCTGATCCTTCAGGGGTTAAAACTTTTGTGAGGAAAAAAGTTGTAAAAAAGGTTCCAGTGAAAAAAGCAACTCAAAATGAAGAAAATCCGCTGGAACCTGAGAAAGAAATGGATGCTACTGCAAATAAGGGAAACGAGAATTCAAATGCCAGTAGTGCTGCAGTTGGTCAAGTTTCTAATGCCAAAACAACCATAAAGAAGAAAATTGTCAAGAGAGTTCTCAAAAGAAAGCTCGCTACTGCAGGCAGTGTTAAAATGGCTGAGACTGAGATGAATAACAATGAGTCAACTTCTCTGATTGTGGACAAGGGTAGTGTGTCTAATTCAAATAAAATAGAAGTCGGTGATGTTAAAGAAGATCAGAGTGCTGCTAAGGATATCTGCAGGGACAGTGGCTTGGGGCTTGAAATTGAGACTAAGGCTGATGACAAAAAGGCTTCTGGGAAGCATAACCATAATGACAAGAGAGAAAAACCAAAGGATGATGGAAAACTGAAGGATGAGAAAAAGGAGAAAAATGGAAAGGATGAGTCCAAGAGCAAATCTAATAAAGAAGTAAAGGAAAACAAAAGGCTTGATGAAGCTCCAAGACACCCAGGACTTATTTTGCAAACAAAGGGCAACAAGGAAAATAAAGTATGTTTATCTTGTCAAGCATTATGTTGTTTCCCCGGTAAAATTCTCTGCACAGGCAATTTATTTAGTTAATAATTTATTTTATTTAACCACAACAGTTGCGTTCAACATCACTTTCACTGGACTCGCTCTTGGACTACTCAGATAAAGATGTTGAAGAAACAACTTTTGAGGTTTGAAATTTTTGCTCTTACCTTCTTTGATGTCCTCTTTTTGGCACTTAATGGAAACCTTTATCTTTACAGGTTTCTTTATTTGCTGAATCATTTTATGAAATGCTTCAATATCAAATGGGTTCTCGCATTTTGGCATTTCTCCAGGTTAGCTGCCTATTATCAACCTATTTTTTTTAAATACAATCAACTGAACTGTCAATCGGGGTAAAGTGATGGCAAACGTTTCTGCAATGTTTTCTTGTTTGGGCATGATTTGCAGAAACTTCGAATTAAATTCATAACTAAGAGAAATCAACGTAAGAGGCAGCGGGAGGAAATTAAAGAGAAGGATGAAGATAAGAAATCACCAGCAAAGCGCCCGAAGACTAGTGAGCTTCCTGTGAAAAATACTTCTGCTGGCTCTGAAATGTTGAGCATAAATCAGTCAGAGGATCAAGAAACTGCAAGAAAAGAGGATGCTTCTGCTGTTCAAGTTAGTGAAACAAAGCTGGAAGACAAGACTGATGATGAGGAAGACCCAGAGGAAGACCCAGAGGAGGACTACGAGGAAATGGAGGATCATGGGGAGGATATTTCTAAAGAGGCAAGAATTTTCTTTAGAAATTAGTTAGATCTTCTGAGAGATTTGTTAATAGACCCTGCTATTGTAAATATAAGATGGATTATCTTTCCAAATTTACCAAGTTGCTTTACATGGCTGCAATAGCTTTTTCCTTTTTTTTATTTTATCTGGTAAACCTGTAAACAGATAAACCAAGAGGAACAGACAACCAGTCTGGTTACAGAGCATGAACCAGTGTTGAGCGATGCAAAAGACAAGGCTGGTGAAGATGAAAAGAAGAAAAGTAACGGTACAGATGCAGAGGCAAAGACCACATCTAATGCCAATTCTTCAGAGCAGGGAGCTAGCGTGGATGGAAGCAAGAAAGCTTCTTCCATCATTAAGGAGACTGTAGTTGATAAGGAACTATTGCAGGTATCTTCAGACTAACTCTTTAAAACATTCTTTTCATTGCTGTAACTTAGTTTTGATCGTTTTTCATTTATTGAACAGGCTTTCAGGTTCTTTGATCGTAATAGAACTGGATACATTAGGGTAAGATATACCATTCTTCAGCTTACTTTTGTGCTGACTGCTGCCTTGCTATAGTGCCTGGTTTCTAACTGATAATTCTTATTCAATGCTAACTGATTCTTTGTTGCCTTTTCAGGTGGAAGACTTGAGGTTGATTATCCATAACTTGGGGAAATTTCTTTCCCACAGGGATGTGAAGGTTAGAAGTTCTTTTTCTTTTTCCTTATTTTTCATGGTCTACTGTTTATCTTGGTATAATTCACAACTTCCTAATGGTTTTATGTCCTCTGCCAGGAACTTGTGCAAAGTGCTTTGTTGGAGAGCAACACTGGACGGGATGACCACATTCTTTATAGCAAGCTTGTGAGAATGACTGCTCTTTGAGATTGGAAATGTTGCTTTTTGGAGCCTTAGGTCATAATTTTCATTGGAATAGTAATTTTGGTTCTGTAGTATTAATACAATTATTAGTAAATTAAAACTACTTAATGTGTTTTCTTTTTCAACTCTTAGACAAACATGTGAAAAGTAGCTACATTGTGAACATAACTTCTATTCAAGAGAGTTGATAGAAAAACAAGTTTCTGTCAGAAAACAGACTGGAACTTTGAACTCGGAAATGTATTGCTAATAGCATAAATCAAGCAGAGGCCTTATTGCCTGCTTCTTGACAATTTCATGGCTTGTCAACGTCTGCACAATTACTAGAGTTTGTATCATATTAAGTAAATTGAAACTACTTAATTGGGGTTTTCTTTTTGTGGACAACGATGTAGAAAGGTGAAAACCCCAAGTTCATGGCTTGGCAACATCTGCACAAGTTTAATTACTAGAGTTTGTATCATATTAAGTAAATTGAAACTACTTATGGGTTTTTCTTTTTGTGGACAACGATGTAAAAAGGTAAGCAGTAACTGAATTGGGAAATACTGTTTATGTGAAAATTTGTATTCAGAACAACAAGAACTTTCTGTCCATGAAAAGCGGACTGAAAAGTGAAAACTTGGAACTGTGAAAATGTTGTAGCTATTAGCTCAATAGCATCTGTTCTTGATTGCCAAGCTCGAGAAGAGATCTCATTGCCTGTTTCTTGACTACTTTCCCATAAATCCCTCGGCTCAGCTTCATTGCTTTCTCCATGTCCACGACATTGGCACCACCTCTGCTTAACTCCTCCCTCAATAACCTCAGTAACCTATCATCACTTCCATTAGCATCTACAACACTATCCACCACCACATCAGTAGCTGGAATCCGTCCTCGCCACTTCTTTATCAGCTTCTCTGAGCCATAAGCTTCACCATATGCATTCCAAAATGATGCTCTCAAGTAACCCCTCTCTTTTCTTCTCACCGTCCATCTTCTCATTCTTTCCTCAAGCCTGAAAACCACACTACCTGCGTCTATCCCTCTTTCAAGCAACACCTCAATCTCCTTCATATCCTGCTTTGAACAAACTTCCTCTTCAAACTTGCACCTCTTACAAGCACATTGAAATCCCCATGTCAGTGACATTTCCTTTCGCTTCTCCAAAGGACAAAACACATCAAAATAAGCAAATGTGATCTCTTCACCTGCCTTAATATCTCTTGAAGCATGAACCACTACGTGATCACCTACGTGCAAGCGCCTGGCATTTGGTTTACATGAATGGTTAATGAATGAAGCCAGAACCCATAAACCAATACCATAATAATCACTATTCTTTCCGAAAACTTTAGCAGAAACTGAATCCTCAACTAGTGAATTTACGTCCAATATGCTTAAAATTTTGACCATATCAGGCTTCTCATTTGATTGCCAATCCAACTCTGCCTCCGGTCTAAAGAGACTAATTTCAGGCACTTCAAGACTGTCCCCATCTTCACCTGCCGATAACGTACTAATCAACTGATGAATTCTTTTACACTTCATGGAAGATACAACAACTTTATCAACGAAGTTCTTCCACATGACCATTTGTGCATTCTCACTGGGACCTCCGGCTGATACTATTCCTCTCTCAGTGGCAATTGCTTTAGTCACCAACATTACAGTCCCCGCATCGATGTTCTTTATTGCAAATAGACCTCTCCCACTGAGCTCAGATCTTTTAATCCGCACTGGCCCAATGTACTCAGCCATCTCCGGTGGTTTGCCGCGAAACCCACTTAGCACCCAATCGGAGAGATCAAAATATCCAGTCTTTGACTGAAACTCAAGTTTCTTGCACTTATCCAAATACCCATTTAAAGTTTCGAGGTTCGCATTCTCTTGTGGATCCAAAAGGGCTGTCTTGAAGCAGTCCAAAGCCACAGAGTATCTGTTGAAGCTGAGCAAGATCTTACCTTTACACACAAGAGATTTGACGTGGGCACTATCAATTTCCAATGCTTCGTCACAGTCACTGAGTGCCAAAATCAAATCTCTCTGCCGGAACAGAGATTCGGCGCGGTTGGATAGAGCCAAGCAAAGGGACTTTTGGAGCTTGGTTATCTGATCTTGTTGGTGGGTGTTTGAGATCTGTTCTTGGCAGAGTTTGATCAACCGAGAGTAGACTTGGATGGAGTCTTGCCACTCTTCTCGGATGAGGTGCTCCGTGGCTTTGATTCTGAGCTCTTGCATGAGCTCCTCCGCCGTGGGAACATGTTCTTGGCCGTACTGTCCCATTTTCTGGTGTGGTTTCTCGTAATCTTCAATGAATTTGTCTCCTCTGCTCACTTCAAATATGTGTGAACTGTAACGGTCATATTTCGTAACGGCAACTTCTCTTTGTTACCGTATCAAATGTGAATATAAGATTATAAAAGGTTAAATTATATTTTAAATATGTAACTTTATTTAATTTTATAATATTAATATTCAGATACTAAAAATATTTAGTTTTTTACAAATATAATTTTAAGATTAACTTTGTTAACTCGTATAGTTAAATAAAGTTATATTCACAATTTAAAATAAAACTAAAATAATATTATTTTAATTTATTAACTTTAAAATAAAA
>JANQBM010000001.1:1927437-1937456 GCA_025594535.1 Erythroxylum domingense | reverse complement strand
ATCAGCTAACTTCATCTTTAAGCAATCCCATCAGGTTTTCGATTCGAACTTTTGACAAATCCGCCTAATTGTTTTTTATATATATATACATTAGGTTTTTTAATTTTATCATATTAATTTTAAGCTCCTAATATTTTATCTCCAGAGTCTTAGAAGAAGTATATCTGAAACTGTAAGGTCCCTCAAATTTTTACATTGTTTGTACATTTCTGCGTACAAGAAATTTTCATATACTGATTGGTTGGCTGCTGATTGATCACTACTCCCAATTCAGCATTAGGTTCTCATTACCCCAAGTTTTCAATAATTCTAAACTCTTATATTGTCGCTGGAAGCAAGACGTCTACAATTGATCCGACCAAGGAATACTTCAAGGAATTAAAGGATCGTCAATAAGAAAATTCCTCCTCTCACTTATTTGGTGACTCGAACTCAAAATCTTCTATAAAAAAGAGATTTAAGTAATGAGATGAAACCTATTGGGTCACTTCTATTTGTCTAATTGCTTTTATCACTATTTACTACTTCGTGACTATAAAGTTAAGAGTCAGTTTACGAAAATAATTTTTTTATAAAAATTAAAAAATGATTATATGCATTATGATTCTTTTTAGATTTCACAAAACGAAAAGCTTTGTGCATTAAGTCAATTCCATTTTTACGATCTTAGCTGATCAAATCAATTCAATTTTTAAATCATTGGAGGATACATACTCAATTAAGATAAATTAAAATAACCACAAGAGATCATAATTTAAAACCGTACTTTTATGAATAATGGGAACAGTGATAGATCCTCGTATGCTTGATAAAAGCTTTACTAAGCCAATATCATCATCAAGCTTGAGATCGGTGCTGAAAAGCTTGACAGGTCAATTTCAGCTTTGTGCCTCTGGACCTCCATGCTTTGATTGTTTGTTAACTTGTCATAATCTTATCCCTCGAATCATTTAAGTCTTGAAAACAACATCACCATCTGTGGCACAGTTTCGATCTCTATAGGCTGGTTCCAATAGTCTAGGTCCAACCGTCCAAAGCAGCCACCTTATCACTACCTCCTATGTGGTTTTGCTTTTCTTATTCAACTTAAAACGTACGTACTTAAACATTTCTTCTACTTCTTTATGTAAGGGTTGCCGAAGGTGACAAGATTCGACTATAAATTAAGTGATCAAGATAATAATGTTCTTAGCTTTCCAATTTATAATGATCTAAAGTACGACGTATCCAATTAGTCTGCACAGTTTTCTATGCAACACTATTGTTCATCCAAGTGAAGTGTGATTCATTACCTCTTTATGTATTTTAGTGATTACAATAAGAGTTTTTTAAGTATTGTACCTAAAATTTTAAATTGTTGATCCCAACTACAATTATGATCATAATCTTATCATCATAGTGTTCTATTACTTTAATTTACTATAATTACGCTCATGCATAGGGTTCGTGATAATTTATAATTAAGAACGATAAGCGATTAGATTAATCGAACAACTCTAATTTATAGTTTAAGTTAAATGTGAAAATAATATTATTTTGATTAATTTTTAAGTCGGTTTGAATAGAATATGAATTCGACTTAAAATTTATTTAATTTGCCTTTGAAAGATTAATTTGGGGTCACATTTATGATTTTTATTTATGAGTATTTATAATTAAATAATTACACTTAAAATAGTCAATAAAAATTTGTAATTGCAATACAATTTTCATTAATAATTTAAGATCTTATTTGTTCATTATCAAGCTCATCTATAAGAGGTCCTACCATACGTTATATCATTATTGCCATCATTATCATACTTAGTCCGAATCTCGCATTAATGCAAGATTTAGAGAGGTCTGCTAGTACACGGTTTTATATTTACAAAATAGAGAGACTATTTTCGGTAAACCAACATTGAAATGTGACAATAAAAACGTAATATATTAATAATACAAAAAACTACAAATAAGTGATGCAAGTTAAAAAGAATAAATAAATAAAGCTAAAATAAATAAATAAAATAAAATAAATATAGAAAATAAACACTAGACATGTAATAAACATAAGTAAATACAAAAATAAAAATAATTATTTTTGTATTAAATACAAAATAAGTAAATACCATACATTATATAATATCAATAATTAAAAAACTCAACCGATTTTGAACCGTCCCATTTTCTGTTTGGTTTTTAACTTTTAGTTTAAATTACTTTAATAACTGTTATTGTTAAAAATTAATTAATTTATTAATTAATTAGTCAAATTGTAAATTAATAAATTTGTATAGATCAAAATAAATCGATTAATTTTTATTTAAAAATCTATTTTTAATTAAATTTTAATTTTTTTATTGATATAATAATTTTTAATAATTTTTAAAATTTAACTAAATTTAAAATAATTTAATATCTATTAAATCTTTTAAATATTAAATGAATCTCAATTTATAATATTTCGTGATACCAAAGGCCTGGGCATATTTTCATGGTCTATATATTTTTGACTTATTTTCAGAATATATAATATTTTTGTCAAATCGTTCTATATGAACATGTCAAATCAGAGCGACTATTCCTGTCATAATCACAAATCGGCCGAGTCATTAATAGGAACTTTTCGGTGCACGCTACCTGTTGATTGATAAAGATTGATAAATGCTGCGTTTGGATCTGAAATATAGTAAAAATAAATATTTATTTACGATAATTTTTAAACATAATTACATATTTAAGATTACGGGGGAATAATTAGAGGTTAGAAAAAAGTGTGGTGTTATTACAAAAATTGACAAGTAGAAAGAAAATTGCGGTAAAAATTTTATTTTTTATTAATAACTTTTTGATAATTATTATTTTTATAAAATATTTTATTTATTAAATTAATTTTATTTATATTTATATTTAATATTTTATAATTTATAATTTTAAATTTATATCACTAATAATATATTTTTAAATTATTTATATAATAATTAATAATTTATTAAATTAATGAACTTTTTAATCATTTTATCTCTTTTTAACAACCGAAACTATAATTACCAAACACTTATTTTCATGTTTTAGCAGTTACTAAAACAACAATCTCAAACACACAAATACTTATTAAAAATAAGAACTTATCATTTCAGCATGTTGATTTCAGCAAGTTATCAACCGTCACTACTTCCCCAAATAAGAGATGAGTAACCTGTCGAAGTAAGTCACTATGGGATTGAAATCCTCTGGGCAGTTTTTCCCATACCCTCTATTCTAATAACATCTTACCCATTTAATTTTTTCCCTAATTATTGTATGATTGAATGTTATTTAAAATATGTGGGTACAGAAAAAATGATACAGAAGATTTGAATACGTAACTAAGTCATATATGTTGGGAATAGATTTTATTTTGAGAGACTTGAAAAAGTACTATACATCTGTCCTTTTTAACGCATTTCTTTGGATAAATAATCCATTTTTCCTCTTTTGAGAGGAAAAAGTAGAATTAGAAATTGATGGAAGAGTAAAGATATGGGTTCGTATGAGTAGGAAACAAAAAATATCTATTTTAATTCTATCATCAGCTATAGGTTCGAATCAAATACAAAAAGGTCCGAGTTTCTGATACAATCCATCTTATTATTCTTCGTAGTATAATCTCATTATTATTAGTAGTATAATACTCTACTAGAGCTTTCTCATTTATCATATTTCTCTTGTAGTTTAGTTTGAATTTAGGTTTACGAAATTTCAATAAAAATAAAAAAGAGTCAATGTTATGTTGTTACTGAGAGTGTCGTTTCAAAAAAATACGATATCTGAGGGCTTTATTAGGACGAACTAAAATGAAATATAATATTATTTCATTATTTGAAAGAAAATGAGAAAATTCCGATTTGAAAGATTTAAAATAAAATGTAAAATGATAAACAATTTTTCACTATATTACACCTTAAATTCTTCATTTAAACAACATTTCAATAATTATATTATGAATTCTTCTATTTCTCCCGAATAATAATTTTTTAATATTATATTAATTTACATTCTATTTCATTATAAATCATTTCACTTTATTTCATTCCATTCAATTAAAAACTTTACGTCCAACTGCACACAAGGTCATGACTTTGAAACCCCAGAAAACTATATCCCAGCAAGTTAAATATTTCCACGTTACACTGGAAGAAACAAAGTCATACATTTGTTGTTCAGGAAACTTATGTTAAAAACACCATCGACAAGAGTTTTCTTTCTCATCGTACACATTCCGGCATTTAAAATTGCATAACCAGAGGAGAGAATAAGGGTTATGATTTTTAATGGATACCCTCTAGTGCTTTAATACGACGCGGTTCCTAGACAGAAGGTTACCGAATCCTCACATTTATGAGGACCATATGACATAAAGTTTCATGGTACGAATTAGGTATATGCTTCCGTCCACATTAAATTATTAGTTCCAATTATTCTGTTTCAATTCTGTTCTATTCTAGTGTTTTAATATGACGCGGTTCCTAAACAGAAGGTTATCGAATCCTTACATTTATGAGGACCATATGACATAAAGTTTCATGGTACGAATTAGATATATGCTTCTGTCCACATTAAATCATTTGTTCCAATTATTCTGTTTTAATTCTCTTCTATTAAATTTCATCCATATATTTATGTGAGATTCACATAAATGTGTATATAAGATTTAATGAAACGTGATACGAACATCATAACCGGAACAGAAAATCTGATCCCGTTTTCGTCTTGGTTCTACAAAAATTTACAAATAGAGGAATCTATATTGGAAAGAGATATAAGATTGAAGCGACTGGGTGATATAAAAAATATAATTTATAATTCATTGTCTTAAAATTTTAAGTTGAAATATGATGTACTGATTGTGTATAAGTTTACTTAGATTTGGTCTAATTTTTTCCCGGACTCCTAAAAACTTATCATTGGTA
Source organism: Erythroxylum domingense (assembly GCA_025594535.1). Classification (NCBI taxonomy): domain Eukaryota; kingdom Viridiplantae; phylum Streptophyta; class Magnoliopsida; order Malpighiales; family Erythroxylaceae; genus Erythroxylum; species Erythroxylum domingense. The sequence goes on along the minus strand of JANQBM010000001.1, from coordinate 1,932,525 downwards.
TCAGAATTAAGTTTGTAAAAAGATTCATGAATTTGAATCATATGAATGATAATTTATAGAATAACTTAGTATTAACTATGAATTTGGGTATAGATAGATTTACTCGTGAAGGGGAACATATTAGAAATTAATATGTTTCATTGTAATAAGTTGTTTCATCTTCATTTGTTGAATCAAATCTCTCCATGTCTACACAGCACATAAGAACAAAAGTTGACAATTCAAGGCAGTAGAACAGGGTCGATCCTCCATATGTCTCTTGCATATTCGTGGATTGTTCTGTCACTGCTGAACTTATATGATCCAGCTGTGTTCAGGATTGACATGCTTGTCCATTTCTGTTGCAGTGTTCACAAGCATTAATCAATCTAATTCAGTCTTCAATATATAGAATTACTCAAGTTTTAAGAAAATATATGCTTACTTTCTGGTCTCGGTATGCCTCATCAACCTTTTCTTGGCACTCAATGTAGCTAGGGAAATCCTTGCCAACTAAGAAGTAATCTGCTCTGCCATAACCTTCATTTCCTTCCAATGATCCCATGAGTTCCTCATAGTTATAAGGGCCAAAAACACCACTTCTCACGAATGCTTTCACTTCTTCAAACCGTGGATCAGCCACAAACTACAATTTCAATCACAGAACCAATGCAAGTTGAGATTTAACTAGTGATAATACTTTAATTGCTGACAAGCCTACCTTTCCCTCAGCCCTCTCTTTCCTTAGCCCTTCAATTTCTTCGGCTCGGGCTCCGAAAAGGAAGAAGTTTTCTTCTCCCACTTCCTGTCTTATTTCTACATTAGCCCCATCTAACGTTCCAATCAGGAGACAGCCATTCATAGCAAACTTCATGTTGCTGGTTCCACTTGCCTCCATTCCTGCTGTACTGTTACAGAACATGTCCAGCGAGAAAGAGATAGGAAGTTCAGAAACAACCAAGATTCTCTTGGAAGTAACAATGTATCGCAATTACCTAATATGTTGGGACAGCTCACTTCCAGGAATTAGTACCTCTGCTACACTAACATTGTAATCAGGAACAAAAACAACCTGTGAATGATTGCAGAGTGCAGGAGGCATTGTTATATTGTTAAGTCATAACTAACAACTGCAGTGGTTTGATCAGCATTTTCACAAACTTTCAACCAAAGTTTATACCTTCAGAAGATCGCCTATCTCTGGATCACGATTAACAGTAGCCCCCACGTCTGTGATGAATTTCACAATCCTCTTGGCTTGGACATATGTAGCAAATGCTTTGCCCCCAAAAATGCATACTCTTGGAACATAACTCCTTTCTCGTTCCTCAGGGCTCATCTCCTTCATTTTCTTATACCGATACACAATTCCCATGATGTTGAGTAGTTGCCGTTTGTATTCGTGGATGCGCTTTATCTGTCAATTGGATGTAATCTACAGAGGTTTCATTGGCTAATTTGATATAAACATTTCGTGCAGATAAGCAGTTGAAGGAAGGAAAATGACCTGAACATCAAACATTGCATCAGGACTGATGATGTAACCAGTTTTTTCTTCAAGAAAGCTGGCAACTTTCATCTTGTTTCTTCTTTTCGATTGCCTCCACTCAGATTGGAGATCCTCATTATCAACAAACTGAGAAAAACCCATAGACTTTCTGTTATAATCTTTTTACGATGCCAGGAATTGAAGATGTCTATATAAACCATACATATAAGGAAAAGAATTATGGCCAAAGCCAACTGATAAGAGTTTCTCAGTGTACCTGAGAGGCTTTGACCTGCAAAAACACTATTTACCTTTCTAAGTGTCATCAGTTTCTCAGTGTTTAAGACCCAATCTTCTGTTCCAATCCACTTGTTTATAATGTTGCTCAGATCAGGGTTGCAGAAACGAATCCATCTTCTTGGTGTCACCCCGTTGGTTTTATTCTGAAATTTCTCAGGCCACAACTGAAAGAAAGTATGAAGTTTTGGATTTCCATGAAAAAGAATTTTAGCTTTAGTGAAGGTCATCAAATTATGCAGCAGTGTCTTTGCAAAAAGCAGTATTTCCATGTATGGAGAAACCAAGAAGAATCATAAAAATGAATAGCATATTGATTTGTTACCTCATAGAAATCATTGAATACTTCTTTTTTCACAATTTCACTGTGAATTTGAGCAACCCCATTCACAGCAAATCCACCAACAACACATAAGTTGGCCATTCGAACCAATCTTGGTAGTTTTGGATCTGGCTCAAATATCATGTCATCTTTTTCCTCCTTTATATCATCGTTTTTGGACTCTTCTTCTTCTACTTCCTCTTCCTCTTCTTGTTTTTCTTCTTCTTCTTCTTCTTCATCCATAACCTCAGTTTTTTCGACGGACTCAACAGTCAAACTTTCTTTTGGTTTAACGAGCAACTCCACAACTGAGTCAGGCAACTTGACATTGTCCAGAATCCTCAACTTCTTCAGCTTTTGTTGCAACAAGTTGTGATCTTCTGTTCCATATTCGGCAATTATAGCATGAATCAGCTGGTGAACACGTAAAACTCATGAAATTAGACCAGAGAAAAAGCATTCTAGAGAATGGCCATGTATGCCTGCTATGCAGGTGCCTACAAAAATTTTTTATGCAATGAACTTTTAATGTGATCCTTGAAAATACCCTCTCTCTGATCTTACTTCCTCATCAATCCTCCCAATGATCTCAACATGTCGAGGAAGCAATTCCTGCAGGAGGTCAAATCCCCATTTCTCCAAAGCCTCTGGTAACACTGTGTGGTTTGTGTATGCGACAGTTCTGACATAACAACAATAAGCATAAGGAACTTTAACTTCTGAAACTAGAAGCCAACTTTTAAACTGTAACTATCAAAATAACTTCTCCTTAATGCTTCAGATGTTGAATAAAACTTATCGCCTGCAAAAGATCCGATCTTTAAGTGTAAGTAACTGAACTAGTCCTTGCACACATATACCTCTGAGTAATATTCCAAGCTTCCTTCCAGCTCAAACCCTTCACATCCATCAGTATTCTTATCAGCTCCGGGATGCAAAGCGTTGGGTGGGTATCATTCATCTGCACTGCCACTTTTTCCGGTAAGTTTTCCCAATTTACAGTTTCTCCTGATCTCCTTTCAAAACGAGCAATTATGTCTTGCAGAGATGCAGAACACAGTGTATACTGTTGCTTCAGCCGTAGAATCTTTCCTTCTTTTGATTCATCTCCAGGGTATAAGATGTAGCAAATCTGATTACAAAAGAATATAACAGCAAATTAGTCGAGCAGAGAGTAAATTCTGGTCGTTGGAACTTAAGAACTGAACCAAATTCTCATTTCTAGCAACCTTCTCAGCATTCTTTAAAGCTGCATAAGCTTTAGCATGATCTCCTGCATTGAAAGACTGTAAATCGAATGCTTCAGGCGCAACTTTGGTGGACCAAAGTCGAAGGTTTATTGTTGTTTTGGTTTTGTATCCTGGAATAGGAACATCATAGGCCACAGCAGTTACGTTTTCTCCTCCAACCCATTTTTTACTTCCATCTGGATTTGTGACAACTTCCCCGTAGAATTTCACAGGATATGATACATCATTTCTCCGAATTTCCCAGGGATTGCCCATCTTACAAGAGAAACTTGATAATTCAGTTTCAAAATTATATCTAAAGGTAAAAGAGAACATTACTTCAGATAAACAAGATGAAACATGAGTAAAAACTACCTCAAGCCAACTTTCTGCCACTTCCTCTTGACCATTTTTGGTTATGAGCTGCTTGAACAAACCATATCTGTACCTAATTCCATATCCCCAAGCAGGGTAGTTTAGTGTGGCAAGAGAGTCCAGAAAACAAGAAGCAAGCCTCCCTAAGCCTCCATTACCTAGCGCAGCATCTTGCTCCTATCATTTTTAGAAAGCTTTTTAAGTTATCCAATATGCTCATGTTTGCTAAATTCAATCCAATACAATGCCTGAAGCCGAATTCTTCTTAGTTCTTGCTGAAGTTGTGGAATATAGTACCGAATCATGCAAGATAATGACAATGCAAGTTGCGTATGTGGAGCAATCTGACCTGTTTAGATACATCTTCTAAATTGTGTCCCAGCTTTCTCAAAGCCTCTGCATAAGCCCCTGTGAGCTCCAAGTTACCAATAGCATTTAGCAATGCTCTACCCTGTGGTTGACAGAAAAGAGTACCTCAGGTCACAGGATAGTTAACAGTCAAACTGGTATTTTAGCTCATGCATTAGCAACACATACAACAAACCTGTAGATACTCCATGGATAGATAGTAAGCCTGCTTTACATTCAGCTTTTCGTAGTATTCATATGTGGCATTCCAGTTGATAATAAGCGAATCACGAACACTGTCTGCGGTGGCGACATACGCTTTTGGAAGATCGAACTTGTCCGGAGCGAAGGACGGCGTGAATTCAGCATGGTATTTGATGCTAGCCACAATGGATTCTGAATCGGAAAATATTGGAACAGGAGATGCTACAATAAGAACAGAACACCGCAGTTAAGAAACCTTAACAACATGAAGACTATGAGAAGAGTAGAAACTGAAGAACTTTGTAGTTAGAAACCCAACCTCCATTACTGGCAGAGCCATTCAATTCTTGTTCCCGTTGCCTTTGATCGCTGGCTATGTTCTTGACAGACAATATATTCCTTCTTCTTGAACAATTCAGGTGTGTGGTTCTGACAAAAAAGACCCTTGAGAGCCCAGCTTTAGAGTTGAAAGCTGTGAAGGTTGAAAAGAACTTGGGACGCGAAATTTGCTTGGAATGAAAAGCAGAGAATGGTAAAGTTTCCATCTTTCTCCAATAATGGCGAAGAACAGAGAGAAGAGGCAATGTGTGAAAGGCAGAGTGTTGTTCTGTACTCTTCTTATCTTGTCCTTCACCGGTTCTTCATCTGCCATGCTTCAGTCATGTTCCAAACGTGGGGAAAATATCGCTTCGTCGCTTTCGCTTTCCTTTCTCTGTTCTTAGACTTGTCCATTTACCAAAGAGCCTCCCACTTTTAGATATTTTCCAACTTGGCTGGTCAAGTCAGCAGCAGATTTTGCCTAAAATCTTTTGTAATTTGTCACCTTGGCATTGGTGAGCTGTGAG
>JANQBM010000001.1:1863466-1891131 GCA_025594535.1 Erythroxylum domingense | reverse complement strand
ATATAACTAATATCTGTGAATATCAATTTATTTACTTTAAATAATCTAATTTTTATAATATTGTAAATAGGAAATAATATTTTCTAAATATGTATAAAATAAATTATTAAATAGTAAATAACTCGCCAGTGTGTCTAATAATTTGTCAATTATATGTTTCAGATAAACTACTTGATATATTAATAATTAAAAGAAATGTCTCTACTTTTCATTAATGTGTTTTTAAAAAATTTAAATAAATTATAAATTTAAAATAATCAGAATTTAATTATAATTTATAAGAATTTATTCAATTTTTTAATAAAAACTTGCTACTTTACAGTATTATAAATATGTACATATGTACATATATAATATGCCAACTATATAAAAATATGTATTTGATTGTTGCTATAACCATAAATGCTTACTTCTTAAGTATGCCTATTTAACTTACAATTGAATCGTATGGGCTTTTTAGTCTTTTCAAGTTGTTGAAACTTTTAGTAATTAATTTAATGTGAACTTACAAAAATTATTGCACCCCAATTATAAAACTAATATACAGTATTTTATTTGTCATTATACATAAACATTATAGAATTTGACTATTAAGTACATAACAATTAGATCCAGATGTTACGTGTCAATCAAAGGGAGTTTAAAAAAAAAAGGAAAAAAAGACACATCCCCGCTTTTCAATGATTGAAAAGCTTAATCAGTTCATATCGTTTAATTATAAAATTTTTTAATTTTCTAATTTTTTCAGTTTGATTTTTAAAAAATGGCAATAAGTCAAACCGGGTCAAGGCCGACAAACTTAATCAATTCATCCCATTTAACTATAAAATTTTTTAAGCGTCTAATTTTTTTGTTTGATTTTTAAGAAATGTCAATAAGTCGGGTTGAGTCGAGTAAGGTCAGGAGCAACCTCGGGTCATAGTAGCTTATGGCCCTATTGGCTAAGATGGGTTGGCCCATGGCCCTGTCCGACTACAGGCTGACCAGCTTATGACCAGAAATATGACCCAACGGACCACAAGTAGGTCTAGTCGAGCCGACCCACCATTTATTTTTTAAGCAAAAAATTTTCAAAACGATGTCGTTTTAGAAATAATGGAAGAGCTATGGGCTTAGCTGGCCAGTGGCTCAGTCAACATGAGTTAAAAGCGGGTCGAGTCGGTTTTGTCATCCCTATTTTTAATTTTTCAGCTCGATTTATTTTAATAATTTTTGTAGTTAAAAATTGATTAATTTATTAATTAATCAGTCAATTTTTATAAATTAATAAGTTCTTATAAACTAAAATAAATAAATTAGTTTATATTAATAAATTTTTTAATTAAACTTCAAATTTTTTTAATACATAAAGATAATCTCTTTCAATCATATTTTAAAATTTTAAAATTTATTCAATTTTTAGTTGATTTTATGACTTTCTAATATCAATTAAACCTTTTAAACTTTAAACTTTTATTTTACCAATTTAATTTTCGGTCTGTTTTTAAAACATTGCGTATTTCTTTATCTATTCTCTTTTATGTTTAACTCAACTAAAGAAAAAAATAAATTCAGATTTTTAAAATTTATAAAGAACCTCAATCAATAACCCTTTTAATAGTTTGAATAATGGGTTGGGTTGAACTGCTATAAGGTCGGCTTAAAATTTGGACAAGCCAGTCGAATGACATTATTTTGGTCGACAGTCACCACCTCGACCTTAGAAATATGCAATATAGGTTAGGTTCGATCTCGACCTCAAACCTATTTAAAGTTTGGACATACTCACTTCATGCAGATTTACGTAAGTTCGAGCAAACCGTCTAAAAACAACATCGTTTGAGTCGATCGGTTGAATTGAAATTTTCAAACAAAATTTAGATTGTTGATTTTAGGTTGGGTAGAGACGAGTTGGACCGAAACCATGTCTACCTTTTATCAAATATAGTACAATAACAGAGGGTCCAATCAAACCGATTTGAAGTTTGGATAGACTCGCTTCATGCAACTTTACGTGAGTTTGAGCAAACCTTACAAAGCAACATCATTTGAGTCGATTGGTTAAATTGAACTTTTCAAACCAAATTTAGATAGTTAATTTTGGATCGGGTAGAGACGGGTTGAACCGGAGCCATGTCTACCTTTTATCAAATCTAGTACAGTAATAGAGGGTCCAATCAAACCGATTTGAAGTTTGGATAGGCTTGCTTCAGGTCCAATCAAACCGATTTGAAGTTTGGATAGGCTTGTTTCATGTAGCGTTACGCGAGTTCGAGCAAATTGTCTAAAACAACACCGGTTGAGTCGATCGATTGAATTGTAATTTTTAAACCAAAATTTTGGATCAGGTTCATACAGGTTGGACCGAATCCGTATCTGCCTTTTATCAAATTTAGTACAATTAGAGAGGGTCCAAAATGGAGATAAAAGAAAACTAAAGGGTTGTTTTTACATTTATTAAGGTCAAATAGGCAGAAAAGGACAAACAGAAAAAGAAAATATTTTCTCGATATCTTAAACCTAAATCATCTCTGGTCAAATCAGCTCTGCAAATCGCAAGCTCATCAAGCCAGCGAAAGATGCTATGTATACTCTCCCGAATAATTATCAAATGTTTCACTTAAAAAAATCATAATTGAGTTTTTAGAAGAGGGAAAAAGATCTCATTTTCTTCACACCCAATCATTTAATTATCGCCGGTAAGCTTCTATGTTATCCGAATTTGATTCCATTCTCAAATCTTGGTTGTGTAAAATTAGGGTTTTGGATTCTTTGGAAAGTTGGATAAGAATTCCAATTTCTGTTGTTATTGTAAAGGTTCTTGTTTCTTTAAATTCGATTCTGTTACAAATTCATGGAGATTTCGCTGAAAATGGATATGGGTATTTAATACTAGTTGTTTCTATCCTCCATTGTACTTCAATTTATTGTTTGTGATGGGGAGATGGAGTTGAGTTAAAACTTGTATAAATTTGGTTTCTTGGGTAATCTGGGCACTACTTGTGTCGGGGAATTTCGTGAGTTTTGATGGGAATTGAAGTCTAATCTGTGTATGTGACATACTTTGATGTTCTATTTCAGGGAAGTTCTGTGAATATACAAAATTCAAGCTTGTTGGTTAGTTTATTAGTACTGTTGATTTAAGCGGCCCCAGAACAGGGTAGCTAAGCCTCTGATCAGAAGTTTAAGGGCATGTTTCGTAGTGGGGCTACGGCCATCACAACCCGAGGTGGGGCACCTACTGATAATGGCGACTATGTTGTGACTTTGGATCAAGTTCCGCGATGGATTGACACAGAAAATAGATCTTCGTTCGATTGTGAGATAGAAGACACTTCATTTACAAATTCTTATTTCCCTGATCCTTTAACATCTCCTACTGATGGAGAAAGTAGTAGCCACGGAATGGTATCAAGGTTTCCGGTGGATCATGAAATCAACTACAAGATATATTTATGGAGGGGAAACCCGTGGAATATTGAAGTCGATGCTGTTGTGAACTCTACAAATGAGGTGCGTGCTAAATATCTTAAAGTCAATGAAACTACACGACCTGCTTCATCTTAGGGAATGGCTGACTCTTTAAGTCCTTTTGATCAAGTTAAGAATAAGCGAGAAGTGATTGAGATAGTCTTTAATATACATTTAAGTTGATTACAGAATCTTGATGAAGCACACAGCAGTCCTGGTCTGCATGCGGCAGCTGGACCTGGTCTTGCAGAAGAATGCGCAATGCTGGTATGGTATTAGTTCTTACAGCTTCAGCAACTTTGTTTTACATTAACTTTTTTTTTTTTAAAAAAACCTTCGTTTAACATTGATATCGTTGAGATATTTTTAAAGACTCTAGTTTTCATGTTCTTTTGCTGTTGAACTCACTATAGTTCTGCTAATGTGCTTTAATGAAGGGAGTAATGACAAGGGGGTCTGACTTGATACTTGTATCTGACAGGGTGGATGTCGAACAGGGATGGCAAAAGTTACTAATGCATATGACCTTCCTGCCAGGTGTCTATGTTTCTTAGGGAACTGATTAATTCAGGCATATAATACAGATAATATCATCCTCTTGTGTTCTCATTTTATACTCAAACACTAATCGTCTCTTTTCATCAAATTACTTAAGTTTTTGGAAACAATATTAGGTTTTATATTTGGTGATATACAATGATATGAGATTGTTTGACTGCTTATTACATCATTCAAGTGCAATGTTCATGTACCAATGCTATAGTTCTTCAGTTATTGAGTTGCTTTACTTGTACTAGAAATGGAAATATTCCATGGGTTCACAACATAGATTTTGAAACACTTCTTATTTTCGTCCTTGTAGGAGAATCATCCACACAGTTGGGCCTAAGTATGCTGTGAAGTACCATACTGCTGCTGAGAATGCATTGAGTCATTGCTACCGTTCTTGCCTTGAGCTTCTTATTGAAAATGGACTTCAGAGGTTGTTTGGCTGCACATGCTTACCTTTGCTATTTGACTTTTGTTCATTTATTGTTCTTCTCTCTCTGTGGAACATGAAGCTCACTTCTGCATTACACACTTTAATGCAGTATTGCTATGGGCTGCATATATACAGAGACTAAAAACTATCCACGAGAACCAGCTGCACATGTGGCTATAAGTGAGAAGTTTCCCTTGCTCATTGCAGTTACTTAATCCCTAATTTATTGAGCAATATATATTCTAAAATATGAAAGGGAACCAACACTTACGGTAAAGTATGTTGGTGCCCTGACCTTCTGCAGTGTACGCAACTGGACAACACGTTGATATATTTGTATATGCTACAACAATGACTACTAGTAGAAGACTAAGTATGTTTATGACATTCATATTTGATTTTCTATTTACTTTTGTTCAGGAACTATACGACGTTTTCTTGAGAAGCAGAAAGATAAAATCAGAGCTGTTGTTTTTTGTACTGTAACATCAACAGATACTGAGATATATAAGAGGTACTTGTCTATTGCATTCCTCCTATGGCGTTTTACACTTGAAGCGTAGTGTTTCATTTTGTAATCAGAGATATGGTACCTCGATTTGGCAGGAAGCATTTCCTTTTTCTTTTTTAACTTCTTATCAGGGCTCTATAGCCTGAGATCATTACTTGGTTTCCTTTTCGTGGTACAGATTGCTTCCACTTTACTTTCCTCGTGATAAACATGAGGAAGAAGTGGCCATCTCAAAGCTACCTGCTGATGTGGGGGATGAGAATGGGGAGACTATAATTGATGAACGTAAAATTAGAATAAAGCCTTTACCCAAGAAACTCATCTCAAAACCACCCCAAGCTCAAGATGACCTGCCCGTCAGTGATGTTGGCTTGGTACGCAGGTCAGTGGACTTAGCTGCAACAAAGTTATTGTCTTTCCTTATTCTTCGACCAAAGATTCTATCTAAATTTATCATACACAGTTATGCATAGTTGGATTGTGGCTAGTCTACATATGTATGTACATCTGTACTCTATACGAAGTAAATAAATGTTCACATATGTATTGAGGCAGGATTATGTCATTTGAATTGACTTCTAGTGATGTGCATTATGGTTTGAGATGGCTTCAAAGTTTACTTCTGTATTGATGTAGTTTGCTAGACAACCTAAGTGCATGAGTTTTATGCTTACAGGAACTCATCATATTTGGACTCATACTTGGATCCTGCCTTCATGTCCTTAATTAAGGATCCAGATCAGAGACGCCAGGAACAATGGGAAAAAACTGCTCAAGCTCAGAGTAGATGGAATTGTGCTAAAATGCTTGGATTTGGTGATCTTGGTGGCCCTCCACTGTCAGCTGCTGAAGAATACTCTCTTCATTCCAGATACCTTGCTAAAGCTAATTCTCTTAATCTTTCTGAAATTGCAGAGATGAAAATTGTGTAAGCATTTGTTAATCATCATGATCATCTTTGTACGTCCAATTTAGAGCACAATTATGCTAATTCTTTTCTACAATGTATAAATTTAGAAAATGGAAAGTTTTGTTCTGTTTGCATAATTTAATACTTTCTGTTGAAGTTTAGTACTTGAGTTTCTTGTGGTCACAGATCTCTCTTGTATTTCTCAGCCATGTCAAAAGCTATATGGACATTGACGGCAAAAAATTTTCTTTGTAACTGCTTGGTGAAAAGCAATTCCATGTGTAGTAAAAGCAGTATATAGTTATGGGTCCTCATATTGGTGATTTGGGTAGCATGTAATAGATGAATCCCTATTTTATTCTCTTTCAGTTACAGAGGTGGAGTTGATAGTGAAGGTCGTCCTGTAATGGTTATTGTGGGAGCACACTTTTTGCTGCGATGTCTTGATCTAGAGCGATTTGTGCTTTATATAGTGAAGGTAATGAGGTTACAACATGCTTCACAGTCCACAAGTAGTGTCAAAATGGAACGTTGGTAGTTACATTTGCCATGAACTATCCATTGTCCCTCAGTCTGAGAAATTGCTCAGATTTTACTTGCTATGTTGTTTCAGTATTAGTAAAATTACTTTAATCAATTTCCTTATCCTTGTTGAGATTTCATACTAACTACTAAGACTGCTTTCTTGATCATGAAATTTTAGGAATTTGAGCCCTTGATACAGAAGCCTTACACAATTGTATATTTCCACTCTGCTGCATCTTTACAGCTGTAAGTTCATTCCTCTGTCAATACTTGCCTTTTTAGGCATGTTTTTGGCAGATGTTATAAATTGTGGTTTCTTCGTCTTTTGTGGTTAATGTTATCAAATGCATGATTAGAAATGATGCGTATCCATTGTTCAAGGAAACAAGGAAGTGTTTTGATGTTCTCTTTGAGCTTTCTTTACATATATTTCCTTCAAAAATTGCATGACATGCATTTCTCACTAGGCAGATATGGATGCAAGGTTACTTTTCATAACTCATAAGAGGAAAATGGAGACTGATGTTGTTAACCTGACTGGAATATAGTTATCTTCTTTATAATGCTTGACAAACTTGACCTGACTGGAATATAATTATCTATAATGTTTGACTAACTTCTGAACCTTAGAATTGCTTTCTTTTTTCACTGTTGTTATTGCATTTTAATGTACTTTACAAATATGGCTTGGAAAAGGTACAGGTGTTCGGAACTTGAAAGGTTATTTATCTCATGAATTACATGCTGTTTATAGTTGTGAAAATGCAATTCAAGTAGAGTTTTTTAATCAATTTTATGGAAAAGTTTATATCAGTTTTTCTTGTATTTTCAAAAATTTTCAAACAGGCTGTGACTTTTGTCAGGCTTATGCTTGAAAAGTTTGTCTTTCCTTACTCTTTCTGTATCTGTTTGTGTGACAATCAGTCAGCCAGATTTGGGATGGATAAGAAGGTTACAACAGATTTTAGGCCGTAAACACCAGCGAAATCTACATGTATGCAGTTCTTTGTCAAGATAATAATGAACTTTATATCCTAATGGTTAAACTATTTTGCTTTATGTTTTCTTAACATTCCACTTACTGTATGTAGGCAATATATGTTCTTCACCCATCTTTTCACCTGAAGGCTACAATTATGGCTATGCAGTTTCTTGTTGACAGCGTGGTACCCTTATGTTTGTTCAGTATTTCCAGTTATTTTTGTATATTTCTTAAGTTCAGTAATTTCTAGAATTAATTTCCAGACATGGAAGAAAGTGGTATATGTTGATCGGCTTCTGCAGCTCTTCAGATATGTGCCTCGCGAACAATTAACCATCCCTGACTTCGTTTTCCAGTTGAGTATTCAACTTCTTTGCAGTTCACCATTGTTCATAGTGATTAGAAGTCATGATCAAAAGATCTAAATTGTAACTTGTCATCTCTGCTAATCATGGAAATTTAAAAATTGTCCATGATGTAAAAGAAGTGGAAGTTCATGATTCTAATGTTATGTTGAAATGAGTAATGTAGGCATGATTTGGAGGTGAATGGTGGAAAGGGTCTTATTGTGGACCCCAGAACAAAATATGTCTATCACCGGCCATGAGCGATGATGCACACAGCACAACAACTGACTGTTGTGCAAAGTGATAGAAAACAAGTCCACAGCATTGGTTTCTTTAATCTTGGTCATTGGTGAGAAGAGGTTGAAATGCTACATTTATAATTCTGAATTGTGTACAAATTGTATCTAATTTTTCTCTAGTATTTGTTTGCGATTTGTGTCTGACACATAAATGAGTAGTTTTGCAAATTCCGTTTTCTTCATTTGGTTGAAGAATGATGTGATCGGTTGTGAGAGTGATCAATGTTTTTAGATCTTTTTGTATTAATTCTGAATGATTCTCAATAATACAAAGGTAGTTTTGAGCTCATCCCTCAAGATACAGAGTAGTGGATACAGAAGATCTCATCCCTAAATGTTCTACATGTTTCTCTCTATTCAGCTTGCTCCATTGACAGGAAGTTTTTCTTCAAATAGTAAATTATTGAATTATTAACAAAAAAGGGTTAATTATAGAATGACTTTTTTATTTTTAAATAATTACTTTTTTACATAATATCATTTAGTTATTATATAATTTTTTGTTATATTTTATCAGTTTGTATTCTATTTACATATAAATAATATTAATTTTAAGTTTGAATATTACCTTTTTTTAAGTTATAAGTTAATAGAATATGAAAGTTAAGACAATAGTTTGTGTAAATAATAATTTCTAAAAAATAAAAAGAAAGTTATTCCTTTAATACTTCTTTTCATAAAACAACTTATTGATTAGGTTTACATATTTTCTTTTGGATAATGAATAAATTTTTTAATAAACAGTAATCATAATGTCTAAATTATTAAATTACTTACTTGATGAATCAATTAATTTAAATTAATTAATTTAATTAGTATTTTTATTATTTATTAATATTTTATTTTTTTATTTTATTTTTTTATGTGAGTTATTGTTGTTTGGTTGCCTGGATAAAGCATATAAGGCACGAAATTACGGTGCAAACACAATTTGGAGGAGTGGACAGCCTCCACTTCAACTGAAAGTACTAAGATTATTTACAATCTCATGCTCTTGTAATTCCTGCAAGTGGATAATAAGTCCTACCAATGAATATGAGATTGAGAGCTTGAAGATGTGTTTCATTTGACTGAAAAACATGGCAGTTTGGGACTTTTATCAAATAACTTTCAGTAATTTAGCGAAGTCCTGACGAATCTCTATGTTTTTTGTCCTAAAGTCGTTAGAACCAGTTGAGTTAGCTGCTCCAATTTTGTACAAGAACCAGTCTTTATGTCTTTTTCTGATCAAAGCACCTGTCTTTATGTCTTTTTAAGATCAAAAGAGCAGTATTTGTTTGCTTGCGCAGCATAAGATTAAAGTTCGATGACACTTTACATGCCCTTGTTTAGCTGCTGCAAAACCTTGAGAACTCTCATCCAATTACATGCACACCTCTTATACAGGGGCTTCCGCTACGACCCACAAGCCACCACTAAGCTCGTCGAGTCCTATGCTCAAATGGGTTCACTTCAATCCGCGAGACTCGTCTTTGAAACATTTAAAAACCCTGATCCTTTCATGTGGGGAGTGCTCATTAAGTGCCATGTTTGGTCCTATTTCTATGGCGAAGCCCTTTCCTTTTACAAGGAGATGCTTTTGAGTGGGACTCAGCTTAGTAGGTTTATATTTCCCTCAGTTTTGAGAGCTTGTGCTGGTCTTGGTGATCTTGGTTTTGGTGCCAATGTCCATGGGAGGATAATCAAGTCCGGTTACGAAGGGGATGATGTTATTGAGACCTCACTTCTTGTTACATATGGCGAATTGGGTTGTCGGAATGATGCCAGGAAGGTGTTTGATTATATGCCGACTAGGGATTTGGTTTCCTGGAGCACCATGATTTCAAGTTATGTTGATAATGGAGAGGCAAGTCTAGGGATGGAGATGTTTCGGTTGCTGGGATACGAAGGTTTTGAGTTGGATTCCGTGACAATGCTTAGTGTTGTTGAGGCTTGTAGTGAACTAGGTTCCTCAAGACTAGCTAGCTCTGTTCATGGTTATATTCTGCAAAGGGGAATCGAAACTTGTGGCTCTTTGGATAACTCTCTTATCGTAATGTATAGTAAATGTGATGATTTGTACAGTGCTGAGAGGATATTTATGAATGTAGATACCTTCAATGTGACTTCTTGTACAGCCATGATATCCTCCTATAATCGAAGCGGTCGGTTTAGAAACGCACTGGAAGTTTTCTTTAAGATGCTAGAGTCTAAAGTGGAGCCAAATGCATTCAACATCATATGTGTTCTAGGATCTTGTGGTGGATTAGGATGTCTTAAAGAAGGGAAGTCTGTTCACTGCTATGCATTGAGGAGAAACATGGACGTTGAAGATGATTATTTTGGACCTGCATTGGTAGAATTATATTCTGAGTGTGGTAATCTGGGATATTGCGAGAAGTTTCTTCATGCAAACACAGAGAGAAATGTAGTATCATGGAATATGCTTATGTCAGTCTATAATCATCAGGGGCTCTTCAATGAAGCGTTATTATTATTTGTGCAAATGCATAAAAAGAGAATATTGGCTGACTCATTTAGCCTTTCAACCTCTATCTCAGCTTGTGGAGACATTGGTTCATTAGTGCTTGGGAATCAAATACATGGTCATGCCATTAAAAGGGGCTTTTCGAATGAGTTTGTTCTAAATGCTTTAATTGATATGTATTCTAAATGTGGTTGCCTGGATAAAGCATATTCGATATTTGACGATGTCAAACATAAGAGTATCGTAGCTTGGAATTCTATGATTTGTGGATTTTCTGACAATGGTAATTCATTAGAGGCAATCAAACTCTTTGATGAAATGTGCTTGAATCATATTGGAATCAATGAAGTGACTTTCTTATGTGCAGTTCAAGCTTGTTCCCAAATAGGAAACCTTCGAAAGGGAAAATGGATACACCATAAACTGATTATCGACGGTATTGTGATAGATCCTTTCGTTGATACAGCTCTAATTGACATGTACTGTAAATGTGGTGATCTTCGTGCAGCACAAAGAGTTTTTCATAGCATGTCAGAAAGGAGTGTGGTTTCCTGGAGTGCCATGATTTCTGGGTATGGAATGAATGGTGATGTTGATTCGGCAATTGCATGTTTCGCTGAAATGGTAAATCTGGGAATAAAACCAAATAGTGTCACCTTCACAAACATGTTGTCAGCTTGTAGTCATTCAGGTTATGTGGAGGAAGGGAAATCTTACTTCGACTCGATGAGAGAGTTCAGTGTTGAGCCCAAGTGGGAACATTTTGCTTGTGGGGTTGACCTTTTGAGTCGATCAGGTGATCTTGAGGAAGCCTACAGAATCATTAACACCATGCCATTTCCCGCAGATGCTACCATTTGGGGTGCTTTTCTCAATGGATGCCGAATTCACCAGAGGATCGACATGATTGAAAGAATCCAAAACAACCTGTCAAATATGATCACAGATGATACTGGATATTACACCTTGTTATCTAACATCTATGCAGAAGAAGGAAAGTGGGGTGCATCTACAGAGGTCAGATCAGTTATGAAAAGCACTTCTGTTAAGAAGGTCCCTGGATACAGTACAATAGAGGTTGACAGAAGAGTATACAGATTTGGAGCAGGGGACACATCTTCTTGGCAGATGAAGGAAATTTACGACGTTCTGGAAAATATTCAAAGTTTGGCCTTGCAGCAGGGAAATAGGGACCATAATTATACTACTGCATTTGATTTCTATGAAGGAAATAATGTAGAAAATGAAGGCAGAGGCCTGGCAACTGAATACAGAACAATTAGTAACTCTATGGAAACACTACCATTAAAGTCTGAAGAACTTTCATACAAAAGCTGTTATCTTTAACAAGGATTCCTGTTAGGATTTTGTCTTGCATCTTGAACAGAACATCCGTTCAAGCAGTAGCTGTAAGCGATAAGAGTTCCATCTAGAGGATAGAGAATTATAGGACCAAACTTGTAGGTTAAGAAGCAGATTCATTGCACTAAAATGATAGTGGAAAAGATTATTTTCTCATTCTAAAACCAATAGAGCAATTGACAGATCAAATGCAGAAGAAATCCATGGTATTTGCTCATTCTTCTGAAGTTAGTTAGCTGCACATAAGTTAAGCAGTTATGCATTAAACTAAATTAAGTCGAAAAGTTGAAAACCGAACTAAAAAGTTGACCAGTTCAAAGTTTTTACTGTTCATTCAATCAAACTAGTTCGATTTTTAAAATGTTCATCTTATCAAAATAAAATAACTAAATAGGTTGATTTTTCCCGCCAACCTATTTCAATGCTCAAGTCTCCTTCAACAATAACTATTCAATCACCTTCAATTTAGTCCATTCATTTTGAGTTATCATGAGTTATCCAAGTCAAATGGAATAAATAAAAGAATAAGAGAGAACAAACAAGTTCAACCACTGCAAGTTTATTCAAAGAGGCATACAATAATATTCTTCCATTTGTGCACAAATAATCTCTTCCTCAAGTAATTGTTCAAACACTTGAAACAGCTTCCATACCTGCTAAGAATAACATACCATAGACTGACCTACCAAAATCTATTGCAAAGTCATGAAGTCTTCCTTAACAACAACTTATTCCCAGAAATCCATCCCAGACATTAAGACATAAGAAGTGGGATTATGAAAATTTTTTTTTAAAAAAGCATGGCTGGTTAAGGGAAGAAGTTAGTTTGATGTAGATAAATTAGAAAGACACTAGGCAAGGTTGGTTATTAAAGAGACCCGTTCTAATAACTCTGTTCTAACCCTATTATGCGCATAATACGAAGTCTTTTAAACTACAAAATGATGTCGTATTAGGCGTAGAATATGGTTGGAATAAAATAATACTAATAGAGGATCTGAACTAGTTGTCAAAGATATGCTCAAACTTAAAATATTGGTTATCTTAAGATATTTATTTTGATCAATGATTAAAAAATTCAATCAGTTTGACCGCTTTAACAGTAAAAACTTTAACCCGGTCAACTTTTCGATTTAGTTTTCATCTTTTTAATTTGATTTATTTTAATAACTATTTGTGTTAAAAATTGACCAATTTATTAATTAATTGGTTGATTTTCTTAAGTTAAGGAACTTTTATAAACTAAAATAAATCAATTAATTTTTATTTAATAATCTCTTTTTTTAAATAAGCTTCAAATTTTTCGATAGATAGAAATAATATTTTTCAATCATATATCAAAATTTTTAATTTTATTCAATATTTAGCTAACGTTTCTTTCGAATTTAAATTTAAAGAGGAAATGGTACGTGAGATAAAGAAAGTTCACTGTGGACTTTAACAATCACGGAGAGTTTAGTTTAGAAGATTCTCAAAAATAATAATTAGCTTCAGATATAAGCAAAGTCAAGAATATCATACTTTATTTGTGTGATACTCAAAGTTATAATAATAACTTTTATTATTATTATTATTACTATTATTATTATTATTATATTGAAGAATACTACTTATATGAAATAAATACTAGGTAACAGATATAAAATTTCTATGTGCTTATATTTGTCTTTTAAATATCCATATTTTATAATTGCCTAAAAAATACTTAAAAATATTAACACTAATTTTAATTAAATTTCTATTAAATTATTCTAACATAATTAGTTATTAAAAATCAATTCAAAATATTGTTATATCCTTAACAATTAATTATATAATAATTTGCATTTAAATAATTCATAAAATACTCAATAAAAATCTTTTCTTGGTATTATTAATATTATAAAGTAATTTTAAATAATAAAATATTTTTTAGAAAAGTAAAATCATTTAAAAAGTCCACATGTCTTATAAAAACAATATAATAAAATCTTCACTAATAATGTCAAAAATAAGCCAACTCAGCCGAACCCAAATTGACTAAACTTCAAATCAGGCTTAATTATTTTAATTGTAAATTTTAAAAAGGGCTCAATCAAGCATAAATTTAATCATTTTAAATCGAGCATTTCTTTTAATTTCATATTTTAAAGAGGACTCGATCAAGCTCGAATTTAGGCCTTGTTTGGTTAGGAGGTTAGTAACGGAACGAGATGAAACGTAATATACTTTTATCGTTTGGTTAAGGGTCTCATAATGAAATAAAATAGAAGTGAAGGGTTTCATGTTACGTTTCTATCTTAAACAGTGAAAATAAAAAACCTCTTATTCGAGAGGTTTAGAATGAAACGTAAACTAATAAATACATACTACTTAATATACCCTCAATAATTTTTCTTAATACTAATTATTTCTTCTAACCATAGCCCTCTTTTCTCAATACTCATTTATTACGGTCCACAAAAATTGTATATAATCTATAATATTTTTATATTATTTCTCTTTACCCTAATAATAATATTTTTATATTATTAATAATAAATTGTATATAATTAATAATATTTTTATATTATTTCTCCTTACCCTAATAATAATATTTTTATATTATTAATAATAAATTGTACATAATTAATAATAAAATAAAAAATTAATAAAATTTTTATTAATGAAAAATAGAAAATATATAAAAATTATTCTTTAATTATTTGAATATATTTCTATATAAATAAATTATTTTAAAATATAAACCACAAATAAAAAATAAAATAAATTTTATTAAATAATTAATAATAATATTTTATATAATTAATAATAAATCGTATATAATTAATAATAAAATAATAAAACTTTTATTTAAATTTTTATTATTTAAAAATAGAAAATATATAAAAAAATTATTTGTCACAGTTGTGACTTAAACCGTAACTTTTTAATTAGACATGATTTCTGTTTTAAAATCATAGCGTTAAATATCTTGTAACAATCATTTTAATATCAATAGTATAATAGTTATTTATTATATATTACATTTCATTCCATCATCTTTCAAACAAAATTTCACAACATTATATTATGAACCCTTCCATTCCTTTCAAATAATTTTTTAATATATTATATTTCATTTCATTATAAATCGTTCTATTTTATTACATTATGTTAATTAACATTTAACCATACATATCCTTGATCAAACTCGACGAAGCTCGAAATCAGCCAGAAACATTGTAATCAATACTTAGTATTCGTGTCCAACTTTCCAAGAGCACAAGTGGTGAGAATCCATGGCCAAAAGGTTCCAAAAGACTAAAAGGATAGGCCAATAGAGCAACACAAGAAAAGAGTGTTAAAATGGTCAAAGAAAAGGACAGATGGGTTAGGACTTAGGAGGAGTAGCACTCAAAGATACGAAAGGTCATAATTTCTTTATTTTATTTATAAAATAATAATAGAGTTTTTGGAGGAATGTGATTGGTGGAGAGAGTATCTGAGACTGACGGGCTTGAAGCGATTGGAATATCAGGAAAAAAGAGACATTTGGATTGGTTCCTGGACCCCACCGCACTGCCAGTTTTCTTCTCTTCCCGCAGCCTCGCTCGCTGCGTAAGTAACAAAAGTTAGATCTTCTGTTCCTCAGTTTCTGCTAACCTCACGCGCTCTTTCCTACACGTGTCTCCACTCTTTAACTCTTCTCTTTTTTTTTGGTTAGGAAAAGACATTGGATTTGGACCACCAATCAAAAAAATGCCTGATTGAATTAATTAAATATGACCGAGATTAATAATTTATTATAATTAATTTTAGATCAAATCTAAGAATTAAATTAAATGATCATATTAATAATAATTAATTAGTTTATATATGATATTTATATTACGTGTGTCTTGTTTTTTAGAATATTTATAGTCAAGTCCCTGAACTATTCCACCAGCCATTAAACTACAATCCAAATACACACCAGACCATATAGCTCTTGAAAGTAGCAAAAGTTGAAGTTCATTCATCTTCAAATGCAGCAGCCTCCCATTATGAATCACTCCTAATGTAGAAGAAGGAATGCTTAGTATATGTCCATGGAAGAAATCAAACAAGCATTATTTATCAATAATACAAAGTTGGTAATGATCCAAAGACAGACAATAACAGGGACCACAGTTATGGGCTAAGAAATGTACAAGGCAATCCCCGACTGCTCACACCACCTTGATGCCTAAAAGCCACAGAAACAAACGGCTGCTTCGCTCTATATTAATCACAATCAAATGATTGATCAATCGTCGTCTCGCCTCTTCCGATAATTAGATTAAAGCGACTGGAGGAGGATTCCCTGCAGGGCACCTTTGTCGTCGGGGGCGTCTGGTCGTCTTCCCCCACCCCGTTAGGCGTCTATCCTCCAGTCCGACCTCAATGTTAATAAGTTGCTGTATGAGAGGAGCACAAGGTTGGGTAACTGTAACAGCAGGAGAGGGGCAAGTCATTAAGCGCCTCCTCCCCCTTGCACCTCCACCTCTAGTAGAGTTCCTTCTCAGTAACCCTGAGTGCCATTGATGACCTGTTGCTCTCATTAGCCCTCCAAAAATCTGAAGATCTTCTGTAACCTCGTGCCGTGATAGAGAAGTGAGGCCAGGAAGAATGTCCCTTTGGAAGTCTCTTCGCTGCCTTCCTCTTCTTGCTTGTCCCTTTCGAGTTCGGGTTGGTAAGGGAGTGATACCTGTTTCTTCCAGATTCAGGTTTTCCGGGACCAGAGGTCTTGGCATATAGTCTTCTTTCTTAGTTTCTATCAGATTCAATATCATGGACTCAAAACTGTCAATTGCCTCTGGAGATCTCTCATTATCTCCACCATCTTTCGCCTTCATGGTGGCATCAATCTTGCTCTCTATATCATCTCCACAAGAGGAAGCAATATCTGCGAACCATTGAAGAGGGTCTTTCCCTGAAGCTTCTGATGGCTTTCCAGTTGCACCATCAAAATCTTTCCACTGATCAGAAAAAGAGATCGCAACTATTGCTTCAACAGCCACTCTTACAAGTTCATCCTGTAGGCTTTCAGCTTTGTACTGTTTTAACTGCAATGATTCTCCTTGCAACTTCTCTAAATGTTTTTCTTCAAAAGTGGCAACCTCGTCAGTATTCAGAATTACAGGAGCCTCCAAATCTATGCCCGAAATAATCTTTGTATTGGAACCTGGAACAGAAGGTAACAAAGAAGCTTCATCCTCACTCATACAAGAGTTCAAATCAATCTCACATCTAAAATTGACAACTTTAGCATCTGTTTCCCTTTCAGTAAGCAAGCCTTTTGGTGCAATTTGTTGACCTAGTTCATGAACAGCTGGATCACAAGGCAAGTTAATATCAAGAATCCTAAGTTGCCTCTTATTTTCTGCTTCCCCTTCTGATAGCTTGCGAAGAGAGACAGAAGGAGAGGTAAAAGAAGATGACTCATTCTTGCAAATATCTGATTTTTCAAAAATGGGAAACCCAAGAAGTTTCTTGCAACTTGGGGACTCGCTAATTTCATTCCTAAAGGCCTCACCAATGTTGGAGCCAGAAGCTGATTTCAAGTTCTGAAGCATAATATGATTGTGACCCTTTCTAGTTTCATCCGCATCTGACAACTGATCCACTGAAGATTGCAAGGAACTGATTCCACCTGTATTTAAATTGAACCTTGCATCAGTAACCTCATTCAGACTAGTAGGCTTAGCCCGTAACCAAGGCAAAGTCCCAGGACTGTCATCAGGAATTCTTTCTATGTCTATTAGCTCATGACCGTGGCGGGGATTAGGATTGTTGGAAGAACTGTTCGAAGGAACAGCATTCAAGTTCACATCTTTAACAGACTTCACAACCGTGAAACTTGAACCATCATGAAACTTTGTTGAACCTTGGTTGACAAACTTTTCAGAGGCTATATTGTTTTCAGCATGGCAGTTCAAATAGTCATACTTGGCAGAAGGCAGGCAAACAGAAGGTTCCTTGGACCCTGATGAAGAACCATGGTAAAATCCATTTCTCTTAGGCATTTCATTTTGAAAGCTTGGGTTGCATGCAGCATTACTGCTGTAATTCCAACGCTCTCCAAAAATCCCTTGACTGTGAGACGAAGACTGAGAACTACTCAGGGTTGCAGAAGAGTTCAAGTGTGTGCGTGTTTGAGCCTGGTTTAGACTCCCGCTAGGCCTATCCCAAGGGGAAATAGAATGAGACCAAGGCTTTTCCAAATTGATTGAATTAGTATTGTATGGACTGTGTAAATGGGAAGTAATGAATGATTCCGGACGGTTACTATTTGACATCTCACGATTTCTTTCAGAGTGTTCTGAACCATTAACCAGTCTCCCTCTCAACTTATCTATCTTGCTTTCATAAGTTTGGTAGGGCTTTGCCTGCTCATGATTATTATTTAACAGAAACTGAACTGGGTGGGGAGATGAACCCAACTTCTCGTGTTTAAGACCCTGAGAAACAGACTTCAGGCTGCTTTTGTCGCTGCCTGCAAAACAGAAAAGATTGAAACAAATGTTCGTCAGATATAGAAGGAAGAATTGTAAAAAGTTATTTCAAAACGATGAAATGTATAGGAAAACAACCTTGTAAAGTAAGAATTGAAGTTGAGCAATTTGGAGTACCAATAAAGAAAAATTAATAAGTACCCGTCTGAAAGTGTAGCAGTCACTGATTGCTTCGTTGGCAACTATACATTTTTAATTTGAATTATAGCATAATATTTCCTCAAATCTCAAAGATTTGAATATATTCACTTAATTCATTCTCCTACTGTTATCAATTACCCACATTTAAGATTACAAGAAACGTAACTCACAAGGCTTAATAAATTATCTGTGCTTGGCATTTGATGCCCAAATCAAAACCAAAATTCCTAGTAATTACAACATCAAAGAAAAGCCTTACCTGCAACAAGCATGTGGGAAAACCAACATTTTGAATTTGGGTCATTATGAGATGATGGACTATTGAGAGTCTCAATTTCACAACCAAGATGCATCTTCTGTGGGATATCCTTGGAAAAACCTTGAGGTTTTGACTGTGGATTTGTAGCCACCTCATGCCTTTGAAGCTCCCAGTGAGTTGTTGTACAACCTAGAATATCAGCAGACAGAGAGGCATGTACCTCCTCAACCTCAACAGGTTCATTTAAGTCGGCCACATTACTTTTATGCCTTAGGTATGATTTTGATTGCAATACATCTGGCTGGCAGTCATTCTTCCGATAATCACCATGAAACAAACTTGTACCACCCTCAGTTGCTATTTTATGATTCTTATTGGTCAGATAACTTGAAATGCCAGATAAATCATCATCCCTCAATTGTTCTTCTTCCGTATCAATGTACTCATCAGCTGGAAGTTGAAGGTCGATCATCTTTCTCCTGACCTTTGTAGGTCTGGTGTCTATGATCTTGGTCTCTATGATCTCCACATCCTTTGAAGTACCTCCATTTTGAGATGGCAAGGGACTAGCTTGGAAACTGCTTCCTTTCATAGAGCTCAAAGGGGAATGAATGTCATCAATGCCTGAAGCAGATGGTCTAGCACAGGCAGAATTTCCCAAGGGGAAGCTAGATGATATATGTAATTTCCTAGCATCTTCACATGTAACTTGAGAAACCAAGGGGCTTGACAACGAGCCTTCAAAACGAATGAGATTCCTGTTTTGTTCTTTCCTTTCAGCTTCATTCATCAAGTCCTTCTGTATTTTGTAAAGACGGTGCAGTTCATACAGCTAGACCCAAAAAGATGAGACAATACGTAAATATCTAGATTTATAGGTGTAGCACACAAATTGAATCTTAAACTAGGGGTCTGATTGACCAACAAGCATTAGATCACTTCCGGACATGCTAATCATCAATACCTGGTGCTTGAATGTTGCCTCATGCTCAAGCATTTTTTGTTTCAGCAGATCCTTATCATATCCTGGATATGCATCTGCAACAGCCCTGGGCAAGAAGCCATTGTAATATTGCCCATTGCCTAAAGTTTTATCTCCGTAGAGCAGGGGCCAGCTACAACTGCTAGAATCCTCAGTGAGATCCTTCATTGAGAAATGTTCTTGAAAGTAACTTTCACAATGCACTTTTGTTCCCATTCCTGCAGTCCATCAAACAATGTAGATGAGACCAACTGTGCATCCAAATTATTACATGGAATTTTTTTTTCAAGAATGCAATTTGATAATAGCTAAAAAACACTAAATATTCTTTTATCTACAGATTTTTCATATCAAGAAAAAAAGGAATAGTTTCATAAGCTCTGAGTCATTAGTAATCAATATGTAAAAGCAAACTTGCCACCCATTGGAGTTCCTTGACCCCCGACACCTAAACGAAAAGAACACATGCAGTACATGGAATTGCAAGCTTGAATCACTTGAATTACACTCGTCTAGCTTCCAGATTTCATTTGATCCTATAAGTACATATCTCATGATGGAAAGAAGTCCAACCAATACACCTGAACATGGCATAGATCAACTGCTACGATACTTGTATAAACTTTATGATACAATGAGTTAAGAAAATAAACAACTGGAATTGATTGATAAATTTCTTTTAAGGGCATAAAACTCACACAGGAAACTCATCAATACACACGGACAAGAAGCCAGACTAGACATGGCAATTTATTCATGTCACCAATATTTGATTTTGACACCCTCTACATTTCCAAGCTTGACAAATGCTCAATATTCAACTCCAATCAGCTCTAACCTAACAATTAATAATTTACATGTACATCAGCTTAAGCGTTCCATGATCCTCCAACAGTAATGCTCTTACATTCTTACCAAAAGAGACAATATCCATATCTTCTTCACTAGATTGCATTTCCAAATTTAGAAGTCAAATGCAAAATAATTCACTAGAAGACATTCTTAAAGGTTCACTTACCACACGCTAAATCATTTACTACTAAGAATCAGAAATAGTGGCATTCTAATTGCAGTTCCATGACTTCAGCTGCCGCTGTTAAGTAATTCACTCCAAGCTAAATTGAATGCAACATTTAGGTAGAAACATAAGAGATTCTGCCGCTGTCCTGTAGTTATAATATTCTCAGTTAATGCAATTTAAAGTAACTACAAAAATTTGAGAGCAACTTTTAGAAAGAAGACAGCATCAATCATCATCATAATCTCTTAAAAGCTCAAGTAGATTATAGATACTATACTTCTATGAGATTTCAGATAGACCGTTACGAATAAGCAATAATCAAATGAAATTTTAAAGGTTCTCGGCGATAAAGTAGCAAAATTCAAGCACAATCTCCCTCAATCATCCTATGAAAAAGCAAGTTCATGTAAATCGAAAAAATTATTTGAACAGATCCCTTGAGCTTACCATCTAACGAGACAAATCCAGAAATTTAGCAGAATTTACCCTACAGACTCTTAACACATATACATGTCAAATTATGTATGATAAGAATCAGTCAACTATAGGAACACAAATCAGAATACAAAATCTTCTCAATTAAAATGGAAACAGTAAAAACTCTAGTGAAGCACTATGTATGCAATTACTAACCAAAAAAGAAAATCACAGTGAAAGTATAACTTGATACCATTGTTATAACTTGATCACACAAAGCTATAAACTGTTTATAAGATTGGAACTCAAAAGAACAAGCTGAGAATTTAATAAGTTAGAAAATACAGTAAGACCCACCCAATTAATAAATCGCTAAATAAGGAAACATCAAAAATCAGATTAACAAGGAAGTGAAAATAAATAATTACCTTAGACCCACATCCTCTTATCTCCTTCCCCTCAAGAATTACCTACGGATTCAATCATTTGACAGCTAGTTTCAGATCCAGGAGAAAATTCAAAAAGCTGCGGAAGACTGCCACTACCACTAAAACACAGACAAAATAAGCTCAAAAAACACCACCACCGCATCAAACAACAAAGTGGGTGTTATTCCAACTCCATTAAAAGAGCTCAGATCGTCTCCAAATTAAAAAAGAAAGGATTTTGATTATTGGGTCGCTCTCCCACCCCTCACACCACCACCACAACAACAACAAAAATGGAAAAAAGAGGAAAGAACTTAACTTTATAATAGAGAGAGAAAGAAAGAGAGTATCTTTATTTATGCTATAGAGAGAAGAAGAGTGTGAGAAAGAGAGATCCCAGATAATAAAATCTTTACACGAACAAACGACCTTCTAAGAACAACAGTGACACGAAATTTGTCAACATCCGGTCTCCTTTTATTCTCTGCTTTTTCTCTACATTTCCTTTCTCTCTCTACATTTCCTTTCCCTCTCCAATCTTTTTATGCCCATTCATATCATTAATACTCTCATCTCATTTGGATTCTAATTAGTTTCTGGGCTTTTGAGGATTTTATTAGAAATGGGCATTTGCTAGATTCTCTCCACCTTCCTTGCTTTTGGTGCAGATGTATTAAAAAAATTTTAAAAACTGGAACTTAAATTAATAAGATAAAATAACAAAATTAAATCGATCAAAAATTAATAAAATCAAATAATTTAAGATATGATAGAAAATATTGTATAAGATAAAATAACAAAATCGATCAAAAATTAATAAAATTAAATAATTTAAGATATGATAGAAAAGATTGTTTTTTTCTATCAAAAAATTCAAAGTTTACTTTAAAAAATTATTAAATAAATTTTAAATTATTTATTTTAATTTATAAAAACTTATGAATTCGTGAAAATTGTTCAATTAATAAATTAACCAATGTTTAACAAAAAAAATATTAACGTAAATTAAACCGAAAAGATATGCGATTCAAAATTTTTACTGCTAAGTTGGCAAAACCAGTTGAGTTTTTTATAATTTAATACAAGCCAATTATGAACATTTATTAAATAATTTAAGCTTAGCTAAGTTCTTTAGGACATTTTATTTTATTATATAGTTTTATTGTACAACGCCTGCATCGCTTGCCAACAAGCACAACAAACTTTACAAAAAGACAACCTTAGTCTCTGACTTGTAATAAACAATAATTATACTTTAAATTAATCATTTGCATTGCAAGTTTCAGTTTGATAGAGGTAGGTTAGAATCTTTCCAAGTAATGCAAATTGGAAATTTTTTTCTTATCATAAAAAAATCAAACCGGAGGTTAAACTGACAAGATTAAAAGTTTAAAAGATTTAATCAGTATTAGACCATTATAAAATAGGTTAAAGATTCAATAAAATTAAAGAATTTGAAATATAATTGAAAAAGAATGTTCTTATTTACCGAAAAATTTAAAGTTTAATTAAAAATTATTAAATAAAAATTTATTTTATTTTATAAGAAGATATTAATTTACAAAATTGATCAGTTTTTTACAATAAACTTATTAAAATAAATAAAACAGAAAATTTAAACGATTCAAAAATTTTACGGTATAACCGTTCGAATCAGTTAGATTTTTAATCAATGGTAAAATGTAATTCAAGTATATTATTGTTTCTGTAGAAAATTAAATATGAGTTCCTTTTAATTTTAGATGACATGTAATAATGTAAATAACTTATTAAGTAGAAAAATAAATTTAAATATTATTTAAATTTGGTTGACTCTTTTACACTTTTTTTGAAACAGAAGAATCTATAGTTGCTATTTTTTGGATGCACACTGAATAAACATCTGAATTGATTAGGTACTCCATATTAGGTAAGTCCTATACGATAAGCTCGATCGAGATAGTGTAAATAGGAGATTCAAACATAAGACTTTTTGGCCCTATGCCTCCTACTCTACCAACTCGACCATTCTTTTTAATACTAACCAGATCTACTAAAATGGTATATATAGCTTAAGAAAAACTAACTATGGATTTGAGCAATGTTTTAAAAACCAAACTGGTTCAATCGATTTAACAGTAAAAATGTTGAATCAGTCAATTTTTCGATTCAATTTTCAATTTTTTTTGTTTGATTTAGTTGAGTAATTGTTGTTGTTAAAATTCAATCAACATATTAATTAATTAGCCAATTTTTATAAACTAATTAATTTTTTATTTTTATTTAATAATCTATTTTTTAATTAAACTTTAAATTTTTTAATAAATAAAGACAATATTTTTTAATCATTTTTAATCTTTAATTTTATTCAATATTTAACCCTTTTTTACGGTCAAATTAGTTGAACCGTTTAAACTTTAAACCTCTTCTCTTATCGGTGTAACTTTCGGTCAATTTTGAAAACAATGGATTTGAGGGGTTAATTAAAATATGATAATCTATTTCCTTTTATAAATATTTCATAAAGTGTTTGAATGTCAAATTGGAATGTTTAGTGGGTAATTAAAAAAGCAAATCAAATTTTATTACCAAAGCACCCAAAAAAAAAAAAGGATGAAAGATGTAGAGAGCCAGTTTGGTTAATGAGTTTTATTACTGGCCAAGAGAATAATGGAAAACCCACCACAGAAAGGTAAAGGTAAAAGGGAAAGAATAGATGAGGAGAGCCACTTTTGTCTTTATAAAGTATCAGCAAAACCTAATAAGGAAGAGTTTGTCTAATATGTAAGGATAAACTTATGTACTATCGGACCTCTTTAGACTCCGTACTTTAGCAAGATTTTAACTGGAAGTTAATAATGATGATAATATTTTAAATAAAAATAACGATAAAATATGCACAATATAAATATTATAAAAGGATTAATCTAATGTTATTAATATAATAACTGAATTCAACTTTTAAATCTGGCTCGAACTAATTAAATTTTACTTAAATTTTAATTATAATAAAATATTATTTTGGATCGAGCTTAATTAGTTCAATTTCATTTTAAAATTTGAGTCAAAATATCATATAAGCAGCGTCGTATTATGTTCACGTTGCATATATTTCTCTCTTTTTTAAACCGAAAAATTAAAAAAATGATTTTTTAGAAAATTAAAAACCATAAAAATAATTTAAAATTTTTTAATCACAAAAGAGTAGAGTTTCTATGATAATAAAAAATAAAAAATGAACTTTGAACTTTGGGTAAATTTAGATAGTGTGTGAGATTACTTGCGATGTGGGAAAGAGCACATATGGGTCCGAACCACGTAACACCAAAAGTCTTAACCATTTAGCACGAAATGGCAAGTTATGTATATATATCGTACGTAACTTGTGAGGAACTCAACCAATGGAAGAATGAGATGAGACACAGACTTCACGTATCTGCAGAATTGGCAGTAGTAGATATTGCAGGAGATAGATTCCCTTCCTTCCTACCAACTTGCTGTCTTTGCCAACTTTGTATAGACGAAATTGAAATTCTGAGAGGGCATTTCTTGGATTTTGGTTAAATTAGATTCAAGAGTTAAATTTATTGGATCTCGTATGATTTTGATATATTAGTAATATATTTTTATTTTTATTTTTATGTTATTAATTTTAATTTTATAATACTCGTCTCCTTTACCAATAATTTCTATTAAATATATTTAATTTATTTTAATTGTAACGTCGCTTTTATTACATGATATAATACTATATTAGCTCGATTAGTTCAACTATAAAAATTTTAAACTAACTAATTTTTTAGTTCGGTGTATTTTAATAATTTTTATTGTTAAAAGTAGATTAATTTATTAATTAATTAGTCGATTTTTATAAATTAATCAGTTCTTATAAATTAGAATAAACTAGTAAATTTTTATTTAACAGTAGTTTTATCTAATTAAATTTCAAATGTTTAAATTGACAAATATAATGTACCTTTTCAATTCTTCAATTTTTTTTGATTTTTAATCATTTGGATAGTTGACCTTTACTACTTATAAACTTTTTAAGATTTTCATGTTATAATCAATATGGAATATTCTAACACTATCCCTCAAATGTAATTGATACTAGACATTTAGTTGTCATTTGAAATAAATACAGTGATAACCGGACCGAGTCGTTAAAACTGGACATCTAGACAGACAATCGAGAAATTAATAATCATGACCAAATCTCCTCTAATATCATGTTAAAATTTTTAATAAGGGTAAAACATAGGGCCCATTAACAAGAATTGAGCTTGAAGTAACTATTGCTAAAATGACTAGAATTAGTTATTTGGATAATTGACCCTTATTATTTATAAACCCTTCAATATTTTCATGTTTAATAAATATGTAATATTTTAACAAACTCGTTAAAATTTTAAACTTTAAAATTAATTTATTCAAATTTACTATTTTCATGAAGTAAAAGATTTTTTCTCCGCTATAAAAAGGAAAAGAAGAATGGACTTTTATAAGTCAAAATTTTTAATAATTAAAAATTTTAAATAGTTTAATCAATTGAATTATAGAAAATTTGAATGATTCAACTTTTTCGTTCGGTTTATTTTAATAATTCTTACTGTTATAAATAGATCAATTTCTTAATTAATTAATCAATTTTTATTAATTAATAGATTTTTATAAACTAAAATAAATCAATTAATTTTCATATAATAATATATTTGTTTAATTAAATTTCAAAATTTTATTTGATTTAATTATATTTTAAAATTTTTAATTTTATTCCATTCTTAACAAATTTTATAACAATTTAATATTAATTAAACTATTTAAATCTTAAATTTTTTATCTTAGATATTTAAGTTTGGTTTGTCGAAAGGCTTTTCCAATAACCGGAGAGCCACAACCACCGTAGAGGTAGACCGGAATTTGATTATTGGTTGCTTAAAAAGTCCGAAAAATGTGGCCCATGTCATAACCAGTTAATTTACGAGTTAGATATTGCCAAATAACACTTGTGGACGAGAGAGTGAGATGTTTTCTTTTGCTTACTCTTTTTTTTTACGACTCAGGTTCAAAGCTTTGCTCAATTAATCTTGAAATTTATGAGTTACCCGTTTAAATTTATAGATAAGTAAATTCAGGTTTGATCTTAGATAGTATTAAAAATATTTACCTTAAAAAATAGTTCATTACTAAAAATATTATATCACCTTAAATAAAAGCTGCTACTCTATAAATTCGAACCCACAATTTTCACTACAATCCTCTACCTCTTTTTACCACCACTAGGGTCTTAGTCGTACCAAAGGTTGAACTTAAAAAGTGGTCCCTCGAAAACTCTTGCTCTTCTTAGTCGTCACTGTCATGGCAAATATGTGAAGCTTTTCAAGAGTTCCAACCACTGGAAAGCTTTGCCTTAACTAAATCTATCTAATGATGTCATATGGCCTTTTTATTTTTTAATATATTGTCTTCACTGCACTTTAGTAAGAGTGAGATTTTGGGAGCGAATGAGAATGGAGTGTATTGATTTTTGAGTTAAGGTTTTCTTTTAAGATTTTCGAACTTAGTACTGAACTCTGTTCGATTTGAACCAATCTGAAATTTATTATTTTTAAACATTAAAATTAATAAAAAGAAAAATAATAAGACAGTCTAAATTCGAACATAAATTTTTAAAATATACTCAACTTTAATCAATTTTAAGCCTACGCTTTAGTTGCATTCAACGTAATAAGGCTTAGTTTGGAAGAACGGTAATAGTTGATAATCTGCTGAAATGATAAGTACTTTATTCTTAATAAATATTTAGTGCTTGAGATTGCTGCTTTGGTAACTGCTAAAATGTAAAAATAGGTATTTGATAAGTGCAGTTATGGTCGCTGAAAAGAGATAAAATGACTAAAAAGTTCATTGATTTAATAAACTATTAATTGTTGTATAAATAAAAAAAAATTATTAGTCATATAAATTTAAAATTATAAATAATAAAATATTAAATTAAAATAAGAAAATATAAATAAAATTATAAATAATAGAATACATTAAACTTACTTTCTATTAGGTAAAGGTGTAATGGAAAATAATAATTATTATAAGGTTATTAATAAAAAGT